>JAOPHQ010001434.1:70000-291511 GCA_030340625.1 Merluccius polli
GTCAGTATTTTCTACTTCATGACATACCAGCACCCTCTCTCTCTCTCTCTCTCTCTCTGTCCAACAATTTCATACCCCCCCCCCCCCCCAAAAAAAGGCCAAAAGCAGCCATTAAAGACACATCCACACTTGTCTGTGGTGCTCCTCTATCATCGCCATGCTGCCCGTGGTATGTACCTACCACACTGTTTTTCCCTCAGAAAAATATCCTCCCACTTCCTTCCTGTATATCTGTCACTCTATTACCGCTATGACTACTACTTAGTCATTTTGCAGACGCTTTTATCCAAAGCGACTTGCAGGGAACTTATTGTGTTCTTAAAGCGCAGGTAGGCCGCCTGCTCAAGAATGCACACAGGTAGACAGCGGACATTGGGGGGTTTGAACCCAGAACCTTCTAACCACTCGAGTGTCCCGCCTCCCCTGCTCTGTGGGCCTCTGTGGACGTACTAACACAGTGACACACACACAGTGATGAGCCTATAGCTATGGAGGCGATGGGGAGGTGTGTTAGGAACTAATGTTCTGGATGTTTCATTCATCACCCCCCCCCCCCCCCCCCCCCCAACCAAACACAACAGGCCACTGCTGTTGTTGTTATTATTATCTGTTATGCTAGCTACTCGCTACGGTTTTGTGTGTGTGTGTGTGTGTGTGTGTGATCAGACAGCTTTGTGTTACCTGAACAAATGTGACAACATCTCTCACACACACACACACACACACACACACACACACACACACACACACACACACACACACACACACACACTGAGCTGATGATTCCCACCTGTGCTGACCACTATTGTGATCCAGTACACAGGGATCGTTATCCGTGATTGACAGTAAGTGAATGTGTGTCAGTGTATTGTGTGTGTATTAGGAATGAGGGGGGGACTGACAAGGGGGACTGAACTGCGAAAGGAGAGAGAGCAGAAGGGGAGAAAGCCCTTCGGGGGGATAACCTAAGCTGTGACCTCACTGTGACAAACTGTCACACAGTACCGCCCAGCAGAAAGCCCTGACCCCACAGAGTCCGACACAGTCATGTGTTTAATAACCCCTTGATGAAACACATATCTCTTATAAAGAAACTGCTGCTTTGTTTAGTAGCGGAAACTAACGCTCACTAGTAATGTAATAAAAAATACTGTAGATGATTAGCAGCAACATAAAATATGTGTTTAATGTTTTACTATCTCTCTAAACTATGAGTCATGTTTTTCTATGAATAAATACTGAAATGTTCTTTTTATCCATAGTTTATAGTAGTAATAATACAATACAATACAATGTAATATAATATAATATAGTATAGCATAATATAATACAATATAATCTCACTTCCCTCTTGCTGTATCTCCTGAAGAGATTTGAAGCACATTTGCGGGGACAGAGCTGTGAGAGGAAATTCCACAGACACAGAAGATTCCCTAAATCTTAAATCTGGGGATAGACAGCGAAGGAATACATTCCTGGTGTGGGTTTAATCTGGGGGTTAGACAGTGTGGGACTGTATTGAGGAGCAGATTGTGGATGTGGGTTATATCTGGGGATAGACGGTGTTGGACTCATTTAGGTTTCTCTTTACAGGTTTTACAAACAGCTCAAATCCACAGCCATACACATGACATTTGTACTTCTACTTTAATAGCTTTCTTGTGGTATGTTGAGAGATTTGAGAGAGGAGATTTTAGACAAAACAGTTACACATTTTTGTCAAGAAGAACCTCAAAAAGACCATGGAACCAGGCTAGGGTTGAATGGAAAGAGGACGTTTTATTTTTATTTATTGGCAAAGATCTGTTTGACCTCAATTAGGAGGAAGTTAGCCATGTTTTACTGGAAATGGCCATTGGGCAGCAACAGAGGGGTTAAACGGCGCCCATAGCCGGATTTCAGCCACCTTTTTTTTCTCCATAGAAAACCATCGTTAAGCTAACTGCCAATTAGCTTGCGGCATTCTGTTTTTCTTTTTCTGGAGTGCCTTTGAAACTTGTGTTCCCGAGCCAAATGCGCCCTCACAGCCTCCAAGTTGTTTATTCTTAGTGTACACTGACAACTTTAGCAACATTGTTAAAGCCTGACCATAACGCAAAGTATATGAAAGTTAGTTTACATCCAGCTATTCTATAAACCTCACACTGTTGATGCAGCCTGCGGGCCTCAGGCCCTATGCGCTGATACATTTACCTATTAGAGGATGTGGAATGTGCGTATGTCAGTGAGTGTGTGTTTATCTGTCCGTCTCTGTGAGTGTGTATATATGAAATAAGTTATTGTAATGTGACCAGAGGAAAGGCCAGCAGTAGCCCAACTGGCACGACTAATTTGTTAGCAGAAGGAATGATCTCCTATTAACAACCCCCACCAGCCCTCCTAGGCTGTCTCCATCTTTATCAGTGTCGTCAGGCTACTCGCTAGCACGGAGCTCCCCCTGGTAGCAAGAGTAACGTAAGTGCCGCTGTTAGCACTCTTAGCTAGCTCAGGGGTCTCTCTGTGAGTCGGGTGGAGAACACACCGGTCTTTGTGAGCGTGTTGCTTCTCCAAGCCGGGGTAAATTCTCCCCGATGGACGCGTGGAGTGTGAAACCCGAAGCTCAGCTGACACCCACGTCAGCTGAAAGTCCCCCGGACTTGTCTCCTCCAGGCTAACCTGCTGCGTCTTATCCTTTAGCCTGGGATGAAAGATTTCCTTTATGTGGCGCCGCCAACAGGGTCACTGTGTTCGAAAAACGATGACCAACACAGCTAAGATAGGAAGCTCACATGATGGTATTATTAATATTCATATATATATAATATTCATTAATATTCAAGTAGGCAGTGTTGTTTTAATGCACATATTAAATATGTCAATGTCGATTTTAGTGCTGTGTAAAATAGGTCACCACATATGGAAACGCAACACAACTCTTTGTAACACAAGCCTTTAACACAGGATGCATTGACTCTTCATGCCTATATAATGACACTCACGCGGCCTTGCCGTAAGTTACCAAGCAACAGACTCCTGTTGGGGGAGCAGGTCGTCTGTCTGGCTACCGCAGTTCTGTCCATGGCAACCAACTCCATGGCAACCTAGCATGTCATCGGTTGGAGAACGTGTGTGTGTGTGTGTGTGTGTGTGTGTGTGTGTGTGTGTGTGTGTGTGTGTGTGTGTGTGTGTGTGTGTGTGTGTGTGTGTGTGTGTGTGTGTGTTAATAAATCAGTCAACTGTTGGGTGGGAACTACCATCAGGACCACTTTGCTGGGATTCATTCTGTGTTCAGAATCACATTGCCGCCACATTATATTCCTTGGTTGTCAGAATGCTTGCAGTTAGGAATAACATGATTGAACAGGTGGACTCAAACCACTTTTGTGTAACATTCAAATTATGTGCTGTGAAATAAGTGTGTGGGGAGAGAGAGAGAGAGAGAGAGAGAGAGAGAGAGAGAGAGAGAGAGAGAGAGAGAGAGAGAGAGAGAGAGAGAGAGAGAGAGAGAGAGAATAAACAGGGCAGAAGGGTAGAGTGCTGAGCGATAAAGCAAAGGCTGTGAAGTGAAAAAGCGGTATTAGCTGACGTTGTGTTTACATTGGTCCTCATTATGCTTATCTATAGTTGACTGAAGCCTGGGATTGTTCAGAACGCTAGAGAGTCCTCCTCGATCCAGCTTGGCAACACTTCAAACTGCATAAAAAATCCTCTATTCCCCTCATACCCTCTCTCTCTTTGTGTCATTTAAAATCAAAGAAATTTGCAACTGCTAAGGAACTATGAAATGCTCTGCTGATTATGCTGTTGTTTGACAACTCCCCTTCTTTCTAGACTAGCATATTGAGAACAGCTGGCAACCTTATCTTACCTCTGGAGGGGGATCTCTATATAGGCCTCTCTGCCTGTAACTGTAATATCTGATGGACAATAGAAGATAGACAGATATAGGGAGGTGCTGCTGTGTATTCTCCCCCAATGGGCCTTATTTCCCAAGCAGCCATCTTTGTTCCATTTTGGTTCTAAACGTGTTTAGAACCAAAATGTCCGCTTGGTAAGTAATGCAGGGATGAGAAATGTCACTCTCCACACACTCCAATGACACCAAGTGCACAGAAGGCCACTGACTTATTCTCCTGCATTGTTTTGTCAGGATCACAACATGGTGAGAGAGGCCACAAGGCTCAACATGAGAATAGCTCCATGATTTAAAACCTGAGCCTGAGTGAAGAGAGCGACTCGGTTCTGGATCAAAACTGGGAAATGGCAGCACTGTATTTGTGTTACTGTACCGTGTGCGAGTGTGTGTCTCGCTCAAACTTGCACACATTCAAACACATGTACACACGCACGCACACAGACACACACATACACTCACACAAATGCGTGCTCATAAAGAAGGGCAGCTCTGTCTCCACTGCGTCTCTGAGGCCGACTGTGAGGCCTGTCTTGGGGCTCCTCATCCAGACGCACGCACGCACGCACGCACACACACACACACACACACACACACACACACACACACACACACACACACACACACACACACACACACACACACACACACACACACACACACACACACACACACACACACACTTTACTCAAACACATCATTATATCAAACTCACCAAAACACACCCTGGTATCTGAAGCTCCCCGCAAAACATTCACACCAGCTCCTCTTCACTCTTCTGCTGTGAACATCCCATCACGCATCAACGATTAGTCTGCGTACAGAGGGTTGCATAGTCCAGTGGTTAGGGTGTTGCATAAGCAGTTAGAAGTGGTTGCTTCTTAACGTGCCCACAAAATAAAACAATAGCTCTCTTAGGTCCAAATTGGGTTACCCATAGTTGAATTACTTCAATAACACGATATAGACCAAAAAACATAATTAAATGATTCAGTGTAGGTATTTTTCATGTATACTATAAATACATATCCAAAAATGTATTTGTGCTTACTTCTGGTATACAGCTGTATTATAGTTATGACACATGCCTGCACTGGCGTTAAACTGACTCTATTGCCAACTGTCACTCATAGCATGGTGATCGACAGCTAGCTTTGGTTTTCGACAGATTCAAATATGAAGGCGAAGCTGTACCTTAGCCACTGTGACAAAACCTCCCACTTTTTGAAGAGCTATGTCCCGCCCCGACCGCTGGTTTTATGCACGCCTCATGCAAGACGTTCGAAAAACTGCCATCTGACTTCCGTTGGATGGGGCCTTCAAGGAGCGGTGTGAACGTTAATATAATATGTCTATGGTATGAAGCATTGGGAGCCACGAATGCATCATGGAGCTGTCATGCTGTTGCTCCTGCTCTTTTATGGTGTTGTGTTGAACGGCCTCAGAGCTATCCAAAAGCACTGCTTATAATTATTGGGAAAAAAACGTTCTCCGTGTTTACGCTATGTGGTGACAAGCTACGGCCCTACAGGCATTTCTGTGTTGTGATTTTAGAGATAAAAAGTGACTGATTTTGTAAAGACTCTTCATATGTGTAGTGTGTATTTTTTTTAAAATATGTTCATACACCGAGTGACGAACTACATTATATTTAATAGCGAGTCAATGTTTTTTTTAAGGAAAACATTCTTCTTTAGAAATGCTTACAGTATTTTACAGGAAGTATACAAATTGTTATAGGAATAATGAATGTAATTAATGAATCGTGAATAATAGCTTATTTCATTCTGCTTTGATCTCAACGGTTGAGTAGCTGCTAAAGCTCGTCAGCTGCGTTTGTGGCCTAAACAAATTGGACTTCAATACTTCACTTTGTAGAAACCATTAGTCCTTAATGTCTGGCGCTACGCGCGGTGCAGGGATGACGTGTTTTTGTAGGCCGACCCGGAAGTTAGCATTACCCATTGGGTTCCCTCGACAAAAAAAATAAAGAAATAATCTTCACCAATGAACACTACTTTTATGATTTTCTTTAAGCGTAGATGCAATCGCCAGAAGTTTTTTAAGACATGTAAAAGCTTCAAAATTCACAAGTGGGGTATTTACTGATGTTATGTCGTAGACCAAAATGTGGCAATCTCTCTGGCTTGTGTTTAACCACAGACCTTATTTCAGCCATCTCACCAAAAACCCATTAAAAAAAACGTTGACTTAAAACCGGAAGTAGCAAAATGCGGATTTCCCGGTTTTAGGGCTTTTAGGACTTCCTGCAGCACTATGTGGATCTGACTCATTGTACAGAAACAGGCCCTGTGGTGGATAGTCACTCACACATAACAAAGCAGGCATGCTTCCCCCTAGTCTGAGCATGCCAGCTGCTTGCTGTGGCACGGCTGTGTTTATGTGAGATGACCATGAGGAGCTGGAAGAGCAGCTCTTTTTGTCCTCAGTCATGTCTCATTCCCCAGCTGGGCACGGTGTAGGACACGTTGAATCTAGAAGAGAAACGTTAGGGGGTTTTTGGTTTTTTTTTTTAAAACTGCGACATCGACATGAATGTCTTGAGATGTTGAAACGAATGGGAAAATAAAATGTCTGCGGCATGTAGGCTTGGTTAACTTACTTATTGGGTCACGTGATCGTCGAGCTGCTCGGATGGTTTTCGCCGCACGTTTCATTTCCATCACAACAGACATGCTGCAGTCATAAGTTACCAGTGGTTAACTGTGGTTAACTGGTTGTAGTCACTACACAACAAGAGCATTTTAGCGTCAACGTGTGTCTTGTGTCTTTGTGAGTTTTTAACTCCGCGTCGAAACGGCTGGACGCGCCGCAGGTGTTTGCAAATTGACGCCATCCGTCCGTTTTAGTCGGAGGAGAGGAAATCATTCGTCTGCAGTTATTGAGTTATTTTGTTCACCGTTATGCTGTCCACTTATGTCAAGCGAGTTAAGTCCGGTAAGGTTCGTTTACCGTGCGACTCACCCGTTGATTTGTCTTAATTGATTGACTAAATAGTATGCTTGTCGTGGGCTAATGCCGCCGTTAAGTGTCTTTTTTCGAAATATTTGCTTTGAGTGATTTCCGTCGTTGATACTTATTCTGTATATTTCCTTGTATAAAGGCCTAATGGGTTTTGTTTATTTACAATTCCGCGTCCTTTAATTGACTAATTTAGGCTATTTATGAACCCTGCTGGCTTTACACTAGTGGTGGGCGGATGCTTACTGATTGTGTATGCATGTTTCCCTGCACTATGAAGAATGTACACAATGGCATTATTTCATTGATACTTTTTCAATTTCATGATTTTTATAATGCTACTCAGCCTCCTAAATCACTGTGTTGTGTGATTATTATTTTTTCTCTCCATGTGAACATACTGTAGGCGTAGGCCTACAAAATTGACAGTTCAGGCAGTTCTGCTTTTGGTCGATAGCTACTGTACTGATAAGTATAGACTAGAGATGATATGAAACTGTTTTCTTGCATTTTGTGATAATGACACCCTTGTGTTTCAGCACTAAAGCGGTCGTTTGAGGTGGAGGAGGCCGACTCATCCACTCACACTTCGCCCCTGTCCCGCCGCACCACCAACCCTCTCCGCTCGACCAACTCCACCGCGTCCAGCCAGCGGAGCTACGACCTGGGCTCCCGCAACTCCGACTACTCCTCGTCCTCCAGAACCTCTCCCTCCGAGCCATTCAACCCCCGCTCCCCGAAGACGGGCATGAGGCGCGTCGACCTATCGGGAGGCCGGAACCCCGACGCCGCCAGCCGCCGCACGGAGATCTCCATCGAGGTCTCCTCCAAGCAGATCGACAACTCCCCCAGCGCCGGCATCGCTCGCTTCGGCCTCAAGCGGCCCGAGGTGGGCCTGAACAGTCGGAGTAACGCCCCGGAGAGCGGCTCCTCGGCGCCCCTTGCCAGCTCCCTCCACAGGCGAGCGGATCTGAGCGTGACGCGGCCCCACGAGCCCCCCGCGCCGCCCAGGAGGACGGACTCCCAGCCGTCCGCGGCGGCCAGCAGCACCCGGATCCCCGAGCCCCCCCCCCAGCAGAAGAGGCCTGAGCCCGCGGCGCCCAGCCCCACGGAGGTGAGCGCCAGGAGGCCGGAGATGCCCGTGTTCAGGCAGCAGGATCTGTTGCTGCTGGAGAACAACAGCAACCACCACGGCAGCAGCCACCCACCTCCGGTGCCCAGCAGCCCGCTGCCCGCCCTGGCAGAGCCCCGGGGGGAGAGAGTGCAGTCCCCCGTCTCCGAGACCCCCTCCTCCGGGCCTACAGAGAGTGAGTACCTGCCCCCTGTTGCGCGTTTGTTTTTCCATTGTGGTTTCGTCTGATGGTGTCGTAGTTTGAAATACACTGCATTCATTGGCACTTCAAGGATACCATCTGAGGAAACTAAAGTTGGTTGATATCTACAGATTTAGAGCTGATAGACCTGAGAGAATAATTATTTTATCTAACCTGCATGTACTTGGTAAACAGCGGTTGGTGCATACTTCTCCCCATTCCTTCCCACTAAAAGCTAGTCATTGATAAACATGATACTTCTTCTTACCTTAATGTTTAGTTAACTGGATGGTTGAACCTTTTTGTTTGAGGGCTGTGTCTTTTGTCGATTATTGCTGCTCAATTTAAACGCGTCACAATCCTCCCTGTGTTTTTAACACCACAAAGACACTTCTGGTTCACATGCATTTGTGCACACTTACATGATGTTCTTATGATTTATGCACCACATTCCCTGTTGAGCAAATGTATTTGTGTGCTATATCATTTATCTCGTTTTCCATTCTGGCTTTGGTGCACCTTGGTTCTCGTTTTAAGGTCTTGCATTGCATTGAACTTAATGTATGACATTTGCATTGCAAGGCATTTTTATTTGCAAATGCCTTGCAAGTCTTATATAATGCAATATAATGTTGAATGAATGACAGTATTATCATTTGACTCATATTCTTTGATTTCATATTATTTGCTCTTTGATGTTGCACTAGTTTTAATGCGCTGGAAATATATATCAAGAGGGGTATTAGTGACATCTGGTGGTGAAGGTGAAATTCCCCTTGCATTTCATGAAACTGCTGCTTTGAAACAGCTGGAGCACAACCAGTCTCTCTGGTAAACATACTTTGCTCAAGCGCTGGTCACCAACTCTCTTTATTGATCTGCAATTCCTCGTAACTCTCATAACCACTTTTTTCCAGGAAGTCATTGTTTTATACCGCAAGGTGGAAATCCTGGTCGGCTCGTGAGGCTGTCTGTGAGCGTAGGTCTGCCTGGGCCCTAATGAGAATTGCAGCAACACTCTGAGATCAGCCGTAAAGATGGGACTCGTACCGTCTTAGCGAGTTGCCAGTGGCCAAGCATTAGCTCATCGGAATCTCCAGCATGGGTTGGAAAAACATATCGTGGTCATGGACAGCTTCCATAACACACAGTGCCTTCTGCAGTGGTCATAATACACAGCATATTGTCCCACACTGTGTCTTCAGACAATGCTGTTGTAAACGGATATTCCTTAGGATTCGTTTTGAATTGGAATATAATTCAGGCCATTGTGGACGTCGCCAGTGTTGCTCATTTCATGTGGTCATTCAACGATGACATAATGCCTGGCCGCCTTCACGAATATGAGACACTTGAACTTGCCAGCACGGCGATGAGGTAAACCGAGTGTAAACGCTCCCATGAACGACCCCGTGTGTTGGTTTTGAGCCTCGGCCACTGTTGACTAACCTGCCAAACATGTGGTCAGCCCACGCCAATACTCGTCAACCGAGCTCCTCTCCATAGCCCGATGGGTCCCTGGAATCCCACTGCCGTACGGATTGGTTCTGACTGGACTTGAGCGAGAAAATGACTTCTAGGCCTGACTGTGGTAATGTGTTGCACACTTGGGAGGGTGAGTCACGTGTGGAATCTCAAAGGGAGGTCAGGGCTTCCCAAGGTCTTTCCATGCCGTGACCCACCTGTGGGGAAGTGTACTTTCGACCCAGGACTCGCCAAACGGCACAGTTAAAATAAGCAATACATTGACCTTTTCATCTTTTTTATAATAATAAAGTACTGTCTTATTGTGGCAGGGTTGATCCTACCACACGCCACCTAAGTGGCTTTTCCAGGGGCCCTCCGACACAGGATACGGGTAGATGTTGTTGAAAGTATATTTATTGGAGATGGCAGGTGGTATATTGCTGAGCTGATGTTACAGGCTGCCATGACCGTCGTAGCTCTCTCCTCGAGTGTGTGTGTTGATGGCTGGTTTATCCTGGGTACCATGTTTGCTCTGCACCACAGGTGTGCAGCCCCACCCAGCCCAGAGTCTAATCAGTCTGACTCAACAACACACACTCCACACACACCCGCCACACTTATCTTATGTCTTATCTACTGGGATAACATTTCTCTGTGTACTGTATATTGTTAATCCATACAGTGTTCCCCCCTTCCCACATACTGATGACCAACTTAAACAGGCATTTAAAAAAAAAAAATTAATGACCCACTTATGGGACGCGACCCACAGTTTTTTAAGGAACACGCCATGGCGCATAGTTATGGTCAAGCTCATGCAAGCTTTCATTGCGATGACTGAGTCTGACGTATTGTGCATCCGTCTCCCTCCTGGTTCTTCTCCGTATAGGGCTTGTACATTGCGTCGTCACATCGCAATAACTGCCATTTTGGAAGCATAGGAGCATTGGAATGTTAGTTGTAGTAATGTTTTTTTTGGTCATTGTTTAGTAATTAATCGTGAAATTATTTGTCGTCATGGGAAGACATTGTTATGCTTGAAACTGCAGCATTTCTCATGCAAGACATGGCAACAAACTTTTATTAGCCTAGGTTACGGTATATTTACGTTGATTTAGGATTTTGAAGTACTACAATTCTCTTGAGTCCTCTAAATATGGCAAATTATCACCCACAAAAAAATCCCATGATGCATTCTGATGTATAAGCCCTATGGGTGTTTTGCGTTACCAGGCATGCTGTGTTTGTGTTCCTTGCAGTGCTGCGTTTGTTCTGTTCTTGAACAGTACGTGGTTGAGTATGGGACAGCTGTGTTAAGACGTGTATCTCGCTGGTGAGTTGATCGCTGCGTAGGTGTTGTAGAGGAAGTACAGCATTCCACTTCTGGAGGCTGGGAAACTGTCAAAATACAAATGGAATCGCTCGCAATTTCTCGATCTTTCTGCAACTTTGCATGACATGCTCACTAAATGGTTATTATTAACTGTTTATTATTATTCTTTTATTAATTGTTGAAATGATAATGACTTTACAGTAAGATGTGTCAAGTGTTACAATGGCAGTCATGTTATTTGTTGGTTGAAGCAGTTTTTTGGTTTTTTTTCGCTTTAGACAACCGTGACAGTAAATGAAGGTTATTTATGTTTGTATCTATATGTATTTATTATAAGATGTAACAGCATGGATGTGTTAACACACACACTTCTTACCGGTCAGTTGCTGCTCACTTTGTCCCAGTTTACTGTCCCAGTTCCTTTTTTTTGTTTGTTTTGGTTGCATCACTGTAGACGACGCACAATAAAGCTAGTGTATGTGGAAAGACTTCAACTGACGCTCTACTTAAACTGACTCCCTGTTTAAAGATTTCTAGTGACAGTTTAAAGACTCTGTTTGAAGGCTTCTACTGACTCTGAAGACTTCTACTAACTGACGACTTCTACTAACTCTGAAAACTTCTACTAACTCTGAAGACTTCTACTAACTCTGTTTAGACTTCTTCTAACTCTGTTTAGACTTCTTCTAACTTTGTTTGAAGACTTTGCAGTGTTTCCCACAGGTATGAAATCTACTTGTGGTGGTAGCCGGCGGAGAGGCCAGGCATTACCCGCCGGGGGGGGGGGGGGGGGGGGGCGATGCAGTTTCTTTTTTTGTGGCCATCGTTATATGCCTGCCTCATCTAATTGAGTAAACGTAGCAACTGTAGGACTGTTTAGAATAAAACGTGTAATAAACTGTTTCTTAATAGACAGTAACAGCCTCACAGTTCTCAAACAGTTATAAAAGCGTCACATGTATAATCATTGTGCAAACTAACTAATTACACACATATATCAAAGTCTGTTTCTTTGCCATTGTTATCTTAGTTATGTATCTATCCACCACAACGACTAAGGGCACCCAATGCACACATTAACATTACTTAAAGGTCTCATCTCATCGTTTTTTCATTAATTTTGCGGTGGTCTCTAGTGTTAATAAATACCCTCAGTACCGGTTTTGGTTAAAAAAAATGCTCTGCCGCGCCTGTTTCATGCTGTTTTAGTTTGGTGGGGGAGGTGGGGGGGAGCGAACGACACGATTTCGCCTCTCATCATGAATATGCATGACATGCTAATGAACTCGCCTGTGGTTGGCTAACAGCACTGTGACGCTACCTCCAGTGCGCAGTGAGGATTTTTCCGCTCCATATTCAACTAGTGCGAGACGAGTCGAGAATCGCGACTGTGCTGTTGCTGCCCTGCTACTTCCTGACTTTCGGTGGGCGGTAGCGGAGGCGAGGCCATGAATACTAATTCACGGACTGACGTCAATCCGTGGGGCTTTTCTCATCCGCTGATTTTTCTCAGTGTTAAATTCTCTGTTCTTTCATTGCCAAATACAGGCAATGGGGGTAGAAGAACGTTTTCACGCGCAGCACGCACATGCAACTCGGTGAGACCTATAGTATTTCAACAAAAACAAGTATTAAACTGTTTCTCGCGGAATGAGACCTTTTAAGTTGGGCAACTAGTTGGCTTAATGACACCCAGTTGCTCGTGCTAAATTCAATTCGGTACACTAAAAATAGACGGTAAAATTAAAAACAAATATATATATATATATATATATACACACACACACACACACACACACACACACACACACACACACACACACACACACACACACACACACACCTGGGCAGCCGCCCAAGTAAAGCATGTGTGGGAAACACTACTTCTACTAACTTTGTTTGACGACTTCTACTGACTAGCGATGTTCCTAGCGACTTATTTCCCTGATGTTTAAACGGAAGTTTTGTAAACGACTATTAGACTTGTCTAAAAGTAAGAAAACACTCTGAAAACAGTCAAAATGTTGCAGATTTTAATCCTATAAGGCTAGGGATGGGAATCGATACGATTTTATTGATACCAATTCCATTATCGATTCTGCTTATCGATACGATTCTTTATCAATTCCCTTATTGATTCCTGATCAATTTTCCGTGTCGAAAAAAAGTAGGTCTACACAGTCAGAACGAGGTCCACTAAAAATGAGTCATCCACAATAGTGCCTGTTTTCTCTTCGGGTGAATAGTGCTAGTCCTGCGGTGCAATTTCATCAATACTTTGCACCCATTTGCTTTGTGATAATTGGAAGTATCGGCCCACTCTCATACTATGAAGCTAATAGGAAGTAGGCCTACTCTCATACTAGGAAACTAATTGAAAGTAGATCTAATCTCATACTAGGAAACTAATAGTTAGTAGATCTAATCTCATACTAGGAAACTAATAGTTAGTAGATCTAATCTCATACTAGGGAGTTTTTATGTTTAGTTTACATTGAAGCTCTGCTGTAACCAAGTCGGACTCGGACCGATGAGTGGATCTGAAAGCCACTGACGTCCACGCAGCAATCCTTCACAATATTGTAGTTTTGTGTTATTAAAATAACACATTTGTTTTAATGAATTGAACCACTTCAGAATTTAAAAGGTAAAAACGATCAGTTGATAAAAACTATTCAATTTTTATATGCATATTTCCATCAATTGCGCATGGTTTGCTTCTGTGGTTTATATAGGCCTATCGGCAGAAAAGCAGAGAGAAAAAAGACGACTACTATTTCTGGTGACTACCAAGTGAACCAATAACTATTCGTTTGGGTAGACTAGTCACGCACACCCCTACTACTGACTCAGTTTTGTGTGTGTGTGTGTGTGTGTGTGTGTGTGTGTGTGTGTGTGTGTGTGTGTGTGTGTGTGTGTGTGTGTGTGTGTGTGTGTGTGTGTGTGTGTGTGTGTGTGTGTGTGTGTGTGTGTGTGTGTGAGCAAATGTATGTACCTCAGAAAATACACACACACCAGCGCTGTGCACAGACATTTTGAGGGGCAGGGGCTCAAGCAAAAAAACTCACCCCACCGACACGTACGTCGATTGTAGACGAAACCATTTGGGGGGGGGGAGAGTACTTTTTAAATTGATAAGGTGTATTTATTCGTGGATACTACACATGTTCCTCTTTATATTTGATTTGAAACAATTAAATACAATTGACACCAGCCAAACGCACTATTCCCACCCGCCACACCACCGCCATCCATAATCACACACTATGTTCATAACATGGGACCTGTTTAAATTCCACTTAAACACATTAATTTATGAGGAAACCACAGATTTGATGTAGTAATGCAAGTCAGTCAGTGTAAGTAATGCAGTCATTTACCTTTCATTATAAGTAATGATCAGATTGTAGATCAGCAGTCCTACTCTGACATGCTTGATACATAAGGCCCCCTGAATTTGGGGTTTCAAAACTTCCTTCTGTTTTCATGTTCTGTACTATTTTGTTAAACTGCATATAATTTATAATTAAAACATGGGTACAACTACTGAACTACAGTTTGATTTTAGTAACATGTTTTTGAGCATCACACTGAGAGGAAACTAAACCACAGTATTTATTTATATTCAAAAACACACGCATGCACAAAATCGAAAAGGGGGTGGCTAATCACTAAACATACAAAATATAACTTTCTGCATTAGAAATGAATTGCATCTTTTTACGTTTTCCAGCATATGAGAGAGCGAGCAAGAGAGAGAGGGGGAGAGAGAGAGCGCCACTGTCATGGCAGCCTGTTGCATCTGATAGGCAAATACCATCTTGCCATCTCCAATAAAGGCCTTCTTCAAACGCAACCGGTGTCCTGTGTCGGAGGGCCCAAGCAAAAGCCACTGATGTGGCGTGTGGTAAAGTCCTCTGCTACAGTAACTAAGTGTTATTTAATCGTGGTTTCATAATTAAAACAGTGCCTACCTGAGTGATATCATTCACCGTAACTGAACTGGGGATGCGGTGCTCAAGCCCCCCTTGGACCCTAACTGTGCACATGCCCAGTATGTCTGAACAGTTTTATTTTAAAGATTGAGAAAACAAACATGGATCGATACATTGTCTTTTAAGTTTATATACAGTCTCTATTCCATCAGGGTGGTCTTTTTTTTTTTTTTTTACTTTGGTTGTGTGTATTGTCATTTCAGTGCATACTCAACTAATTATGGCATTCAAGTCCACATTGGATTCCCTTCTCTATGACCAGGCGGGTGTGCGGGCCGTTTCATTGCCATGGCGGTCTATAAAACGTGCGTGGACCCCCGGTGCCACAGCCACGCTTGAGTGGTATTCATAGACGTTGTATGAATTCGAAGGGCCTTCTTCGACAAATTTCGTAGCCCATTGCCATTGCCACGTTTCGTACTGATTCGTTTGTTTCATTTCAGAAGTGTAAAAGCCTACCCAAGACTTCCTGAAATCGTTTTTCCAGTCGGTGAACATCACAGGGATGTACAAGCGAGCACAGGCTGTGCCATCTTTCACAAACACATTTAGCATTGCATCAGAGCCCGCAATAGAGACCGGCATCTCTGCATCGACGTTATGATACTCGAAACCCCTCATGATTTCCTCTCCCATCCTGGTAAAGAAAAGGCAGAATCTTATGGCTTTGTGTAGCCGGACCTGAAGGCCCTTGTTTAGTGCAACCGACGTTTCGAAGTCTCCCCAAGGTTCCTTAGTATACTTGTGAAGGATCGAAGTGGTGTCCTCGTCGTTCTTGAAGAGCACCACCATAACTCCTTCCTGTAGGATATGTTGAGGAATTCCAGTCCAGTACACCTTGGCCTTCCCCTTTTTGCCAGCTCTCACCTGCAGGCAGTTCTCGTTCTGTGCATGGGAATTTGAGGCAGAACTTCGCAAAGTGTTATTGACAACATAAGGACTTGTGTACCTGTTGTGTGAGGGATTGTATTCTGGAATATTCACAACTGTGTGGTGAGTTGCTCTCGATGGACGGTTTTGTTTTGGTTGATGATTTTGAGGAGGCCGAGATGCTGGAGGTCTGTCAGGTCTGCGAGGCACATTCTTCTCGTTGATCACGATGAACAGCAGCAGCCCAAGACACGCCAGCTCGCCCCACGTGTTTCTTAAGGAGCGTATTTCGTTGTTGTCGATGCTGCTCCGGAAGTGGTTTCTGATCTCTAACAGGACGGACCGCCCACTTCGCTCCAAGGTGAAGACTCTGAGCTCCCTCAAGAGGTTGGTGGTGATCTGGTAGGTGTGCTCCGGGTCATACATGGTCCCCCGCTGCTGGTTGGACTCATAGTGCTGTGTGATGTACACCCGGTCGATGGTGTCCACACCGTTCCGGTTATGGAGCCTGAATATGATGCGGTCCCTGTTCAGTTCCTCATACGCGATCTGGTCAAGGTGATCTGTGACGTAAAGAGGCAGACTCAACAAGTCTATCTGATTGTTGTTTGTCTGGTAGAGATTGCCGAGGGTGTAGTACCGGTAGGTTCCTTGGCCGCGGGGCAGTGGATCCAGGACCCGCTCATAGTTTCCATAGTGATGAGTGCCATAATCTCCATCGGCTGGATCAAAGGTCAGCTCTATCACGTCGTTGTTGTTCAATTCTATGTTGTTGGCAAACCAGTGGAGCAGCACAAGGCTGTGCATGGGCACCGACTCGCCGAATGGGATTGTCTTCAGGTCTTTGATTGAATTGAGCTTTTGAATAGTTGATTCAGAAGGGGGCAGGGTTAAAAGGAGAACTAAAAAACCTATTGGATGAATTCCTGACATGGTCAACCTAGAAAAAAACAACAGAACACACATTTGCCCATTAAAAATGAGTTGGTTAAAACTGACTACTGCCATTTGCCTTTGCAATATAAATCTTCTCAGAATATTAAAGTGGAAGTAGACAACTTTTCAGCTTTGCTCGGCTTTTTGCTCTAGACTTTCCAAGTGGTATTATTAATAGTGATAATTATTATTATCCTACGATCAGGAGTTTTGTGATTTGAATTACGATTCAACTACATCGATATGTAAACAGCAACTCATCCTTCTAGTGTGACTTATTGATCTAAAATCGGTTTGCAGTGCAAAGAATCAATTGTATCGATACTAAGAAATTGTGCCTTGTATTTAGCACAACAAACGTTGGTTATCTGAATGTATTATTTGCTCTTCTAATGTTAAGGAAAATGTGTCAACTTTACTCCAGTTCATTCTCTCACGCTCTCATTGTGCGACGTTCATTCTACTATGCATGCGCCAATTTCAGATAGAAGACGAAGACAAACTGATGGCTGATGGCAAGGAAGAGCAGGAGATTCAAGCTGCCTTTTGAGTTTGAAGTCCAAAGTGTGGACACATTTTGGCTTTTGTAAAAAGGGAGGCACCTGTAATGGAAATTCTTTATGTTCTCATGCTGACCAATGCTCTGCCTTCGTCCACCACATGGCCTTCACATGATTTGCCTGCGTCCATGTCATGACCTAACAACAATGCATGAATGCTAGCTGACTACTTTCCCAAGTAAACTTAGGCCACAAGGCTACAGTGGTGTGACTTGGGACGGCTGGGTCCGCAAGGGATTCGGCCTTCAATTGTTGATTCTGTCTATGCTTAACAAAGTTCAAACAAACTATAAGTTCCAGTTATCTGTTGTTGGCTAAGATTGACCCTGGGAGAAAGGAGACTGCCTCCCTTTTCCTGGGATAGTTCTGAATTATTATCTCTATGCAAACTTGGTTTGGGGCTCTCACTCTCTGACAGGCATTAGATGCCCGTCGTTTTGTGGGACCTGATGCTGTTCTTTGATTAGTTTCTCTTCTTACTTTATGTTGTTATTTCCCTGTTAAGAATAAACCAAATCATTTTACTATTAAGTCAAACAGTCTGATCATTGAGAGTTCAAGATTTTCCACCACACGCCCGTGATAAATCTCTCGCTGTTTACAGATAATGCAAAGCCGAAATAAAATATAGCGGCAACACAACCAATCTTTCCATGCACCTATTAAGACGCCAGCAGCAGCGCCCAAATTCAGCTCCGAATAAGCCTCAAGCCTCGCCAACAAAGTAATGACCAATCAGAGGGCGGAAACACCTGGCCACGTGGGGTTCACGTACACACGACACTACTATGTGACATGACATGCGAGTGAGAGCAGTAGATGAAGAAAATAACTTGCCACGCTACACTTTAATTTGTTGATTTTATCTGGTGAAAATGGCCTCGGCAGAACCGAACACTGAAGAGGTGACTTTAGTGTCAAAGAGGATCAGAACGTCGGTTGTCTGGACCTATTTTAAATTAAGGAAAGAAGATGCTGTTGTTGAGAAGCTGTAGAAAATAGGTTCGTTCGCCACCGTTTAGCAGCTGGCCGGGTGGGCAGAGTTCCCCTGCGTTCAAAAAGTTTTACAATAACGTCCGCCCGCCAGGGACATCCCGACATCAAAACTGAAAGTTAAATGTATAGCAGCATAGCGCTTCTGTGGTGTATGTATTAAAAAAATAGCAGCTTATACAGTTTGAATGTTATTTTTTCAGTTAGAAATGTTGGCTATTCAACAGATATTCACACTCTGAATTATCGATGTGACATGGTGAACTAAAGACGCGATCACCCAGTGTGTCTAGCGGTGTCTTCCTGCCCAGGAGATGGGGTACAGCATGCCGTCCCCCCCCCGCACATATTAGCCAGGTTGCCATACCTATAGCTATAGAAAACATGCAGGCAGACAGCGTAACCACGGTCATGTGGTTAAGCTGTTGCTGACTGCAGATCAGTAAGATTACTATTGATTTATTATTTATTATTGAATATATAATTTTTTTTTTCTTTTTTAACTTTTATTAAAAAGTGCAATCCACATGTTTATATATTAAAGGTTTATTACGACGACTGAGTTATCTAAATATTGCATGGTAGAGCTACACATTTGTTCTTTTTTATATTGTTTACAAAGTTAATATTCTACTGTGATTGAAAGTTTTTCTTTTTACAATTCAATAGTTAAATAAAGTTGTTATCCATAGCAATTCATGCATCAATTCCTCTAATATTATAATAACACGTACGTAAAAAAGTTGTCTGCTTCCACTTTAAATAACATTGCATATTAATAGTAATATTATTATAAGCATATTTTTATTTGATTATTTAAAAAATATATAGCCTACAATTATGTAGGCCTAATAAAACAAAAACATGACCATAATACACAAAACATTGTTTTAAATATGTATTTTGTATTTTAAAAATGTGTATTTTTAAGTGTATTTAGTTTGTTTTGAAGTGCAAATGGCTTACCTGTATGGCCACAGTGTTGTGAGGTATCCTCTCTGCGATCGTCTGAGCCCTCAATCCTGCTCTGTTGTGGGTTATGTTGTCTGTGAAATCCGCTTCGCTTCCTCTTTCGCCGTAAACGAAACTGATCCAGTCGTGATGAGTCCGTCACAGCAACACGGACGTCATGTCAGTGCCTGTTTCTGTGAAGCAGTAATGAGCTGTTTACGCCATTGTGGCTACAAAGGCGGTGCAATAGGAGTTGTTTTCTCAACCTTTGTATTTGTTTTCTTCCACCCACTAGCGGCTTGGACTATCCTAGATACACACCTAGATACCGAAACACGCAATAGAAACGCATGCGCAAAGTCCTCGGAGGTATTGTCAAAAAAAAGTACTGGACATGGAGCTGAACGTGATATGGCTTATAGGTCTTATAGGTGTGATATGTTGGTACTTTTTTATGTTGGACTATTGACCGTCTGAGCGCTGAAGTCCCAGCCGCTTGTTATTGTTGTGTACACTGGTGCAGTCCTCATAGGAGCCAGCAGGTGGAGCTGTCACACAGGGTGTGTGTGTGTGTGTATCCCTGTATGAAGACCTCTATTCCCAGAAGATATGTTTTAAAGGAGCTCAATACCCACACTGTTCAGGGAACAGGAGCCATACAAAGACAACATTTACCCTGTTCTCAATCCGCTCGCCCACATGTTTCACATGAACACCATGAGAGAGACATCATGGTCCACCTCACACTTAGTCCACTCTTGAATTTACTATGAGTTTTCTCTGACGACAACGCTGACACAACATGGTCGTAGTATGTAGATAGTCTTTTTTTTTTTTTTTTCGTGTGTCTAGACTTATTTTCCCGTGAACAAAAACAGGCCACACGGTTGTCCATTTCTCTCCTTTGTGAGACTAGCAGAGTTTTTATTTAATTGAATAGTTATTAAAGGTTTAATACACACTGCTAGCCTGGCAGGCCAGACCCACATCAGAAAGATGTAAGGTCTGGCTCAGCTCCATTGGCAGTGTGGGCGGGATAAACGGCTGTCTTTCAAGTTCCCTCTGCACGCAATAGGATAGCGCTACAACCAATCAGAGCAATGAAGAAGGTGACGTAGTCAGAGCGACGGCTCTGACTACGTAATTAATCAAAACTCCGAATACATATTTCTTTTCGAGGAAAGACTTCAGTGCCATTCTTTGTTCTTTTCTCAAAGAAAATGTTAACTTCAAGTCTTGAAGAGTCGCGGCCAAAGCCGAGTCGAAAGACAGCCGTTCGCCATCAACAGCAGCCATTGTTTACCTAACACGGAACCGTCGCAACTCTGTCGTCATGGTAGCCCGGCTTTCGACTCCGCCCCTCACGCTGTGATTGGTCAGACATACTTGGTGTTCCCAGCACCAAAAAGCCGACGGAGCCGTGCTAGACCTACCTAGCTGCCAAATAAATGTGCTGCCGCTAGGGGGTGTCTAGAGTTCTAGGCTAACACACTGCTGCACCCGACTCAGGATTTCCCGAGTCGACTCCCCGTTCGCCTGGTAATTGGATATTCGACGATGCGTAGTAAAAAATAATTAAAAACGTCCAGCCAAACGTTACCCGCCATTACGGTAACCGGCTTAAGGAAGCACGTTGAAGCGGCGGCGCGATAGATCCGTAGGCTGAGTGCAACCTTAACATTATCGGAGAAACAACGTAACGGATGGATATTCAACACGGATTCACCCCCCGTGATAACGCGGTCTAAAGCCGGGAGCGAAAGACGCAATCAGCGGTCCAAGTCCCCGTGGGTCTTTGGGAACCAGACTGGGGATCACCTGTCTGTTTTCCCCCACTTTAACACCATGAGTTCAGTTTTAATCTAGCACCACTAGACCCGCCGCGGACTGTCCCATTAGTTCAGTTTTAATCTAACACCACTAGACCCGCCGCGGACTGTCCCATTAGTTCCCCGCTTAAGATCGCTTTATTACGGAGCGTGAATGTCCAATATCTTTCTATCTTTAGCTCAGTTTGACGAGATCAATACGCAATCAACAATTATTGACCTAAAGTTGTGTTGATTTACATCATTGATCATACAATCACGCCAATCAACTGCATTCAAAACAAGACTTAAGAGTTAAGTTAACAACTCATCCAGATCGTTTTACAATAATGGACGGGATTACTTTGCCTTTTGTTCTGTCATCAGATCTAACATGAAATACATCTCCTCTTGAGGCATAGGCTACGTTCTCTTTTCCATTATTACTGTCGTGACATGTCTATATTAAGCCTCTCATGTTTTATTCAGTTATTATAATGAAAACAAAATGGGAAAAAAACCCTGCGATTGTTGGGGCTCTCTGAACGACAGTTCGAATACTCGACTGGGTGACGTCACGGATGCGACGGCCATATTTTCTAGAGTCTATGATTTCCAGCCAGTACTGATCCATCTCTCAGTGGACCGGTCCAACTCCTATCATCACCAATGTCATTGACTCATCCCAATGCTATTCACCAGGGCTCTGTGTGTTATGCAGGGCCTTGGGCACAGCTAGCATCGCTCAGGCGAGCAAGAGCTGTTGGTTGCCAGCCGCCATCTTGGGTCTTTGTGAACCCAATAGCCTCCTCCATGGAGACCTCTGCCATCACAATCAACCAACCACATCACCGCCCACCAACAGCTCGTCGAACCCAAGAGTGAGGCGGATCTCAAAGGCCGTGTCCTCAGTGGTACTCTTGTATTAAGCTCGAGGGCCCAGTGCTGTTGGATCGAACAGCAACTCTAGTTTGGGGCTGCCGGGCTTGCGTGTGAGTGAGTGAGGGTTCACTTGGGAGTCGGGTCTTTTCAGGAGAAACTCTGATCTGGGGGGGGGGGGGGGGGGGGGGTAGTAAAGGGTTTAATGTTTAACATTCAGCGCCACAGATTTAGATTGATTGTCCCATTTCTTTTCCAAGTGTGTGTGTGTGTTGGCAGGGATATTTTTTTTTCTTGGACCCTGAGAGGCCGAAATGTGGCCACTGATGGGGGGGGGGGGGGGGGAGATGTGCTTTGGAGAACAGCCTAGGTGATGACACCACAGGGGGGGTGTAGAGAGAGCAGACAGGCTGGCTGGGACGTGAGGAGCGTAGATGGAAAAAGTCTTGATTTAAAAGGTATTTTGATACTGCTCCTTTTGTCAAACTTCCTCATAAATAAAAAAACAATGGAACTTGAGACAAAATCAGTGACTCATGCATTAGATTTAGCTGTTTTTGTAGGACCGGTCTATTGTAACTGGGTTAAGTCATTGTTTTGCAATTCAGACAAAATACTTTTTTTAATGTGTGGCTCAAGATCGCCATCTTTTTTTTTTTAGTCTCTGTCAACTAGATAGACAATGTTTCGCTCTCGTTCCTTCATAATTGTATGGGTGACGGGACAGTCTAGGGCTGTTTGAGTCCCAGCTGAAAGGTTCTGGGTTCAAACCCCAATGTCAGCAGTCTACCTGTATGCATTCTTGAGCAAGATGGCAAACTGCCTATACCTCCCTGCTAATTAATGACCTGTGTCTAAAGAAAGGTATTTTAAAAGGTCTCAAATGTATTTAAGACGGTTTTATTAAAGGTCTCATTTCATCGTTTTTTCGTTAATTTCGCAGTGGTCTCTAGTATTAATGAATGCCCTGTGAGCCGGTTTTGGTGAAAAAAATGCTCTGGTGCGCCTGTTTCAGGCTGTTCTAGTTTGGAGGAGGAGGTGGGGGGGAAGAACGAGAGGTTTTCGGCTCTTACTCATGAATATTCATGACATTTAAATGACTTGCCTCTGATTGGCTAACAGCACTGTCCGTCACAGTGATGTTAGCCAATCAGAGGCGAGTGATCCCTCTAGTGCGTTATCAACCATAGACATCTTATACATGTTACTATATACATCCATTAGATACATTCATGATATAAGATGTCTATGTTATCAACACGACAAATCACCACGACGTCACAACAACAACAAACGTTCTTCCGGGTGGCAAAAGACGAAGCGTTCTCCGATGGCAGAACTAGTAAACAAACCCCTCCATATCATTTGACAGGGCAGAGCGATCGAGAAAACAGTACATGGCTTGAATGAATGATGTTCTTCTTGGGCGCTACGTGACGTCTCATTAATTCATACGGGTATGGGAAGTCTCATTAATATATTACGACGGAGTATTAGGGCCACATTAAGAATTTTTTGTTCATTAAATTACGAGAATAAAGTCGTAAATATTGAATTATTAATTACGAGAATAAAGTCGTACATATTGAATTCATTATGGCTACACTAATAGGCTACACGTTAAACGTTTATTCTACGGTTGTGCTCACTGAGCAAACCCAGGTTTAAGGCAGCCTACAGGTTAACGTGTGTTACGTTGTTTAAGAAGTCGGGGTATTGCTGGACTCTTTCGCGTCTATCTCCGGAATGGAAAATGATAGCGACGTAATACTTTTTTTTAAATGAAACCGAGAGATGCAGCATTTAGAACTTACACCTTCAGATCAACAACAATGTTTTTAACAATGTAACACTGTTTACAGTAGCCGGCTGGACCGCTTCAGTGGAAGCCGCTCTCTTCCTGCCACCCGGAAGTATCTTGACGCCTATTGTTTACAAACATTCTGAAATGCCGTATACTGTTTTCCTGAGGGCGGTCTCAAGCCAAGGTAGGCGAGGTCATGAATATTCATACACATTCATACGTCAGACTTGGGCTTTTTCTCACTTCCTCGTTCGTCTATGTTCTTACATTGGCTAATGCATGCAATGGGGGTAGAAGAACGGTTTCCACGTGCAGCATGCATATGCAACTAGGAGTGACCTCATATTCCAAAAGGAGCAAGTAAAAACGGTTTACCGGTGAAGGAGACCTTTAAATAACTCCAGCTTGAATACCACAATGTGAGTGCTGAACTCATGAGTACTATACCACTCAGGGATCTCTAAGTTCAACAATCTCCTGGTAAAAAACACAAGTAAGACAAAAGGTCCTGGGTTCAATCCCCCTATGTCCTCAGCCTAGCTGTAGGTGAAATACCTAACCCCTACTTACCTACCTGCTCCTTATAGGCATCGTCAGTGATCCTCATCCAATACACTTTTTGTCAAATTGAGCGAATATCTCCTCGCGGCTCACCAGCTGTTTGTTCTGTGTGTGTGTGCTGAAAGAAAATCTGGTGTTTGTACACAGCCCCAGGTTCTGTAAATGGGAAACAAAGTGGCTCGGACCGAGCCATTCCAGCCAATCGGCAGCAGGGGGCGTTCAGGTTCGTGTATAGTGGAGGGAGAGGGAAGATGGGGGGGGGGGGGGGGGGTGATCGATCAGCGATCAGCATGAGTGATGGTAAATCTGACGGGAGTGTGTATTTGTTTTGGTGTTGAGTTCTAATGTCAACACTCTTTCCCCAGAATTGTTGACTGTACCTTTTAAAGACCTGCATCTGAATTCACTGTCAAGTCTAACTTTGTATGAAAGCGTTTGCTTTCGTACATGACGCAATAGTCGTCGTAGTAGTAGTAGTAGTAGTAGTAGTAGTAGTAGGTGGTAAGTGTTCCCTCTGGCTCCACCACTGTGTTGAACGGTCCCCAAATGCCGCAGGGATTTTTAGACGGTCTCGACACGCAGATCCAGAGAACCTTCCCTCCCAAGGTCTGGTAAAACCCCAGCCGTCGGTTGATCTCTGCAGCGGTCTCCTCTTTAAACACAGGGCTTTTACTGCTCTGTCAGGGCAACCGTTCAGACAGCGGCGAGATGAAAAGGAAAGCGGAGCACAATGACAGGGCCTTTTTTTCTCTCTGTTTCTAGACTAGAGGGGCCCGTCAGTTGCAGAGTAAATGTAAGGTTCCCTATGTTGTAAAACGAGCCCAAGTACAGCCAGGGTTTGTTTTGAACTGTTTGTTGAACTGTTTGTAAGATCTGATGCTGATCATGTGTGTGCTCTCGCTATCGGTGTATTATGTACACAAGCATAAGCAAAACGGCTCACTATGTTTTTTTGCTAACAAACTATTGTAGGCTTGGGCAATATATCGATATTATATCCGTATCATGATATGAGACTAGAATACAAAAATAGGCTTAACCATGTGGTTATTTTATATAGATATATTTTATATTTCCCAGAAAATATGCTATATCGTGATGTATATCATTATCGAGATATTAAATTACCTTTATCGCAATAGAAGATTTTGGCTATATCGCCCAGCCCTATTGCATTGAATAAATGATAAACCATGATGTGAATGTGTGTGATTGAAGTGGTGGTGGATTGCTACTCTAGTATCATACCAGGGAAAAACCAGTGGTCTATGGTAGCCAAGACAATGTAATTATACAAACCAAGAAACCTTTCTCGCCGAATTAGTTTTTTTTTGTTTTTTCACACTATCGTGGCGTGCAGGTGTTGTGTTCCAGTTGGTCATAAAAGAGTCAGGCCTGGTGTATAATTTCCTGTGAGGTTACGCACAGCTGTTTCCCTTGCTTTTGTTGTATTCATAATCTCTGAGAATGGCACTGAACTAATTTGGTTATGCTTAAACTATGAGAAGGTAATTAAGTAGTGGTTCTTTTATGTTTCACAGAACTTCATTTGTACTACGTCTGCCATATATATATATATATATATCAGTAGCAAACCCTGACTCTTAAACCTTGGCCCTCTGATCCCCTCTGAAAAAGCAAACCACCAGCTTAGTTACTGTGTCCTCTCTATAGTACTGGACCCTTTTCACAGGGTCCAGTACTCAGTCAGGTCAGTAGCAGGGTAAAGTCACTTCCTGTTGCTGTCGTTTTAACATTAGGTTGGTTTTATTAAGTCCGTCGCAGCACCAGCATGGTCAGTGTATATTGACTTGACTAGTTGTGTCTATACTGGTGCACTGCCATACCGAAATGGAGCGGACCCATAATGAATGTGATGAGCTGCACCTGTGTTTCTCCTGCTGGGGAAAGGGTGGAGTCCAGCCTTAGCAACGAGCAAACAGCACGGAGGCAGTGAGAGTTATCACCAACACTACCAATAGCTAACTCTTAAGCAAAATGTTAATCCTCCTGACAAATAATCACATCATCACACATTCTTATTAAAAGTGAACCTAGGAAACGGCGTAGATAATAAATCAGAAATAATGTCCTCCTCACTAGCGGTTACCCTACTCGCGGCGGCTGCCGTCGTGAAGTAAACCAAGTCACGTCCCATAAGCTAGCTAGCTAGTTTATTAGCTTGTGATTCGCGTGCCTCACAGCGGGCGGAAGTTGTCATGAAGTTAGCGATAACAAAGCCCACCCATTCAAAAGGAAGATATGATTGGTCAATTTTACTGTCATTTGAAATGAGTCTCATTGAATTACTATTACTCGGCCCTCTGTGAAATGATAGCGGGACCACCAATCACCAATCAACATCATGGTTATATGTTGGCATTATCCTTCATGACATTTGTCACCTAATGTTTCATAAAATGTTGTGAATTGGAATACTTTCATTCAGCAGTTGCTCCATGTTAAATTTAAGTAAGGGAATTGGCAGTTCTTTAAAAAAGTTTTATTCGTAATTAGGATAGACCTGTTGTTTTCTACAATGGCCGGTATATTGGATGGACATGTTGTGAACTTACTGCATGGAAAAAAACATTTTGTAAAACAATCACACAAACTCCAAGCACAGAACGAAACCTCACAAAGAAATCTGTCCACGCCGTTGGTGTGAGTCTGGTGGGAGAGGGCCTCCAGGTAGGAGAGCATGGTGAGAGTGGAATGAGAGGGATGTGGAGGGAGCTAGGGCCCCAGGAGAGCTGGCCAGGGTCAGGCCAGGTAATTGGGGTTCATAAATAAAGCCTGGTGCTTTTGGAGGTGGACTTTGAACAAGCCCAGAGGGCTATGCTCAGCACGCATGCACGCACAAACACATGCATGCGCGGCATTGCGCGCATGCACGCACATACACACACACACACACACACACTTTAAACTTTGTTCTCCTTTTGTTTCGTAACGTATTGTTAATCTATCAATCTCTCCCCTCTTCCACACATCTGGATAAACTTAGTGTGTGTGTGTGTGTGTGTGTGTGTCACTTACACACACTACCTCCATCTTTCCAGCCATTCATTCTATCTTGTGCTTGTGCCACTCTTTTTTCTCTTTTTCTGTTGTGAATTTGAATATTTCAGTTGGCCTCACTTGATTATGTTGTCTACGTAAGAGAGAGGAGTGTGTGTGTGTGTGCGTGTGTGTGTGTGTGTGTGTGTGTGAAGAAGGAGGGAGGGGGGGCTTCTGGTGTCAGTGAAGGAAGTGGGCGTGTCCTGTTGCCGTGGGTCCCGTGTCACATGACGTGGGTGGGCGGGAGGAAGCGGGCTGGGAGCTTCCACAGAGCAGTGGACTCTGGCCTCTCGCACTGGAGAGCTGCACTTCGGCCGGGGACGACGCGCGCACACACACACGCACACCATACGGTGAGCATTCCTCTACACTGTGTGTGTTTGTGTGTTAGTGTGTTAGTGTGTTAGTGTCGTTGAGGGAGAGGTAGAAAGTCATGTTCTGTCATTTTGATATTTCCCCCCCCCCCCCTTGTTTTATTGTTTGGCTTACTGTCTTAGTTTCCTGTTGTTAAAGTCTTCAGTGGATGCTCTGATCAAGCTCACTGAGCAGACTGTTTATATACCTCGCCTGTGCTAATATTTAAGATGCTATGAAAAAGAGCCTTTGGGCTTAGCAAACGAATTTGACATTGAAGGAACACACACACGTGTGTGTGTGTGTGTGTGTGTGTGTGTGTGTGTGTGTGTGTGTGTGTGTGTGTGTGTGTGTGTGTGTGTGTGTGTGTGTGTGTGTGTGTGTGTGTGTGTGTGTGTGTGTGTGTGTGTGTGTGTGTGTGTGAGCATGCATGTGTTATGCTCAGGTTTTGCATGGATGTACTAACATTTGGAGGATGACAACCAGCCTTGGTATTGTTGTGTTTTGCATTCCTTCCCGATTCATGTCTTACTCCGTTTCACTTCAACTAACGCACATTAGCAGTGAGTCTACAGGGCTCTCACAATGACTGAGCAGAATGTAGGCTGCCGTGAATGGAGACTCACTGTGTAGGGTTAGCTTACGTAGCTAACCCCAAGCTACATTTTGCATTTAATGTTTTTGTTGCAGATTATACTGGTAGAAATGCAGTTTAGTGCAGTTTTCTTTTCTTTTTCTTGCGATAAGTTCTGGAAGACTGGGTCAACTGACAATCACCACAAGAATTAAGGCGGGAAATTGGAAGGGATTTTTTTGTGTTTAGGAAAAGGTTTGTATTGCTTCGCAACCAATATGTCAACCTCAAGTTAGTGAAGCTTAGTGAAATCCATCCCTCTCTTTTTCGAAATGAAAACCATTTAGCATTGGACTTGTAGCACAACTGGCAAAGTATGATGAGATGAGTTGTACTTTATTAATCCCGGCCAGGACATTAGGCATAAGGGTAGGCACTGCTGTATTGGAGACAGTGATCACAAGAATCCTTGTGTGCGTGTGTGGCCTTGATATTAGGCGACCTGTGTGCTAGTGGTGGCACATCTTTTTAAATCCAAACTCCCTGTGGGCATCCCACCAGGCGCCGTATCCATGGCAACCACTCAACCTTCACCTTCACCAGCCGTCCCTGTGTTCCCTCGAGTCGCTCCCTGACTCTCTCAACCTTTCTTCTTATGTGCACACACATTGTTAGTTGAAAAGAGCTCTTTTGTGGCTCTTTCTTGTGTTTTCCCATTGAGTGCAGACACAGTGGCCTTTCACCAGCAGTGCACGGGATATTGGAAAGGTCACCGCTAGTGTGTTTGTGTGTGTGTGTGGTTGTGTGCGAGCTTTGCATTGTTAATCACATAAGTATTTCACTGGCGTTGCAGTTGTCAAGCGCTCAACTGATTACATGTTGCGGTTGGCGTTCGCGTAGTGTTCACCAGGTACAGTGACATGTATGAGTCTTGGAGTGTTACAGGGGAGGGAAACCGGCGTTTTAGAAGGAGTACTTCCTCCTACAAGCGGATCTGAGCAGTTTTGACAGTCGTAAATGTTTTAGAGAAAATGGACACATTGGGTTTCATAAGTGCCACATCACACTCGCTCGAGGAAGGTGTGCAGCCAATGGAAAACTACCACTCTGGAAAAGCATTTTTAGTGGGAAGTAGCATACTTGTATTTTGCAGAGAATTTCCCCCAAAGAGAATTTATACATTTTAGTCAAAAATAACATAAATGTTCACCAACACACTGACAACTTGAGACCCAAACAGAACCGTTTCCAACTGAAAAAAGTGTTGTTGTTTTTATACCCTTTAATGGATGTTTGGGATTCGATGAAGCCACCATATTCGTTGTGATTTAGGAGACGAAAGGTGATCAGTACTCGTATTATGTTTTCTATGCTTTTTGTAGTTTGTCATCGTCTGTGTTTTGTATTGTCTTGTTTTCCCATTTTGGCGTGTGGGTGTCGGGTCAAGGTTGTATGCTGACTTTATACAAAGCAGTGTTGTATACAGTAGA
This sequence comes from Merluccius polli, assembly GCA_030340625.1. Classification (NCBI taxonomy): domain Eukaryota; kingdom Metazoa; phylum Chordata; class Actinopteri; order Gadiformes; family Merlucciidae; genus Merluccius; species Merluccius polli. The sequence continues at coordinate 99,823 of JAOPHQ010001434.1, forward strand.
TTGCTGACTGTACAGAAAAGCTGGTTGCTGATACCAATGGCTGAGCATTTTGTGTTGGAGGTGCTAGAAGTAATGAAACCAAAATCTGGAAATCTTAGTGCGTTCGTTCATAACATGCACATGGGAGAGGTTTGCCTTCAGAAAGCCCTTTCTGCCAGAAAGTGCTTCCTGCCTAACCCAACACCTAACCAAGTAGTTGTGTTGCCTAAACCTAACCAAACATTAAATAGCTACATCGTCAGCTACATCTAAAAATAATACCCCTGTCTCCTGGGTGAAAGTCCTGTGTTTGACCTCCCATCCACCACAACCTTCTTGCACTGGCATCTTGCCAGACAACCCGCTCTACCCGCTTCATATCTACCTGCTTTTTACTTTGTTGCTCTTTATACTACGTCACCTAACTTCCTAAAGCCTTTCTGGCAGCCCTGAAGGCAAACTTCTCCCGTGTGCTCATAACACAGGAAGTGATGACTTGAGCTTTTGGGGAAATCGAGCTCTCTGAGAACCAGCAAGCAAGCTAACTCTCCATGTTGCTCTCTACACACCGTCCTTCACACTGTCCTTCTGTTACAGTCCTTCTGTTGTCAATTAGGGTGCCGTTGGTTACCTCTTGTCCAATGCAACTGGGTCAACCACTCCATAAATATTCTCCTTGGAGAAGACCAACGACAGGGAGTTTATAACACACACACTAAATGGAGGGTATCCTCACGTTGTAGCGCTGCAGTGTGTGTGCCAGATAAGAAAAGCTTCCCTGGGATGCAGCACCGATCCTCCCTGGCTCAGGCAGTGAAGAGCAGCCAACGCTGGGACGATAAATGCTGTTCTGTTACCCCCTAAATGACCTCCTGATCCCAAGCCTAAGGCCTTCTATACACTGGTTGCATAGAAGTTCACAAGAAGTCTATACATTTCAAGTGCAACGCAGCATAGGGCTTGTGACCTTGCGATGCTGAAGGTTTGGGTTGCGTCTAGAAAACATCCAATGCGTGCACCAAAACGCATCTGAAATGCACACGGTAGACTTACACAGGAAACCCTGTGTGGATGCGCTGTACAAACCAGTACTGGGTTGTGTAGAAAAATACGTCAAACTTTGCATCCAGTAGGTATGAGGCGTAACTGAATTCACAGATGGCGCGGTAACCAAGTAGAAGTGGATGAGGGCTATATATGGCACCTTGTGTTGGTAACACTCACCAGCCCCCCCCCACTCAGGGTATCTTACAGGGAAACGTCCCTAGTGTGTCAACCCTATAGCAAAATACCTAGACCTGTTGACAGCTTATCTGACCTTTTTGCAACTGTCTGGCCAAATAGGAATAACTGGATGAAGAACTGTACATTCTAAAATATACAATGTACTCAATGTATGGCCTTGATATAGTCAAAGAGACAAACCAGCTGATGTTATGTTGTGTTTTACAACCACAAGAGGTTCTACTAGTTATACCACAGATGCACTTTGACTATGAACTCTAGCGGACAATAGCCTATGTACAAGCGTATTGCCCCTATTCATAACTTATGAATGATAAATCTCTGCTAGTGTTCTAAAAACGATAATCTAGCATTGATACTTTTTTACCAGACTTTTTCAATGGTTTATAGTCCTAAAATATGCAAAACTATACAAAGCATCTCTCAAGGGACACTTTTTTCATGGTAGGATTTGCCCGAGGCGGATACAACTTTGAAACGGCTTTTTCATGTTTTTTAAAGTTTCACAACTGTTTGGAGGCAGAAAAAGCATTCCACAGGCGGTCTGGCCGAAGCTGTGGGATTTTACACTCATTACTGCAATTACCACACATTCCCAGAGTGTCTGGCTGAAACACCAGTCTACCCTGCTGTCAGCAGTTGACTCTACAGTGTCTTGAACACGGTTTCCCTCGTAGTAACAGACCTTTATAGTGTTTTTTACTGTGGGCTTATTAATGTTATAACAATCGCACATTATTGTCTAGTAATATAATATGCCTTTCATTTGGTGGACGGTTTTATCCAAATTGTCTTGGCACCCGTACCTTGAGTGCATACATTCTTCACATGGCTGGCCCCAGTGGGAATCAAAGTGTTAATGCCGCGCCATACCAGTTGAGCTGACCAGTTGACAGTACCACCTTATGCTACATGTACTTATGTAGCCTTCGTGACCTGCTGGAATACATTGAATATACAGGATTTGGAGTTTAATTGAATACTTCATAATCGTAATACCTCTTATAGAGTATGGATTTGTAGATCCAGTGGGCTGAAAGGACGGGACTCTGGGAACAGAGGTTTACGACACAAAGCCAACAACGGTTTTAATACGGACCATGTTTGTACTGCCGCCGCCCCCAATTTCCCCTCTAGTGAAGGGTTTACTCCCAGAGGGTGGGAATGAAGTCAGTGTGGTGGTGGTGGTGGTGGTGGTGGTGGTGGTGGGCGAATCGCTGTCCTTGGTCTCTCTCTCTCTCATGGTCTGTGTCTCTAATGGTCTCTGTCTTATTCTCCGCCAACCACACACACACATGTATTAGCGTAGGAGGACGTTGGCGACAGTTAAGAGGAACTTTGATAGGATGATGTGTATACATACATTTTTTTCCCCCTCAGTTAAGACCCCCAGTCCTGGCCTGGGAACGCCACTGCAGGGGAAAATGGGCAGGCGTTAAAAGGGGGCTCGTAAAAAGGCTCTTAGACCCAAGTAAATGTTGGACTTACTGAATGACTCATTCTCTATTGGTCGTTGTCTTGACATTTTTGGCAACTACTTTTTACAAACCCATGTCAACTCATTGAGGTCCTCAAGATGTTCCACTCCCACGTGTTAATGGGGGACGGAGTCCATTTTAAGTGTACACCCCCAAACAGGCATTCCCCAGAGTAGGCAGCCCTCGCTGTTGAAACTACCAGGTAACACAGAGTTGCCACACCCCCACAGGGCTCATTATGAGGCGTCTATACCAACAAGCATCCCCGAGTCACTCTGGGAACATGCCCTCTGACCCCACAGCACCAACACGCGGGACAGCTAGGAAGCTGTCCCAGGTGTCGGTGGGGGGGGGGGGGTCTGTAATTGGAAACTCGATCGTGGCAAAGTCTCCCTATGACTCATTCTCAGTTTTCCTAATATCTGAAATTACATTTGTTTTACTGCAGTTTAGTGGAAACATGTTTATGCATTCCAACTCCATCCCCTAACTGGCATAGATGTCGTGTCATAGAGAAGCTCGCCATTAGAAATTATATCTAGAATTTGTTTTCCCTCCTGGAATTTAACCGAAAATTACAGTGATCCTTCATCCTGATCGTTTCCATGTCACTGTGTATGCATATTGTGATGCCAATATGTTGAATGATCAACTTATACTTTGCTTGGCCTTTCATGTTCATTGTTGAACTAAAATGCAGATGTGGTTAGTTGTAGCTGATGGCTCTGTGGCTTCACCCATACACAGGAAAGAGCGTAACTGAAAGATGATCCAATGGTTAAGCCTAGAGCTTCACATTTACACACGCACTTAACACCAAGTGTCAAGTCACTCGGTGTTGATTTGTAGTAATTTTGTGTGTGTGTGTGTGTGTGTGTGTGTGTGTGTGTGTGTGTGTGTGTCAAGCAGGTAGATATGAAGCGGGCCAGACAATCCTCTACCTACCAACACCTACCTGCTCATTAATGACTAACTCCTACCTGCTGAACAATGTATCATGTATCTTTAAAAAAATCTAAAATCTATATATTCACTGCAAGTCACTTTGGATAAAAGCAATGTCAAGCGCCACTCTCTTGGTTCACCTCGGTTCAGCTTCACGTTTCTTTCTCTCGGCTGGGTTCCCTCAGTGTTTAAGCCATCTGTTCCAGAGCGTCACACAGAAGGAGAATGTCTTCTTCAGATGGCCACAGGTGGTCATCTGCAAAGTTCAATGGTTCAGGTTTTAGACCAACCCCTGGCTTAGCCTCATGGCAACATTGCAGCAGTTAAAGGCCGATGAAGGACATGAGCCATGTGTGTGTGTGTGTGTGTGTTTTGCTCAGGTTGAAAAAACTACTGCTAAATTGCACAGATCTGTTTAACAGTAAATAATGTTTTTAAAGAGATAATGGGTGTTCCTACTGCCCCAGAAAAACAATATGATTCACCACACATAAGTACATCATGTCTCTACTTCTAGGTCTGATTTGTATACCTCTCGCTCTGTCTCCTTCTTCGGCTCTCTATAAACTATGTTCTTCTCTTATGACCATCTTGTCTCTCTCAACCCCTCTCAACCAACAGTGTGGGTGGGTGAGGGAGAAATTCAAGAGAAACCGAGGATTACATGGCTTATACTTTGTTGAACTGACCAGACAGTTTGTTATAACAAGCGCCAGCTTTCTAGACTGAAGCAGGAGTTTCTCATTTACCGTTTTCGTAGTACAAGGAAATCAAAGGGATTGGGATTTGTATAAAAAATACTATTTAGCAAAGTATTTTAAGATGTATACTAAACTAGGCCATGATCTATAAAACATCCCTGATCATGTATCTTGCGAGAAGCTTTTGAGAAAAGGATTAATTGCAATTGGATAAACCTACACCATGGTTGTTGAACGATGAGATTGTGCCTCTCCTTTTGTAACTGCTGTTTTAGGTGTTAGCTGATATTTGGGTCGGGCCAGTCCCTCTGCACAGCGATCCCTGCATCCAGCTCACTTTATGCCCAGGCTCTTTGAAGCCATCGCATCGTTGGCCTCCAGCAGAGCCTCATTGTGATGGCTGCCCTGCCTAGCATAAAAGGCACTTAGCTAGGGGCTAGCGTCTCAGCTTACAGTTCATAGCCAGCTGAGATTCTGAATCCAATTTATTCTGGTTTTGGACTCTGATCTGGTACTCGGTTATTATGAGAATCAAAATAGTCTAGTTTATTGGATAAGAGCACTAATACAAGCATTCTGTAAGCCATAGACTTATATGGTATGGCAGCTATAGGGTGTACTCTAACTATGAAATAAACTGAGGGATTAAAGGGGAAAGCTTGTTGGAAACAAGTAAAAAGAGGGAGAGGGGTGAATGGCTGGGGAAGTAGAGAAAAAAAGGGGAAGCTGGAAAACATTTCATGTCTAAAACAACAAGCGGGAAAAGGAATGACATAAACAGATAAGACAGATGGAGAAAAGGGGAATAAGACGAGGAAAAAAGGAAAAAGGCAACCAGAGCTGGAGACAGAAACATACACTGACTCCAACATACTCCTCAACACAAGCACCCGGCCAATACCAACTGCCAAAAGCATATGCTGCACAGCAACGTCAACACAGTTTTAAATTGAATTTGAAATGGACTAGAGTTCGAGCAACGTATAGAACCGTACTCAAGTAAGAACAAAGAACAAAAGGGTGTGTTTCTGGAGGGGAAAGAAGAGCATGGCTCTGAGGGAGAGGGTAGGAATGGAGGGGAGTGGAGGTGGAGGAGGAGGTCGGCTCCAAGTTGCTGAGTGATGACTGGAACAGGATGGGGAAGCAGAGAGAGAGCAGCCAGGAGAGCTGCTTTCATAGGTGGCTCTCCCTACCTCTCCCTTTTCTCCATTATGTACACACACACAGACACAGACACACACAGACAGACACACACACACACTCGAACACACACAAAACAATTTCCCACACAAAATGCACGAAATGGAAGACTGAACAACTGGAACAAAGACTTTAAATATGAACCAGAATCAAGTTTCTAACCACAGCAGCGCCACCAGCCACAGGAATCCCTTCCAAATCAATACAACATGAGATGTAAACCAGGTCGACTCTCAACTGGGCCTCCATTGTCCGCTTAAGCGATGGAATTCAAAACCTGAATTCTCTTTATTTACTGGAATCTAATAGCAGTTATGTTCCTGGCTGCCTGCCCTGACTTCTTTGTGTGTGTGTGTGTGTGTGTGTGTGTGTGTGTGTGTGTGTGTGTGTGTGTGTGTGTGTGTGTGTGTGTGTGTGTGTGTGTGTGTGTGTGTGTGTGTGTGTGTGTGTGTGTGTGTGTGTGTGGCGGCGTCTCAGGTTTCAGTTACAGTGATCACTTGGTATCTCCCAGCTCTCTCGTCAACGGGGGACACTGAACAGTTGTAGGAGGAGTGCAGCGGAGGCCCTGTAAGGGGACCAGCAGCAGCCTGTAGTGTACCGGTCTGTACTGCTACTCGGCTTGTTTGTTGTGTTGTGCCTGTAAACTAACAACGCGGCAGATGGTTCGTTACACAGAACCATCTGGGAAGTTGTCCTTGGAAACTGTTTGGAAAAGGGCAGACATTTTCAAAAAATACTTGGCAAGTGATTGGATGAACCAGCATCACCGTCTATCACAGGATAACTACAACCAATCAGATCAACAAACCATGTGACGTAGTAGGAGAGCGAAAACATCTTTTCCATCGAGAAAAGCTTTTTCAGTGTTTAGTTTCAGTTTCAGTTTTTAAGCGTTCTTTGCTCTTTCAATGAAGTAATATTCTCCAGTTCATGCAACTGAAGTTGCAAGTTGTTTTCAGTTGCTTCTCGCTGTCGTTGCACCTAAACTACGCCCGTAGGTGCCAGTAGTTCCTCATAGGACACCGATTGGTCTGAACCACTGTGGTTTGGGTCGTAAACGCATAACTTGAAACCTCGCATGATCATGATCTCACAAATCCAGATGCCTCACAAGGTAACCACCTTTGACATACATCAGTGCCACATACAGGCATAGAGAGCTGAGGCCATCCTCTGCATGCTTAATAGTTTACATCAATGCCTGCAGGCTGATTGTACATCTGATTCTCATAATGAATGAGTTCCAGAATCAATGTTCAGCAGAATACATTTGAAGCAGATTGCTTCAAAATACATTTGAAGCAGATTACTCCACTTGCAGTATCGACATTTGAACCATGTACATCTCGAAGGTGGACTGAACAAGTGTATTCTAACAACGATCAACAAGCAAAAGGTCGCCCATCGATAAATCTCAAATCTATACGGGATCGGAGAACCTTTTGATAATGCGTGTTCCTGGTTTGAGCTGCAGGCTACTTTGTCTCTCTCCAACTGTTCTGAAGTTTCTGTCGAAAAGTGAAAAAGCATCGCTGGGCTCTCCACATCCTCTTCCTGACGTAGAAGAAAGAATGTGCTGAGCCAGCAACACACCCAGCACCTATGTGGAGGAGTGTCCATGGTCTGGAAACTGTCGGCTAGAATAAAACGTAGTATGTGGCCAAAGGTGCGGAATTTGACATTGAAGTTGAATTATTAGCTGTATTTTATTAAAGCTGTAGAGAAACGTTAGCTGAAATTGAAATATTACGCTGTTGTCCACAGTATGTTGTCGGGCGTTTTTGTGTTTTTAAAGCTTTTCTCATGAGGGTGTGTTCCAGCAGTAAAGTACCATCCACAGAGGAAATGGAAATGTTTTCCATCCTAAAGCATTGACCTCTGTCTCTCTCTAGCTCTACCATTTCCCTTTCCAGCATTCCTTCTTGTTCTTACCGCTCCATCCACCCAGCCAGACTCTCCCTCCCCACCCCCAGCTTATCCTCCCACCACCCAACCCCTTCACCCATCAAGCACCCCCCCCCCCCCCCTCTCTACTATACTCCCTCCCTCTCCCTGGCATCACCTTCCATCTGCCAATCATAATCCAGCTAAATTGTAAAAAAAAAAAAAAAAAAAAAAAGAAAGAAGACGAAGACGACGACGACCAGCCAATGGTTCCACATGTTCTCATGTATTTCCACACTCCCTCTCTCTGTCTCTGTCTCTGTCTCTCTCTGTCTCTACCTCTCTCCCCTGTCTGGTTGCTGCAACTGCAGGGTCGGAGGTGATCTCCAGCTACAGCCGCAGTACCATGTCGGAGCTGGCGGTGGCGCCAGAGGTGATGATGCCCCCGGGGTCGGGGGGGACGTACGGGGAGAAAATGGCCGGTGGTGGCGGGCCGGTGGTGGACTTCAGCTACGTGGGCATCGACGCCATCCTGGAGCAGATGAGGAGGAAGGCCATGAAGCAGGGCTTCGAGCTCAACATCATGGTCGTGGGTGAGTAGGACTCCCGTTCACACCCAGAGTCCAGTGATGGGGAGGGATAGTGTAGTGTAGACAAGCCCGGCATGGGCCTGTCCCATTGGCTGCATTCATGGGCCTGAGAAGGTTTAAACCCAACATTTTCTTAGAAAGTTGTCTATGAATAAACTAATTCCGAGTTGTTTGACAAAAATGTGTTCAGAATTACGTACGGGATCTTACTAAATAGCCTACTTCCTCTCACGAAGGACTCGCGTGTATGCTGTAGCGAAACCTTTATTTGACTGGTGATAAAAACATAATTGTCACAATGAAATTAACCATCAGACTTTTTTTTACAGAGAAATATGAATGACATAAATCCACTCAGAATTACGCACAGGATCTTTATATTTTACGGGAGCTGGGAGGGGAGGAGACACACACATTGTGGGCTCATGTTGCAATGTAAATCACAATCACAGTGATTGATGCATAAGGTTTAAAGGTTACAATGTTATGATACATATAACATTCTGATTTTCACACCAAATAGCTTACTCCCCACGCCATTTATTAAAAATGATCTCTTATTAATTATATCTCTGACCACGAGGCCGGCCCAAGGAATGGAGGGGAAATCCCGACCCAAGGGCCGGTCTCGGGTTCCGGCAGAGAATCAAGCCTCTAGTAGTCGGCCAGGGGTGTTCCCCTGTCGATGTCCACCATCGATCAGTAGTCATCATTGATCAAGATGCCTGTATCCATACCCCTATTTGCTTTTCATTATGACCTGTATCTCAATGAATTCTCAAAGCAGTCAGGAGTGGTTTCAGAGGATGAACACTTTTTCTGTGATTTTACAAATTTGCTCTGGCTTAAATTTCTGATTCCGCTCGAGTATTGTTCTGCATCTTTCATATTTTGGGGAGTTTAGTCCCCATTCAGCCCTTGATGTTAAGGGCTATATACTTAAAGGAGAGTCACCCACGGAAGTCTGGCCTTTCAAGCAGCAAAGGTTTAGGGAGAGAGTTAGTGAAAGTTCTGGATAATGGCAAAGTGTTCGCATGCAGTCTTCCTCTCTAATCAAGCCTGTATGGAAAGTGAAGGTTTTATATCTGCTTTTTAATAAGCAGCCTCAAACTGCAGGCTCTGAAAACACTTTCCTTTTCCCTTTTCTATCACACCCTTATCATCATCATTACACACCTTGACACACACACACACACACACACACACACACACACACACACACACACACACACATACACACCTACCTCCAGAGGAGACAGGCCAGCATAAATGTTCTTCCCTTTATGGTAAAAAACATTTGCTTTATAGGATAATAAGGACGTCGCGACGGTATGTCTGTGATTTGTCGTCAAATTAAAAGCCCCCGTCAGAGACGCTGCTTATAGCACAGGAGACAGAACTGAACATGCTCTGCCTCTCCCACTAGTAGGTCAGGAAGAAGAGCAAGAAACAATAGTTTTTTCTTTTAGTATATACTTCAATATGATATTTATATGTATATCTATTATAGTATTTTACACTTTATGCAAGATGCACTTGACTATGATGCATTACAGACAGGTGAAGTGTTAAACTATTGACAAATATTTTTTATTGCATGAAGATCAATACAAATTTGTTCACATAACTCATGACCAAATGTTTCTTTATTATTTTTTGGAGGCCAAACACAAAATAAAGTTTTTATTTAATGATTAAATGATTTTCATAGAACAAGGAAGCATACATTCGAAACTGTATGTGCTTGAAATCTCTTTGTGTGCATAGTATATAGCAGTGCAGTCCCTCCTTACTACGATAATCAATTGGTCAAGCTTCAAAACCCAAGATTTTAATATGTACCAAATGAAACCAGCTGTTGCCATATGTGACATATTTCTTCTTGTTGCTCACTCTGCAGTCTTACTCAAAATGGCTTGGCGGCAAATATGGAAACCAGTGGCCTCTCTCTGGTGAACTCACAGCCATCTCTCAGATCGACTGTTTGGGTAGCAGTCAGTTGTAAGGGATGGCTGTGCTGCCAGTGTTGGTGCAGCCAGAGACGCCTGCAGTGTGTCAAGTGGTCCACAGACTCAGGATAGCGGTTCCAGTTGTGTCCCTCCACAAGGATCCTGGATTCTAGACATTCCTGTTAAATCCCCACAGTGTGTGGTGCGGTTTCCAAAAGCAAAAATAATACACACCGGAACTGCCTTATTGACGGCTTCATAAAACCCCAGTCCAAACATTGTTTGTGTTTAGTTTTTTTTTGGTTTGGAGTTTAGTTTTATTCGCTACAAAACAGACAAGCTTACAAAACAGAGAGTTGAGCTCCAGCCCACATCAGCTATAGATTAGACCCGACGTGCCCCTGACGCTGGTTGTTTTACTGAATCTGTCCATGTTGATCCCTCTTGACGGACCGCAGAGAGAATATAAAAAAATTACTTATTAACTCACTCCTATTCGACCACTACTTCACTGTACATACACGGTTTCTATTTGTATTGTATTGTATTCTTAGGGCTATTTGATTTTTGTATTTCATTTGCATTTGAAATGTTTTAATATTTTACTCGCATAGGCAATGTAAACATAGGTTTTCCATGCGAACAAAGCCCTTTGAATCTTGAATCTATAAAAAAAACCCTCTTGTCTGTGTGTGGCTCACAGGGCAGAGTGGACTGGGCAAGTCCACCCTGATGAATACGCTCTTCAAGTCCAAAGTGAGTCGCAAATCTGCTCTGGCCACGGCGCAGGAGAAGATCCCCAAAACAGTGGAGATCAAGTCCATCAGCCACGGTACCGGCCTCTCCCACCCCCCCCTGACCTCCCAAGGCCCTGCCTTCCTCTTTCTTACTTCCTGTTCTACATCTACACACACACCCCTCTTGACCTCCCTGGCCCTGTCTTCCTATTTCTTACTGCCTGCTCCATCTACACATACACACCCCTGACCTCCCCAGGCCCTGCCTTCCTTTCTTCCTGCTTGCTCCACATCTACATACACCACCTCTGACATCCCCACGCCCCCTGCCTTCGTTTCTTACTGCCTGCTCCATCTACACATACACACCCCTCCTCCTTCCCTATCTGTAAACCATGCTCTTCCCTTACGCGCATTCTCGTTTGCTCTCTCGGCCCATCTCTTTCCTTATTTCTTCCCCTACTCTATATCTCCCCCAAATCTCTTTCATGTCCTCCTTTCCCCCTTCCTCTCTCTCTCATCCAGCTAATTATGAATGGAAATGGTTGTAATACATGCCATGTCATCGTGTGTGTATGTGTGTGTGTGTGTGTGTGTGTATAGACGTGGAGGAGAAGGGTGTGAGGATGAAGCTGACGGTCATTGACACACCGGGTTTTGGAGACCAGATCAACAATGAGAACTGGTACGTACTAGTATGAACTGGTACACTACCACATGGCTGTACTACTTTCACAAGCACTAAGCTGATGTCTTTACTGAAATATTTTACTCTCCCAACGGGACTTAATTTTCCTGCTTCCTTTCCACACTCTTCCTCCCGCTTGTCGCTCTGTCCTGTCTATCTCCCATGAACCACCTCTTTCACATCCTCCTCCTGCTTCCTCCCCCTTCCCTCCATGTGTCCTGTCCTGTGTGTCTCCACCAGTTGGCAGCCCATCATGAAGTTCATCAACGACCAGTACGAGGCCTACCTGCAGGAGGAGATCAACATCAACAGGAAGAAGAGGATCCCAGACTCCAGGGTCCACTGCTGCATCTACTTCATCCCCCCCACGGGCCACTGGTGAGACCCACCGCACCGCTACCACCACCGCCACCATGCTACGCTATGCTAACCATACACATTGCTACCACCACCATGCTACGCTATGCTCACCATACGCTACGCTAACCATACACACCACTACCTCCACCATGCTACGCTAACCATACACCCTAATACACTACCACCACCATGCTATGCTACACTAACCATACACACCACTACCTCCACCATGCTACGCTACGCTATGCTACCATACCACTGTACTGTATACTACTACTACCACCACACTACACTTCACATCACTGTACAAACTAATACACACACACACGCACACATGCGTAGAATCACACAGAAACACCCACGCACACACCCTTCATCCGGATCATAGGACACCAGATAATATATAAGAATTAAAAAATTACTTTCCCAGACACTCGACAACCACACAGGGAAACTGCAAGAAAAACATGATGATGATGATGATGATGATGATGATGATGATGATGATGACGACACTGCCCACGGTGGCCGCTCCTAGGAAATACAGCTAGTTCCTGCTACAGCGGAACAGGGAAGGGGTTGCAGAGAGTGACTGGGGCGGGCGGGGGGGCGGGGGGGTGTTCATAGCGCATGTCATTCACATGAGTCATGGCCACATAGCAGAGTGCTGGAGGGAACACAGTGCTGGGCCGACCGAGTACACATGCAACATAACTTAGTTTCATTAAGAACTTGGCTGCCACATTTCTTGATTATATAGGTACGTATTCACACACTGTCTGGGTCATTTCCATCCTTGTGTGTGTAATGTCAGATTGGGTTGGGGTGTTTGTGTACACAATGAAGGGCACGTAAATACACATGCATATCGCATGTATAATACATGCGTACATATCAGGTTCGTCTTAACGCGCGTATACCTGCATGCATGCATACAATACATGCATACATATCACGTTCACATAAACACCCGAGCTCTCCTGTAATTGCCCCCCCCCCCCCCCCCCCCATTGCAACATATCCCAGAACACTTGAAAGATGGGTCGCTCTGGCTGCGATCTGAAACACCCCCCGGGCCTCCTGCATCTGCACACATCTGGATTATATCAACCACTCTTTCCCATCTTTCTCTCTCCGGCGCTCTTTCCCATCTCTTTCTCCCTCTCGCTCTTGTATTCTCTCTCGTTCTCGCTGTCTTTCCCATCTCGCTCTCTCTCGCGAGTTCTCACTCGCTGTCTCTCTCGTTCTCTCTTTCCCATCTTGCTCTCGCCTTCTCGCACACTCTCTCTCTCTCTCTTTAACCCTACTAGCATCTCGGTGTAGAGGAGGCTCTTGGTCTATAAAATGTCATCTGTAGGGTGGGCTGAACACAAATTGATGGATTCTCTGTGTACTTGTGCAGGCTTTGAGTTGCCGTAACTCAGCAAGCTGTGTGTGCGTGTGTGTGTAGGCAGCTGACACTGAGATTTACATCTGTTAAATGTCTTCCTTGCTCTTGGACTTTCTCTTAAATACTAGACGATGGTGGTGGACAAGAAGCAGCACCCCTGGGCTGTCTTCTGATGATCTCTGGTTTATTCAATATGGCTGCTGTCCCGTTATCCTCACTGCCCTACAGAGGCTGAGGAGACACACACAGTAGAGTGTGTAAAAGTCCCTTGAAAAGTTACAAGTTTAGTGGATACAGGGAATCCTATGGGTACTGTTGTGTGTGCATAGGTGCACACATTGGTTTGCATGTGTGTGTGTGTGTGTGTGTGTGTTGGTCTCATGTTGTCCAAGACATGCGTTTGGATCCCTCTCAAAATGTATGTGAGAGAACATTGTGGAAGAAATGCTGAGCTCCTTAACGGTGTGCTCTTGTAAGCTTGCGATTCTGCAGTATAGAAGCACATGCTGTAAATACACAGAACCAAACATATCTGTCAAGCACTGTAATGTTTGCAAGGGATTTTAGGTATTGTAACTTTATCCAGGAACTTCTGCCCTCTAGTGTGGAGTTTTGGGAATTTTTAAATGCTTCTTCAAAGTCCTGTTTTGTTTTTTTACCAAGTAACTGGCTTTTAAGTAACCCTGAATGTGTTTTATTCACAAACTGTAATGGGAAAACATTGGGATTTTTATTTATTTTTAATACAATCTTCTAACCCTGTCTCTGTCTCTCTCTCTCCCCCCAGCCTGCGGCCGCTGGACGTTGAGTTCATGCGGCGTCTGAGCAAGGTGGTGAACATCGTCCCGGTCATCGCTAAGGCCGACACACTCACCCTGGAGGAGAGAGACTTCTTCAAGCAGAAGGTGACCTCTCCTTTACTTGTTTTTTTTTTTTTTACTATACTCTTACACAGGGGTCTAAAGTAACTAATTACTAATCCATTTTCCTTTCTCTTGCTTTCACTCTCTTCAGTTTCTTTTCTCTTGCTTTCACTCTCTTCACTTTCTTTTCTCTTGCTTTTACTCTCTTCCTCTTCTTTCTCTCTCTCTAACTTTTGGTTTCCCTTCTATCGTATTTGTGTGTGTGTACACTCGAGTGCGGATCGGGCCGGAATTTTCTGTCCGAGCCCGGCCAGAGTCCGACAGGCGTCAAGCTTTTTATGTCTGAGCCCGACCCGAGCCCGACATATTTTTTCATACTAATGACACATTTATGTTTGTGTTTAGGAAAGTCCGCCTTTATTATGCAACTGCAGCGCATTTGGAAATGTCAACAAACAGATGAGCGCAACATGCGCGAACAGTGAGCCCAAGAGATAATACGATGAGAAACGATACCATACAAGAGATAAGCAGCACAATGCATAATAAGCTGTTTTAAGTTTCAAATTTCAAATCACGCAGACGTGACCGAGCCCGACCCGAACTCGAGCATAATTTCTAAATATCTGTCCGAACCGTCTAACCGTCGGGCTTGGGTCGGGTATCCATCCTCTAGTGTGCACTTGTGTGTGTGTGTGTGTGTGTGTGTGTGTGTGTGTGTGTGTGTGTGTGTGTGTGTGTGTGTGTGTGTGTGTGTGTGTGTGTGTGTGTGTGTGTGCGCGATGATTTCTAAGTTTTATGTACCATCCTGTGTGTTCATCAGATCAGGGAGGAGCTGCGTGCCAACGGAATTGACGTGTATCCCCAGAAGGAGTTTGATGAAGACGCAGAAGACAGGATGATCAATGAGAAGATCAGGGTAAGGGGTCATAGACAGTGCTTGTAATACAGTTGTAGCACTAAGCAACTGTAATCAGTGATCAACACAGTATTGCGTGTTCCTCTTTTAGCTTTGTATTGCTAGTAGTGTGCATAGTGTTGTGCATGTTAACCTTTGACCTGTGTGTGTGTGTGTGTGTGTGTGTGTGTGTAGGAGATGATTCCATTTGCTGTGGTGGGCAGCGACCAGGAGTACCAGGTGAACGGCCGCAGGCTGTTGGGACGCAAGACCAAGTGGGGAACCATCGAAGGTACACCTTCCTCCTCTTCTTCCTCCTCCTCTGTCTTCATCATCATGATGAAAGTTGGGCTTTTTAATTGATTTATTATTATTTATTTATTGTCTAAACAGTAACTTGGCATCACACAGCGTGTAACAACAACAACAGAGTTCAACCAGATACTCTCATCCAACCAATAAAAAGCAGTTGGCTCTAAACCAGGGGTGTCAAATGTACGGCCCGCGGGCCAGAACCGGCCCGCCAACGGGTCCAATCTGGCCCACTGGATGACTTTGTAAAAAAAATCATTCATTTTGATTTTTAAATGGTTTGTAAGGCAGAGGATAACTTAACCTCTTAGCTTCCACTTTAGTTGGTGGTGATGCCAGCATTACTACACAGGACTTGAAATGTATGGAAAATTTATATAATTTCTAGATCTCGACAAGTTGTTCAAATCATAAAGAAGTAAAATAACAATATTGTTGTTCAGTTCCAACATACATGTGACTAGGGATGTAACGATATGACATTTTTAGTACGATACGATACGATATCAAAATTAATATCACGATATCACAATACAATATTAACTTTTAGCTGTCAATTAGATGTTTTGTAGTTGAATGTGGAAAAATTAAGTCATATGGTTTAAATTGCACTTATTTTTCTTAAGACATCTCAGGATGTTTTCAAAATGTACTTGTACTTCTTGACGTGGAGGTGTTGTTATTTCTAGGCAACGGTTTTACTGGTCCGGCCCACTTGAGATCCAATTGGGCTGTATGTGGCCCATGAACCTAAATGAGTTTGGCACCCCTGCTCTAAACAGTAGGAACTCGTCAGCCCCATGTGATGGCTTCCTCCAGCACCACTAACAGACCCACCAGTCAGCCCGGATCAGTGGCTCCATTGTGTTTCCAGACTGCTGTTGCATGTCCACCAGTTCGGCATAATCACCCCCCCCCCCTTCATTATAAAATAACCTCCTCTTCTCCTCTAGCCTGACATCAGACAGAATTGTCAACTCCTTACAATCCATTTCTATCTTCATTCTGACATTGCCTCCACTCTAACCGGTTTCCGTGGGGAGGGGGATTCAATTTTCCCTAACCAATCACTAGAGACCAACGTATCTGGCTGAATTTAACGTTATTTTAAGTCAACACTGATGTGTAGCCATGCCGACATTTTGGTTTTGCCGGGGTTTTAAGAGTGGAGAGAAATAAAACAAACTACGATGTCTGGCGATATTGAGAAGACATGCCTCAACATACCTCTATTTAGAACAGCCTCCATAGCAGCGTCTATCTTGTCTATAGCGGCCGCCATTGTTGTTATACTCTACCTTGGTTCTCTTCCTTGACGACGCCTGACAACGGCGTAATCGTTTGTCCCCCTGCGGCGCTCATTGGATAATCGCTTTTTCAACCGAGAAACAGAAAACTATGGCAGACCAGAAGTCAACTCTCCAACTCGGTGGAGTGGGCAGAGTCAAAGGTCTAGACCCAGGCAACTTTTGCCCAACACACACTTTGCTGACGACGGACGACGGAAGTGCTGTGACTACTGTCACAGCACTTCCGCTCTTTGTTGGTCGCTCGTTTCACCAATATATATATTTTTTTAATGTCATTTAGCAGACGCTTTTATCCAAAGCGACTTACACTGAATTCGTATAAGTGTCATTAAGGAGCAGGTAGGAGTAAGGAGGTACCTACAGTTAGACTGGACATTAATTGTAATTCTGCCCAGGCACCAGATATCTCATCCCATAAGTTGGTGTGTGAAAGTGTACACACATCAATTTGAATGTTTTTTGTAATGCAGGGAGTGTGTTGGTTGAGTGTGAATCAGCCAACACTCCTCTTTTTGGATGGAACGGCAGGCCAGCCCTATGTCCGAGACACTCTGTCACCGAGTGACCGAGTGACTGAGTGACTGATAGTTACACCATTGGTCGGAGTGAGTGATGACGTGGTTGTTGTCGTTTCCCCATTGGGCGTTGCTCTTTCAAAATAAATAGGCGCAGACAGTCCTCTCTTATGTCCACAGAGCGTTTACAAGCACTCTGTGCACACTGTTTATGGACTGCCGTTCATTCTGAATCTATCGAGCGCCAAGGACGGATTCACGGTCTAGCTGTGAATTTGACTCTGCTGCCAGTGAAAGTACTGTGGACTACAACTACCGAGTCAGGCTGTGGTGAGGAAGAGTACCTGTATACTCCAGTGTTACGCTGCGTCTTTCCAGATTCATTAAGTTATCTCCTTCAGACACCAAGCCCCCAGCATGTATCCATCATCTCATAAAGGAAGTTTCATTTCCTGAACTTGTCGTCATCCCTGGCAACGTTCTCATGTACACTCATTTCTACCTCCCATCTCTCCCTCTCTGTCTCTCTTACTCTCTCTGTCTCAAACACACTTAGAACTGACAGCCGTCTTCTTAAACGGGGCCACTCTGTCAGGGAGGAACCATGGAGCTGTCAGTCTTAGGTTTCCTAGAGGGCTTCAAGGAGTTTTACTAGCAGCACAGATTCTCCGCCTGACAGAGGAAAGCGTCTATAGTGTTTGCCGTTGTCCCCACCTAGTGGAGGAGCATGGCGGCAACCTGTCCGGTGACGAAAACCTTGACTTGTTCCCCCTGACTTTAAATAATACTTTCCATCATGTCTCCATCCACAGTTGAAAACATAGCCCACTGTGAGTTCGCCTATCTGCGAGATCTTCTAATCAGGTGAGCCGTTTTCTTTCTACACGTTCATTTGTACATGAAACACATTGCACCGGTGGTCTGTCCTGTAAACATGTCCATTATAGTCTCCCTATTCATGGTCTGCCACATATATAGCTGATTCTGTATATGATGGTATCCATTCCTAGAAAATATGTCTTAAAAAAATTAAAATAACAAGTGTGTGCCGGTGGGTAGACACACATGCACATGCAACACACACTATTCTATTGTCTACCGTGACATGTTTGCATAACCGACATCGACATCTACGAGAACCTATTGTATTGTGCGTGTTCACGTGCGTGTTCCCATGCTAACCGCGTGTGCGCTGCGCTGCCCTCCCAGGACCCACATGCAGAACATCAAGGACATCACCAGCAGCATCCACTACGAGATGTACCGCGTGCGGCGCCTCCACGAGAACAACACTGTAGCCGCGCACGCCAACGGCATCCCAGAGCACCGCCTGGTCGCCCACGAGATGTAGCCTGCCTCCAAACTCCCTCCTACCCACCCACCCCCCCCCCCCCAACACACCTGCTCAGCAGCGCTCTACATCTCCCATGAGCCTTTGTGCCAATGTCCATCCACAGCCTTCAGCGTCGCCCTCTTCCTCTGTGCCGTCTTTTTAAAATGTCTCTGTCTCACTGCCGATCTCTCTCGCCCCAGCAGGTGGGACACAGCCTGCCAGAGGGATGGTTTTAACTTGTTGTGGTTCATTTTTATTGGCTTACTGGACTCTACGCGTCGGTGCGTCTTTCTCCGCTTACACCATAACACGGCACATTTACTTTCATAGTGACATGGAGGGAACAGAAGTGTTGTGTAAAACGGTGTCCCCCCCCACTTAACCCCCTGTAGCGTCTTAGCCATCAGCTTCCAGATGCCACGGATCCATACATCGGTTAGTGTCATCGGTTACTGATTACTGTTTGAGCATGACTGGGTGCTGGAGAAGTTCGCCCCCCCCCCCCTCCGTGTCCTCATATGATGATGCTTATGC
This sequence comes from Merluccius polli, assembly GCA_030340625.1. Taxonomy (NCBI): domain Eukaryota; kingdom Metazoa; phylum Chordata; class Actinopteri; order Gadiformes; family Merlucciidae; genus Merluccius; species Merluccius polli. The sequence goes on from JAOPHQ010001434.1 coordinate 118,734, forward strand.
TCCTAGCATCTAGTATGTAATACTTATGTGGAACGTCCCCCTTGGTGCACGCAAGGTCAGTGTGTGACAAATTGTAATGTGGCCAGCCTATTTTACTATGATTTTCTATTGTCCAGAGAGAGGGGGGGGGGAGTTCCCAACATGTGAAACGCGTACAGTAGAATACCATCAGTCTGTGGTCCTCTAGTCTTTCAGCCTTTCCCTTGCTGTTGAGTACAGCGTGTATAGACAAACCAGTGAGAAAACGGCTGTGTGCTTTCTGAACCAACTGTCTTGTATAACTCCTGCCTCCCCACTCGGTGGCAGGAAACAGTAGAAACTGTAAGAAAGCAGAACTATAACAAAGGTCCATTTATTTTCCCCCACAAGCCAATCCTTCCTCTTGTGTCTGTAGTGCACCATCTTGACAGATGTAAAGATGCCATATCGCCCATTGTGCCTTTGTAATACCAAGTAAGAAAAATGTAATTGTTTTTAATATAATTTCATTAAGAGTGATTAAAGATTATTCGTATTTATGCACAATATAAGATGTGAACGTTTTGTTTTTGATTTTTGATCCACGTGCAGAATGTACACACCGGATGCATACACACACACACACACACACACACACACACACACACACACACACACTGCTCTCTGGCCAATCAAAGTGCCTTATTTATTGGAGCGTGTTGGCTAGTATTTCCGATAGCTAATCTGCTAAGACAGCTGAAACTGGAATGAGAACAGATATGTTGGTGCCAATAAGGCAGTTATTGGCACTAATTTTCCAATATATTTTAATTCAGTTGATTTTTCTAAAACCAAAAAAACTTTTTTTCGACTGAACCACTCCTTTACATTTTTTTCTTTTTCAGTTGGTCGATGTCATGTATTACTTCCAAAGCAGTCTATCTGTGTTGTATATTCATCCAAGATTCAATAATTTGTTTTTTTTGTACTTTTGTTATTAACAGACTATTGCCTTTGATATCTTGTTATTTTAAAGAAATAAAGATTGAACGTGTACATATACATCTTCACATTTTCTTTTCAATGAATGCTGGCTCAAGTAAATTGTCTTGTATGCAACCAGCCAAGGCTCAAAGGGCTTCAAAGGTCACACTTGGGAGGATGAATACAAAAACGAAAAACCTTGAGAGAAACCTCGGGTCCTTTCAGAGCAATCGCCCTGAAAGAATTACATTGCACCCACAAGATGAAAACCACATGCATTCATTGCCATTCTGTCCTATGAGCCATGCTGTGAATCACACCCAGAATTTGTCTTCGCCTTGAAGGTGAGGATGAAAAGATGAAGCAGTTTTCTGTAGCTTTGCCGGTTGCCTTTGACCATTGTATTGATAAGTCTTATCTATGACCTTTGTTCACATAGATAGTGTGGTAAGGAAGGTACTGGCACATGCACAGGGATTATTATTTGGTGTTGATTAAGCTTTGTTTACTAGACATTAAGATACAAAGTTATTGTCCGTTCACAAGAAAATGTGTCTTGCATCACATGCTCCAACAATCAAGAGTATCTGACAAACATCTATTATGCATGTGTCGTCTAGAAAGATCTACATCAGACTATACATACTCTTGCTCTGTTTTTTTGCTGGACAAAAGCAATGGAGATTGCATTTGATAGTTTTTCTCCCGCTCGTTTCTAGCTAAAAAAATACATCCAAAACTATACGTAGGTTATTTTGTATTCATTATTTTGATGCACAGACATGTGAAGCTGTGTGCAGTTTCTATTGCTTTTATCTGCTTACAACTCTGTAGCTGTATGTAGTTTGGGCTTTTTGTCAACCTTTTAATCCTGACCTGGGATAAAGGACAACGGATTGTTCTTCCTAATTTTAACTTTTTATATCATTATACATTAAGTTGTAGGCTACTTCATTCACAATGGCTTCATGTGCTTTTTTTAATTTTTATTTTGATCCTCCTCCTGGACTGTTACAGTTCAACTCCATTGAGGACCTCCAGAAATACCCTCTCTGGGAGCAGATTCCCAGCACGGCCTGCTGCTGCTGCACTGGTTCACAATGACGTCGTACTCCTGAATGTTGAGCCCCAACCGGGGATCCAGCGTTTACGGCATTCGACTATGACGACTACGAGGCGCTGCTGGACGTCCCGCTGCGTCCCTGGACTGGGAGTGACCATCGCGCTGGGGAACCTGAACAACAACAACAACAACAACAACAACAATGCGGGCTCTCCCTTGGTACATCATCACCCAGAAGCCTCTTCAACCCAGGCGGTTACCCCGGACAACGACAGGGACCGGATCGACAGGAGCACAGCCGCCGAACTGGCCGCGTTGCGACCCGTAACCCGTGATTTCACGGCTTCATACTCACGACTCACGACTTGTTAGCGTTCCAGGCAAGTCACGACTAACAAACAAACCTGCGGCTCTGTTTTGATGGTGTCCACTTGATTACAATGTGCGGAATGACGTTATGTTGCCTATTCATGTCTATCTATGTATATTTTCTCACCGTTGGTCACCGGTGTCTGCGGAGCATCAGGGGAAGCCATTGTTGTTTATGTTCGTGTCGTCAAAAAACTATCTGGGAGTACATCGATCCGACACGAGTTCACAGGTCGTGAGTTACGGGTTTGACTGCCGTTCCAGAGCACTTTCACGGGTAGAAGGTCGTGAAATCACGGGTTACGGGTTGCCTGGAACGCACCATTAGACCGGGTCTACCTCACCCAGCACCCCCCCCCCTCCGGGAAACCCAGGGCCTGTCCCAGATCAACGTGGCTGCCATCACCCCACTGTCGCAAATGCGACGGTGGTACCGAAGCGAGGTCGATCAGAGACGATCTGTCTCAACTTCAACATTCCTGGGGCTGGTTGGCTAGCCTGGGCCTGCTGCTGGTGGTGCTGCAGAACCATGACGTGTTGTGGTTTTGGGGGGGGGGGGGCGGCATTTTTGCACTTGCTGTGCCTCGGTGCGCTTGGGGTTGGGAAGGCCGTGAGCAGAAGGAGGTGCAGAAGATGAGGAGGACGACGACGAGGAAGAGGACGAAGGCGACATACGAAGATGTCGTCCTGATGAAGATCCATCTGGACATGAGGACGGCGGGTGAAGGCAAGGCCAGGATCTGCTGGAGAGGGGGAAGGTGGTGCTCTTCAGAAGCAACGATGGCGTCCCGCTAAGCAGCGTCTCCACTGGACACAGGACCCTCGGTGTCCATGACAACGAGGGTCCTGTGCAGCCCGGCCTGCAAGTCCACCTGTGAAAGGTGCAAAGGGAACCGCAGGAGGAGATCCTGAGAGGGGCCTGAGTACCCGTCTATCTCAAAAAACCAAGACAGAGCCTCCAGCTCTGTGTGTGTGTGTGTGTGTGTGTTCAGAGCCTGCGTTCGTTTGTACGTGAGGAACAACCTTCAACTGGAGGTCCGAGCTTCAAAGGCGACCCGTGTCGGGGTCTATCCCTCGGAAGGTCGAACTGGTCCCCAGGCCCATCCAGAGGCAAGCGTTGCTGAGTCTCCACCCAGAAGAAGAAGATCGCACCGATTCAGCTGACATCCCAGATGTATGGTGTACAAGAAGACGGAACAGTTGAGGTGGGTGCATTGTCATGGTGAAACAGGTGAATATGTTAATGGTTGAAACTATATTACAAATCCTGCTTTTGTACTTTTAGGGAATGAAGAAGAACCAAATCGCATGTGAATTTGTCTTTTTTATTTTTAATCAAAAGTGATTTCTTGCGATGAGGTCCCTTGCAGCCCTTCCATCCTGGACATCTGCAGGGATCCTTAGGGTCATTGATTTGTACGGCAGGGTGTTGCTCTCCCCTAATAATTGCAATATTATGGAGAACATGCCACAATGATGTCACATGCCCTCTCTGGGGTGACCCTGAGCTTATGCAGGCACTGGAACCGGGATTTGAATATGCCTATGGTCATCTCAACCCGGGCTCTAGTCCTGCAGTGGGCCACATTAAAACGTTGTTGAGGCCCCGGCTCAGGGTCAGGGTAAGGGGTCAACAGAGAGGGCTGGCATGGATAGCCTCGATCCCCCAGCAGGTAGCCATCAATCTCTCCTGTAATTATAGAGGACACATTTGAGTGCATCTAAAAAGGGAGACAAAACATTTGTACAAAGCTTTAGCTTCCTTACCACGTGCAAATCTGTTGCTCAGACGACACTCCCGGTAGATCCGGGAGTCATGCACCGAGCCAGACCACTTGGCTTCTACATTTGTGATGATGTACGCTGCATCACATGTGATCTTTACAGTGCAGAGAATGACATGAGTTAGTTGTAATGTATACATTTTCATGTACATATTTTTTAAGATGGTAGGTCACATACCTGGACATTGATGCTGTGAAAGGATTTTCTATTCACATAGTCCCCTTCATTTTGTGCAGGCGCAGTAATGGGGATTTGTGTCCCATCTATGCATCCTATCACATTTGGAAGGCCCTGCAAAATGACAGCTAATTAAGCTACTGACGCCACTCTGTGGCCGCAGCAGAATGTAGGCCTATATCATCATTTAAAATAACATAATACATGTCTACATCAGTCACCACCTGCAATCCTGTGGAATTCCTTTTTTGTTTCGAACAGGCTTGTGTCCGGGGAACACCACCATTACTGGTAACGGGCGTTTCAGTGCGAGGGTTACCTTCCTCACAGCTCTACACACTGTTGCTTTCCCTAAGTGCTCTGCATCCCGATGTTGTAAAGAAAACTGCCGTTTGCAAAAAAACGTAGCGCTATGCATAAAGTTTGCTCTGATGTGAGTACTCATCCGCGGTGTGAGGTTGGTGATTGTGGCAGTGTTGTTCCTACCACACACCACCTAAGTGGCTTTTCCTGGGGCCCTCCGACCCAGGACACGGGTAGATGTTGGTTAAGTATTTATTGGAGATGGCAAGATGTTACAGCCGATGGTACGTGCTGCCATGACAGCGGCTCCTCCCTGAGTGTGTGTGTGTTGATAGCTGGTTTATCCTGGGTGCCATGACTGCTCTGCACCACAGGTGTGCAGCCTCACCCAGCCCAGAGTCCAATCAGTCTGACTGGGGCCAGGTGAGGCTGTAAAATAGCTATCAACAACACACACTCCACACACCCTCCACAGTGATATATGGCCGGAGAATGTTATTGAGATAAATTATACTGTTGGTGTTGGATGAAAAGCGGTAGCATTGGAAAAGATATTCCTCTGGAAATGATAAGACGTCTAATCTGGGTCAGAAGATTCTCTCGCGACGTAAAGCATTTTGAATTAATACGGCTTCGATGTCAATCGGATTTCGAATGAATGGGCAATCCATGTCTAACTGTGTTCACATCAGAAGCGAATTAAGCTGCAAAGACGCTTTGGTCGCTCATAAAGTATCGCTGCAAATATTTCTGTTCGCTTTTGTAGCTCATGACTCAAGTGCCGGTGTTCCCTGGGATCCACGCAAGCGAGTGGTTGTCAGTGTTTTGCAGCCGAAACGCATCATAATTTGCATAAAGTTCAGCCGCCTTCAACCTTTTTTGGTCGCTCTGATCACTCAACTTTTGCCGCTGGTAGCGTTTGTCGCTTTGGTCGCTCTTGCCCATAGAAAGTGAATGACTTCCGGTGATTTGGCAGCTTAATTCGCTTCTGATGTGAACACACAGTAACCGCTTTCTTCGTGTGGGAGGAGACAGGTAGAAACTCTGGGTTTCTTATAGTAAACCTGCCAGCGAGCAGGTTTGGTTCACAGTGTAAGTTACCGCAGTAACAGTCCCAGACTTTAAGTTGCCTCTCTTTCTGGAACGGATAACTGAGTTTCCCTCATCTCAGGATTAACAAACTCAGAGTTTTCACATAACCCGCTTTCTGGAATACCCCCCTGGATGGTCTCACAAGGCTGGTTGTTTGCATTGTCGCACCTCTACCGCTTGCTGCCTGCATGTCAACTGTTTACTTTGTTTTTGTCATAAGATAACATTTTATTAATCCTGGAGAGAAATTAGGGAATTACTAAATTAAATGACAAAAAAATGAAATTACTACTTGAGGAAGACGAATGTGTAGTTTGTTCCTGGTAAATGTTAAATATCTGCTGTACCTTAACCAAGTTTCTGTATGTCAAATTGTATGGACAATAAAGTACTCTTCTTATTCTGAAAATATTGTTGCCTGCACATTAATGCACACAGAGTATACCGTTCATCATGTCTCTTTATTAGGAGCAGCCCACTACCATGTCATTAGGGTAATTAGCCATGCAAATTAAATGCCAGGGTTGTAATTAGGGGAGAGAGACAGAGAGGGAGACAGAAATGGGCTCCTATTCTCCAACACAGTGCAATGTCATTGCTTTGTAACAGCCGTGTTTTTTTATAAAATTGCATATTTAAAATTATTGCTGATATACATGATTTAAACAATTCACATGTTTCACTCAAATCCTACAAAACTCGTAACTGCCGTACGCCTGTACTGGTGATGTGAAGCTAAAATACTGTTCAGGTGGTTTGGTGTGGGAGGTGATGGCTGCAGGAAGGCCGGGTTGGACGGTCCAGCCCTGCCCGCCGCTTTCACGTGACCTTTTATGGTTCCGGTTAAGGAGGAAGTGCTATGCATACGGTCATAGAAGGTGAAAGTCCATCATGTCAGTGAGTGTTAAATTGCCTTGCTAGGGTAATCTAAAAGCCTCATTCAAATCTCATGAGGAGTGAAATCAGTTTTATTGCACTAAATTGTTGTCTTAATATTACGTTAGGAAGCTAAACTAGGTTTGGCAACAGAGCTGTATGGGTGACGGTAACAAAGCCAACTCTCTGTTAAGGAAGATTAACGTTAATTGTGTTGATTTGTAATCGGCTGCCATGGATCCATTCTATTCTATCCTTTTTCAGCTGTAGTGTGGTGAAGCTTAACAGCTTGTTACATTATGCTAGTTCTTTACTTGATAGCTAACGGAAATGTTGCCAATAGCCTAACTTAAGTTAACCAGAATGCATTTGCATCTAAGGATCAGCTGCCTTTCTCTTTTTATGCAGTTGTCTCAGCAGCATGCCACCCATTTCATTATGGAGGAACCAGATATCCCTTTGGTGGACACCTATTGCTGTCCATGTTGTTTTTATACAACAACTCAAAGCCATGCAATACAGTATCACCTGCAGAACCATTTAAAGTTGGCAGTGCGCCATCAAGGTATCTGAGGTGTCTGAGCATACTGTAGATCACATATTATTGAGATAAAATGTATATTGTCTACTTGTGTGTGAGGTTGTCAGTAGCTCTGATTGTGATCAATTGTCTCACAGGTTATCTCATCTGCAAACGCAGTCGTCGGTGCAGAGACGCCTCACATTATCACTGCAAAAATTGCCAGAAAACGTATCCGGAGAATTCAAGTAATCTCTCACCTTAAATCATGCAAAGAAACGCCCACCGTGGCTTCACCTGCACCTCATGCTCCCACAGTGGCTTCACCTGCACCTCATGCTCCCACAGTGGCTTCACCTGCACCTCATGCTCCCACTGCACCTGCACCTCATGCTCCCACTGCACCTGCACCTCATGCTCCCACTGCACCTGCACCTCATGCTCCCACTGCACCTGCACCTCATGCTCCCACAGTCGCTTCACCTGCACCTCATGCTCCCACTGCACCTGCACCTCATGCTTCCGCTGTGGCTATACCTGCACCTCATTCTCCTGCCGTAGCTTCACTTGCACCTCCGCCTCATGCATATAGTCAGCGACGTCCCAGCGACGTATGTATCAGACGTGACACTAGCGACGCAGTTAAGCCAAGCCGTTCAGTTTGTTACACATTAGAACGGTTATTTTTGCGTTTCCATTGTCGAAAGGATTAATGGGATTAATCGAACCATTCTATTCAGTCCCGTTTTTTCCGAATCCCTCTGTTGACGTACAGCACACTGGTCCCATACTAAAAGAAACGCTGCTCCAATAAATGCATCTTCAAATCAACATCTACCTGTGTCCTGTCTGTGTCAGAGGGCCCCAGCAAACTGCCACAGCAGCTGATTAGATCTTTATTGCGAAGTTATTATTTCCAGTATATTTCTTGATAAAGAGCTCGGCCTATAGGCCTATCTTCCCCTGTCTGATTCTGAGCCGACGGAGACCACTGCTGTCCGTTTTTATACCACTGAGGTCCATGCAGCAAATACAATATCACGGATTACTGCGTGGACATCAGTGGCTTTCAGATCCGTCCAATCTGTCCAGATCAGTCAGTCCGACTCGGTTATGGCAAAGCTTCAATGTAGCTTAAAAGTTTCCCGAAAACACACGACTTCCAGGATATGAGTACAAATAATGTGGTTTGAACATTGTGAAAAGTTTTGATGAAATTGCACAGCAGTAGGCCTACTATTTTTTTTTACCCGAAGAGAAAACACACATCCCAACGTAACCCACCCGTTATTATTAGTAGGTGGAGGAGCTTTTTGCCTTTGTTTAAACATTGAAATAGCTGCTAAATATGTCCATTATTAAAACCCAATATTTGGGGCCAGCCCTACTCGCATTTTAATAAACAAATTCATATAATGGTATATTCTGATAAAATGTTAAATATTCTTATTCTATTTGTGTCTATTTATTAATCGCCATCCAATGCACCAAACGCATCACACATCCATGCACCAGTGCAACTGGCATAAGACACAACCCATACAGTCAATGGATCTAACCCATAGGACACACATCTAACCCCAGGTAAACTTAAGCGGTGTGCTGTACAGTGCAAATACAAGTATCAAAAATGTCTCCTTGACTTCCACAACCACAACACTTTTTGAGTTGAGAAATATTATAATAAGAATAATAGCGGAGTGACGGTGGGGACAGTGTAAATAAAATCCCATTGATGGCGCATTGAACACTTTGGAACCACGACACCTAGCCTACTGTTTAGGACCACATTAATTCAAAATATTAGGGGAAAACTCTTTCAAAACTGCATTGTTTTTGTGTGTGTGTGTGTGGCAAGCCATCACTTGGTCTTGCTGAATGCTCAGTATCTTCAGTGATTTCCACTCCTGGCCCATTCCTTGATACATCCGAATAGTGAGAGTCAGAGACAAAACATTCACCATATAAAAGTTGATGTGGATATGCAAATAAAGATTCCTCATCGTGCACAATCTGTATTGTGAATGTGAGTCTGACGGATGTCATTTGTACCCAATCGACTACCAAACAAAAGGCCAGTTAACTCACCGTCGACCAAAGCCCTGATTCTATTACATCCCGCCGAGGGCTCGTTAACAAACAGACTAAATATAATTTGTGTTTGGCGCGTCCTCTCTTCAACGTGGCCCCTGGCTTAGTGTGGCGCAGACTGGATCAATGGACTGATGAATGAAGGGTCCGTCCGGGGCCAAGTCCACATCTCATACAAAAAGACCATACATGCTTTTAGGTTTTCTCATTCCACCCCAAGTTAACAATACAAACAACAGATGCATTGTCAAAATCTGGATCCACAAGTTATTTTTACTTAAATTTTTGTGATAAAATCTAGTTATATGCTCATAGACTTCCTTTGCTTAAAATTGACTGGAGGAAGGGATTAAACACTGGCAGAAAACTGCTAAATAATTGGTGTTTCTCAGGGTTAAAAGGTCAGTGGTCGTGTCTAGGCTGAACTGTCTGAATCATTGACCTTTCACATTTCCAGGCGCTCCCGTGGGAGTCTGGAGGGCAAGAAGCGAAATGGGTGTCAATAGGTTATTATGGCCTTCCTTGCAGTGACCATCCGTGTGTGTGTGTGTGTGTGTGTGTGTGTGTGTGTGTGTGTGTGTGTGTGTGTGTGTGTGTGTGTGTGTGTGTGTGTGTGTGTGTGTGTGTGTGTGTGTGTGTGTGTGTGTGCGTGCGTGCGTGCGTGCGTGTGTGTGTGTGTGTGCGCGTGTGTGTCTGTGTGTTTGTGTGTCTACACACTCTCATTCTCTGTGTAAGAGAAAATCCAAATGTGTATCCTGGCATAGCAACTGTTAAGTGTTAATATCAACACTGCTTTCAAATACATTTAGGTCCTACTGTCCTTAGGAAACAAACATACCATATTGAATATTTCTATGGAGTGGCGCAATTAGGTTTAACATTATATAACAAAGACATATTTTCATGAAGCTTTCATGAATGCGTTCTCTGACTGCACCCGAGTTTTGATGAAATTGGCAGTGCATGTCATTTCTGAAAGATATTAAAAGATGCTAAATGCTTAACCGTATTGCCTGTGTGTAGCAATAAGTTTGGCTGGCGGTTACAATATTATGAGTGTCACCATTCATCTCAGGTCTGACTCTCCACCAGTGGAGCTAGCAATGGTGCGCCAGTCGCCGCAGTAAAAGCGGATGATGATTACCGTGTAGGGAGTGAGAAATAACACAACACAACGTACAGTACATTAACACAACCCCACTAGTTATAATTGCATAATAAATCCCCATCTATTTGCCATTAGAAAACAGTGTGTGGCGAGGGGGGGGGGGGGGGGTGTATGTGTGTGCGTGCGTGCATGTGTGTATACCTGTGTGTATTTATGCAAAAAAATAATAATGATATGCATACAGAAGGATAGCGCTTAATTGAGAAGATATTATTAGATTTTGTATAGAATGCATGGCTACACTTGCATATATTACATATTAGTGTATTGGCATGTTCGTACATGTGTCTGTTATATCCTGTGTGTGTGTGTGTGTGTGTGTGTGTGTGTGTGTGTGTGTGTGTGTGTGTGTGTGTGTGTGTGTGTGTGTGTGTGTTTGTGTGTGCACATAAACAGGCACACACCATCCAGGCTCATACACTGCCTGCCTTTTCTCAGTCTAATGTGTTTCTGAGTTCATTAATTCTGATACAGCACGTGTCGAGTACGGAGCAGGTGAAGGAGAGAGGCAATTACTATTCAAGGAGGGGGGGGATATGAATGACTACAACAGGACAAAATAAGAGTCCCTGGTGCCATTAGCTGACAAGCCCAACACCAGTCCTATCAAGCCACAGGCAAAAAAAGGAGTTGTGTCAAAAAAGTTTTCCCAAATTGAGCTATGGGGTCGGGGTTTCCCCGCGAAACAGATGTGAACCTTTATTGTGAAAAGCCATATTGCTCCGATTGTCAAAAACAGACTCCACACTCTGTTACAGTCGCACCATACGTCGCAGCCTTTTGTGTTGCTGTCTAAAACACACAGTCGTATGAAATTTTGTGGAAAGAATACGCTGGGCACAGTCTGAACGGATCATGTTCACGCCTGCCTGTTTAGCTAGACCTTGGCCCTCTCTCTCTCTCTCGCTCTCTCTCGCTCTCTCTCTCTCTCGCTCGCTCGCTGCTTATGAATACAAATATTACTGCATTAATTCGTTCACTCATTTAACAGCTGCTTTCTTTCTAAAGTACATTACACTGAATACAGAACCATGTCATTAAGGGGCAGGTAGGCGGTTAGGCATCTTGTTCAGGGATGCTTAAGGTTGTGGACATTGGGGAATCGAACCCAGTACCTTTCGGCTGGGAGCCACTCACTTGGAGAATTGACACTCACTAAGCCTCTTGCCTTCTTTCCTGGCTGGCCTGATCATCTCTATGGCAACCAGGACCAAGGGCCGTAACACCACCAGAATAGACTCATCTGCATCCATACTGCATGTGTGTGTTTTAACTCAACTAATTGGTTAATTCTATTTAGATGAGTAAGTATTCCACAGACAGTAACTTACTTAAAGGAAGACCAACGAATAATGAAGAGCAATTCATTTGATAGGGAAGTAACTATAATGGTGTTACAGACACCTTATTAGTTATTAGTTGGTTGTTCATGGAATAGTTTCATAGAATGAACATATTTGTCCATTGGATGAATGGAAGCATTAGAAGACTACATTTATTTTCCTTAAGGTCCATTTTAAGAACATATATCACGGATATAAATAACACATATTGTATTGGCTAAAAGTGATTTAGATGTATTGTATGATGTTAAATGGTTATTATGGTGTTTCTTTTTATTCCCACAATTAGTTTACTTAAATTGTCATCTCTTTTGTTTCCTGCTTTCTCTTGTCTCGCTGTCTCTGTCTTCCTCTCTCTCTGTGCAACAATGTTCTCTGGTTTTCAACACGCATGAAGAGAGCTACAAATTGCCATGTTATCTGATCCATAATATTATGTCAATCTAATGTATGGTATGGAAACATAATAATGGTGCACATGTTAAATTGGGACTAAATGGAATTGTCAAGTATGAATGAGCAATCCCCTTCCTCCTAATCTCTCCACCTTATCTGCTACCCATTGATTTCCTCTTTTCTCATTTCCTCTCATATCACACCTCTCTTCTCTGGCTATGCCCCCCCTCTCTCTGTCTCTCTCCTCTATATTTCTCTCTCTCTCTGTCTCTCTCTCTGTCTCTCTGTCTCTCTCTCTCTCTCTCTCTCTCTCTCTCTCTCTCTCTCTCTCTCTCTCTCTCTCTCTCTCTCTCTCTCTCTCTCTCTCTTTATGTCTCTCCGTTCTCATCATCTTTCTATTGTCTGTCCATCTACTTGTCTCTCTGGCTCTCTGTCTATCTGTGTGTTTCCCTCTCTCTGTGTTTTCCAGCCAGGTCTAGGGGATAAAGTGCTGCTATGAATGTTCTATTTCCCGCTCCACTTCTTATGTGCTCAGACTTAAAAACAGGGGAGACCTGGGGGGTGAGTGGGGGAGGATGGTGGGGGTGTTTGGGGGGGGAGAAAGTTGACATTATGTGTGGGTGGGGGGTCTGAGCTTGTCCAACTGCATCTGAGATACAATGTTCACGGTGTAGCAATGCAATGACAATAACAATAAAATAATATTTTTTTATATAATGTTTACACTTTTGAGATGTTTACTCCCAGGCTCACAAATGCATAGTAATACATAGCAAGGCTTTTAAAATCCCGAGGCAGCCTTATGATTGGCTGTGAGTTTGAAAAAATGTCACTTTGAGAAATACAATACAGTTGGGATGGTGTGTGTATGTGTGTGTGTAGGTGTGTGTGTGCACTCCTGCCAAGCTCCACCTCTCATTTCTTCTTAGTGACATTTCATTGGATGTCAGTGAAATGTCTCCGCCCCTTCTGATCAGATTTCCCCTTAAGGGGTCACTAAACGGTGTGATGATGCAAGATTAGTATCCATCATTTAAACTGGCAGATTTTGTAAGGGACCATTGACCCTAGCAATTAATTATGAAATAAAAACAGTTTTTTAATCAAATTTAATCAAATCCAAAACATTTATTGTCTCCATGCTCACTCAACTGATTTGTATTAATGTAATTTATTTCCTGTGTGCTTCTTCTTTGAATGTAAAACGCTTCATGTTAGATTATACACATTGTAAGAGAATTCCTATGTAGTATCCTTGTACCGTCCTTCCTAAATCCTATGCAGCCTTCAGACAGGGAGAGCTTGGAAGGTGCTAGAAAGCTAATTCCCTGCTGTAGACTATCCAGCCCATAATTGAGACCTGCTGAATTATTAAGTGGACAATAATGCTAATGCTTGAATAATGTATGCGTTTATGATGGCGGGTGTTGGGGGTGGATAGTGGTTGCTGCGGCGATGACAGTAAGATGGATACCTCAGCCGCGAGATAGTAGCCCTGTGGTGAGCGTTGGGGGGGGGGGGGGGGGGGGGGGCGCCTGCTGCCGCTGATATTTGTTAATGCTGTGTTGTCAACAACATAGTTATGTGTGTGATTTCCAGAAAACTCCCCTGGGATTTATTTTGTTGACTTTTTATTTGCCAGCAGGTGTGAGGTGTTTTCCAGATGACAACCGTTTGTTTTTCTTACAGGTTTTAACTTCTGCTCGTTTTGCTCATTTATTGCATCCTTAATATGTTTTACAGCACTTTCTCACTCCACGTCTCTAGCTGTCTCTTGAATGTGAATAGATTTATCGGCATAATAATTGAAAAATGCTGTTGCATACATTTTTTTATGTAGGCTCTTCCATATGTGACTGCGTTTATTATGTATGTGACTGTGTCTGCGTATGTGCCTGTCTGTCTTTGTGTTTATGTATGTATGTGCCCATGTCTGCATTATGTATGTGTGTGTGTGTGTGTGTATATGTATGTGCCTGTGTGACTTTGTGTGTGTGTTTGTGTGTGTGTGTGCATGTGTGTGTGTGTGTGCATGTGTGTGTGTGTGTCCTACTGCTTGTATGAAGTGCAGCGTGAGCTACCAGAGCAGGCAGACTGTGATGTGTGGAGCAGACAGATGTGACAGCTCTCACCACAACCACAAGGAGACTTACATGCTGTCTGCTACATGTGTGTGTGTGTGTATGTGTCCTGTGTGCATCTGTATGCATTGTATGTGTGTGTGTGTGTGTGTGTGTGTGCGCCATACAGTGCAGCAGCGAGTGTGTGATGCCACTTCCTATATTGGGGTGGCTTGGGGGGGGGGGTGTTCAAGCGGCCATGCATAACGCCACGGTTGTTTCCCCCGCTGAAGTGGCTCCAGGAGGGGGGGGGGGGTAGGAAGAGGGAGGGGGGGCAGTGAGTTGAGGCTGGCCCCCACTGCTAGCCTGCTCCACCGCCGTTGTCGACCTTGGGGGCTCGCGGCGCTGCAAGGAGAGATTCATCACCCTGGCACATCGGACGCAGTGGCAGCCACGTGACGTGAGTGCATGTGTGAGTGTGTGTGTGTGTGTGTTTGAGCAACCCCCCCTGCCCCCCCCCCCCCCCCCCCCCCGTGCTCCACCGCTCAACTCCCTGCCGGTGCCGACGGGAGAAGCAGAAACGCGTTTGTATTGGCTTGTATCTCGGTTGCTCCTGTTCCACTGTAGTCTTCCTCCTCCTCTCTCTCCCATCCTCCTCTCTCTACCATCCTCCTCTCTCTACCATCCTCCTCTCTCTACCATCCTCCTCTCTACCATCCTCCTCTCTCTACCATCCTCCTCTCTCCCATCCTCCTCTCTCCTCCATCCTCCTCTCTCTTCCATCCTCCTCTCTCTCCCATCCTCCTCTCTCTACCATCCTCCTCTCTCTCCCATCCTCCTCTCTCTTCCATCCTCCTCTCTCTACCATCCTCCTCTCTCTACCATCCTCCTCCTGTCTCTCCCATCCTCCTCTCTCTCCCATCCTCCTCTCTCTCCCATCCTCCTCTCTCTACCATCCTCCTCTCTCCCATCCTCCTCTCTCTCCCATCCTCCTCTCTCTCCCATCCTCCTCTCTCTTCCATCCTCCTCTCTCTACCATCCTCCTCTCTCTACCATCCTCCTCCTGTCTCTCCCATCCTCCTCTCTCCCATCCTCCTCTCTCTCCCATCCTCCTCTCTACCATCCTCCTCTCTCTACCATCCTCCTCTCTCTCCCATCCTCCTCTCTCTACCATCCTCATCTCTACCATCCTCCTCTCTCTCCCATCCTCCTCTCTCTACCATCCTCATCTCTACCATCCTCCTCTCTCTACCATCCTCCTCTCTCTCCCATCCTCCTCTCTCTACCATCCTCCTCTCTCTCCCATCCTCCTCTCTCTCCCATCCTCCTCTCTCTACCATCCTCCTCTCTCTCCCATCCTCCTCTCTCTCCCATCCTCCTCTCTACCATCCTCCTCTCTCTCCCATCCTCCTCTCTCTCCCATCCTCCTCTCTCTTCCATCCTCCTCTCTCTACCATCCTCCTCCTGTCTCTCCCATCCTCCTCTCTCCCATCCTCCTCTCTCTCCCATCCTCCTCTCTCCCATCCTCCTCTCTCTCCCATCCTCCTCTCTCTACAATCCTCATCTCTACCATCCTCCTCTCTCTCCCATCCTCCTCTCTCTCCCATCCTCCTCTCTCTTCCATCCTCCTCTCTCTACCATCCTCCTCCTGTCTCTCCCATCCTCCTCTCTCCCATCCTCCTCTCTCTCCCATCCTCCTCTCTCCCATCCTCCTCTCTCTCCCATCCTCCTCTCTCTACAATCCTCATCTCTACCATCCTCCTCTCTCTCCCATCCTCCTCTCTCTACCATCCTCATCTCTACCATCCTCCTCTCTCTACCATCCTCCTCTCTCTCCCATCCTCCTCTCTCTGCCATCCTCCTCTCTCTCCCATCCTCCTCTCTCTCCCATCCTCCTCTCTCTACCATCCTCCTCTCTCTCCCATCCTCCTCTCTCTACCATCCTCCTCCTGTCTCTCCCATCCTCCTCTCTCTCCCATCCTCCTCTCTCTACCATCCTCCTCCTGTCTCTCCCATCCTCCTCTCTCTTCCATCCTCCTCTTTCTCCCATCCTCCTCTCTCTACCATCCTCCTCTCTCCCATCCTCCTCTCTCTCCCATCCTCCTCTCTCTTCCATCCTCCTCTCTCTACCATCCTCCTCTCTCTACCATCCTCCTCCTGTCTCTCCCATCCTCCTCTCTCCCATCCTCCTCTCTCTCCCATCCTCCTCTCTACCATCCTCCTCTCTCTACCATCCTCCTCTCTCTCCCATCCTCCTCGCTCTACCATCCTCATCTCTACCATCCTCCTCTCTCTACCATCCTCCTCTCTCTCCCATCCTCCTCTCTCTCCCATCCTCCTCTCTCTCCCATCCTCCTCTCTCTACCATCCTCCTCTCTCTACCATCCTCCTCTCTCTCCCATCCTCCTCTCTCTACCATCCTCCTCTCTCTCCCATCCTCCTCTCTCTCCCATCCTCCTCTCTCTTCCATCCTCCTCTCTCTCCCATCCTCCTCTCTCTACCATCCTCATCTCTACCATCCTCCTCTCTCTACCATCCTCCTCTCTCTCCCATCCTCCTCTCTCTCCCATCCTCCTCTCTCTCCCATCCTCCTCTCTCTCCCATCCTCCTCTCTCCCATCCTCCTCTCTCTACCATCCTCCTCCTGTCTCTCCCATCCTCCTCTCTCTCTACCGTGACCTGCCGCCACCCCCAGCCTTCAGTGCACGGAGACACGCACATGCACGTGCGCAGTCCTCTGAATGCAAATGAGGAATGTGTGGCGATGTTTTGCGCACAAGAAGCAGACCGTTTTCTCCCCTCCCAGGAGAAACAGAGAGAGAGAGAGGTCTTTCCGTCTGTCTGTTTCTCTGCCTTTCTCCATCTGTCTCCCGGCCTCTCCCTCAGGCTTTGTGGCCGTAAACACAACAGTCAGGCTGCTATCGACCCCCCCCCCCCCCCCACCCACCCACCACCTTCATATGTAGTCAAGTAACATGATCTGATGGCTTTAAAATGTGGGAGTCAGAGCTTTGATGGTGTGTGTTGGGGGGGGGGGGGGGGGGCACTGCTCTTCTTCTGATTGGACACTGTGTGTGTGCGTGTGTTTGAGAGAAAAATGCTCACACTTGCATGCTATGAATGTAATGACTCTTCTTGAGTGCTTTTAAGCAAACACAGTACCCTTTATACAGGGTCTAACGACCGTGCAGCTCAGCGTCCAATCGGATCGCCCGTAGAGCCAGAGCGGCATCACTTATCCCTCTCTCTCTCTCTCTCTCTCTCTCTCCCTCTCCATTACCACACAATCTGTGAAGTGATGATGATGATGTTGCGCCACAACTAATTACATTGTCGTTTTCTTATCCGTAGCACTCGCAGGAGTTATAAGGGCTGTGTACAACAACAATAGAGCTCCATCACCAGACCAATTTGTAGCGCTTGATTTAAATGGCACCCAAGTGGACCGGCATCCGTCGACGATGTTATCGTTATGCTCCCGTGTACTGTGTTGCGCACGCCATTGTTCTGGCCTCCTGTGTGACAATGCGCTGCTGTTGAAATGTCTAACGCTGGTAGTATTAGGACCGGAGAGTGATATGAAAGTCGATCATGAAAACATGTTTAATTGTATGTAAAATGTTTCAATTGAAATAAGGGGGCCATAGCATTTTGCTGGCAGGCCAGTTTTGGCGGATGGGCTTCCAGTTGCCAACCCCTGCTCTAAATACTACAGCCTATAGGCCCACAGGTTATATCATTTATCGTTGAAAGTGAAAGAAAAACACAGATTTGACCTCTTTGTATGGAGGCTGTGTGTACGTGTGCGTGCATTCTTCAAACCATGGAGCGAAAAATTGCTGCTTGCATGCATGCGTGGCATTTCAACCTGCTACTGACGTATTTCAACCTCAAGTCTATGATCTCAACCCAGCTAATAATGGACCTTTGACACAAATCAATAAACAGCACATTATTCTGTGTGTGTTGTCATTTGTCTCTTTGTTTATTTTGCAATCTATCTCATACTCATATCACTCAACTCTTTCTCTCTCACACACACACACACATACACTTGTGCACATATGTTCCATACATCCCTTCTATAATGAGGTGCGGCGGTGACTGTGGTCAACATCCTTAACCGCTATCTGTGGCTGTCGCCCCCAACACACACACACACACACACACACACACACACACACACATGCCATTCACTGATAGTGTAAACAAACTTTCCTTGAGCCAAAAGATGTCGTTTTTTTAGTTCACTTCTAAAGAGCCCTATGTGTCATACAGGACTACAGACCACAGCTTCTGCTGAACCAACTAAAAAAATGGCTTTTCATTTTGAAGTCACCTTGGTCACAAATGTGCCTGCAATGTGATTTACAAATGGGGTTTTGTGGTCGCAGCAGGAGGAGGCAATGAGCCATAAGCTGTACTAATTGGTGAGATTTTATTTAAAAAAAAACACACGTTTCTATTGAATAGAAGGGCCAACGGCAGTTATTGTCAAAGTGACAGTTAAACACACACACACACACACACACACACACACACTAGTCTCCCCCCCCCCCCCCCCCATTTTGTTTAAAGTATTATTTTATTATTGCCAGATGAACTGCAAATATGTTGAACACAAAATGTCTGATCATAGCTTGTAAGCTGCCTACTTCCAAACCCTAAAACTGTTTAATTACACACACACACACGCGGAAACAAATGAAATCCATTGCTGAGGCACGCGGAGGATTCATCCCAATCACATGATCTGTGATGAGTCTCCCCCATCCTCTCACTCCATCATCGCGCACTTCATCATCGTGCGCCTCGCCACCCGCGGACTGTAAATGCATTTCCGCCATCATCCACATTTCCACGTGTGTGTGTGTGACACCACACCACAGATACAGATGGTCTGTTAATTGCCGCGTCTTTTTCTTATCAAGATTGTTGCTCGTGAAATTAGCGCTCGCCAGCTTATGTCTCCTCCCTCTGCAGCGGAGTGGATGTGGGGTGGAGGAGGACTGATGCGGAGTGGATGTGGGGTGGAGGAGGACTGATGCTGGGTGGATGTGGGGTGGAGGAGGACTGAGGCGGAGTGGATGTGGCGGCGGGAGCTCATTAGAGGAAGACCGGGTTATTCCCCGGGATGACGTAGGCTCCGGTGCTCCGCATGCACTGCAGCCATAGGCCTGTCTGTTCATATTGTGGTCTGACGCTAGAGATGACATTTTTTTTAAGATCAATCAACTCCAAGCACAACTCCAAATCCTGGAGGCCACTTGTAATTTTGACAATTTGCCACTTTGGATTGATGAATAGTGTGTGTGTGTGTGTGTGTGTGTGTGTGTGTGTGTCAGTGTGTGTGTGTCAGTGTGTGTGTGTGTGTGTGTGTGTGTGGGGGGGGTGACAGCCACAGATAGCGGATGTTGACCACAGTCACCGCCTGTGTGTGTGTGTGTGTGTGTGTGTGTGTGTGTGTGTGTTGGTCAATTGCAACATTGCAGAGCTCCGTGGTGTAGTAGTAGTAAAACGTCAACACAGTGTGTCGCCCTCTGTTGGCGCCAATAGAGCATAACGCTGCCATCCATTTCATCTCGTCTGCACAAATCGTGAAAGTCACGCTGAGAGAGGTAAAAGCCATAAATGACATGCCGTTATATGCACGCACACGCACACACACACACACACACACACACACACACAGACGCACACTCGGTGCCAGAATGAGAAAAATGAAATAAAATGCCGGGAGAGAAAAAGGGTTGAAAGATCGCAGTTGTTGTCATAGTAACGAGCGAGGCGCAGCGCGAGAGAGAGAGAAAAAAAGTGGGACTAGTGTTTGTTGTTGAGGGTCACGTGGCCCCGCAGCGAGCGATGCGAGCGTCGCGAGCTCCTTCCTCCCCCGACCAGTTACTACAAAATGGCTGCAGAGGCATCAGCGTCGACGAGAATCCAGTGAACACTTCATGGTAGGGAAACCCTCACGGACACGGTCAAGCTTGCGTTAGCATGTATTTCCCGTTGTCGGGGATAGTTAATGTTACGGTTGAACTCGTAAATAGGATTGTAAAACCCGTAATTCGGGCCAGTTTGAAGTAGTGAAACACGTCCCTGCCGTCTGGTCACTCACCCTAGCGTTAATCCAGTCTGACGTCGATGTTATTGCATTGTCGGAGCCAGGGTTGTTTTTTTTTTTTGTATCGCCAGTTGGTGGATTTTTTTTTAAAATGCTGTAGTTTAAAACTGCATGCACACACAGTCTTAAGCTTGCGTGTGTGATGTACCGCTATTAAACGATACCCCCCCCCCCCCCACACCACAATGCTAATTTCCTCAGCTAACAACACGAAAAAAACAAAAAACAAACTCCCAATCACTGCCGATTCCTGTTCGATAAGTCTATCGGTCTATTATCGGGTCGTGGACGCGGAGAAACGTGGCGGTTGGTCCGGTCGCACCGAATACGCGCTTTTGCACATGCTTCATACATACATACATACATGCATGCATACATACATGTATGTACCGGGCGTAATGTTGGACATAATGTTCAATACCTAGGCTCAGCCGAGACCACGTACCTCAAGCTGGCTTCTTTTTTTTAGTGGTGTCAAGTTTTGCTGAAATGGACGTAAAGCCGCTTCATTGTTTCTAACGTTTTCCTCTGGCGTTTTGTGTGCGAATATTTACGTACAATTCGAATAGACGAATAGTCCTATCCCGCGCAGTGTAGTGTATAGGGAATGGTTTTAGTTTAGCCTTTCCTGGTTTTAAATGTATGCTTAATTTACTTATGCTAAATTTAGAAGTGTAGCTATATTGTCTATATTTTTTATTATTGCAAACTATGCCAGAAAACCGTGCTGTTGCCAGCAGCCGATGCAGTCGGATGAGCCGTGAGTTGATGCGTGAATGATGAATTATTGTTTAGCTGCTTCGCTGCAGGCGAATGCCATTCTGTCCCCATTACTTACACACACACACACACACACTTGTGCACATATGTTCCGCGCATCCCTTCTATAATGCGTGATCCGTCGCTTACGTGTTGACGTCGCTAATTCAGTTGTGTCCTAGATAGGCCGGACGGAGAGGTGTTGGTGTTGGGGGGGGGCAGTGTGGGCCCTGTCATCGCCCACGCCGGTGAAAGGGCCAGTGTATTCACAGGGAGGCGCCAAGGGGGTTTGATGACAAAAAAAGAGGCCACTTCGTGCGCTTATTGCTGTACTCTATTGGTCTGCCCTTTTTGTTGTTGTTGTTGTTGCATGGGGCCACATTGCAGCACCAAGGAGTTGGTTTTGAGCCGGTGATCAGAAGCTTAGCAGCGGTTAAGTGGTGTTGACATACGCCACGGCTCAGTGAATGGCTGTTTTGAGACAACCTTTTGGGATCATCGTCTCAGGCAAAAGCTAATTGGTCCACTCATCCTTTTTGTGTAGCTGTATTCTCAGATGAAAGGCCTGCTCTCCTAAAAGAAGCATTCGCTGTGAGAAATGTCCATATCTCCCATTTCAAGCTATAAAACTATGGCAAAAAACAACCATTATTAATTTGCCATTTTATTTATGCAAGTTTACTCTTTGAAGAAAAGGCTACTCTTTTCTTCCATGTTTTGATTTATGAAAAGAATGCGAACTGTTAAGCAGTGCTACACAATCATAAATAATCATGTGAAAAGCAGGGAGAGTTAGATAGAGGCAGCTGGCGAAATCAATAAATAATAAATATTATGAATATAGGGAGAAATCGTAACAGTCATGAGCTCAGATAGTGGACATTTTTTAATCATTTGGGATTTTTGCAGGGTAGCAAAACATATATATATATATATATTGGTGCTGCTCATTACCTGCCAATTTAAGCACCTCCTGTCTCACCTTTCAAAGACTGAGATGGTGTTGAATGTTCTGTGAGCCACCGTTTGGACACGCTACCGTTTACAGTATGATGTTGACTGCTGTGGTTTTGTTTTGTTTTCTTTGAGGGATGTTTTGAAAGAGTCTTGGTCGTCACATGCGCGTGCGCGTTGTGCTGTTGCCAAGGTGCCTGCGCCGCTGCCGTTGCTAGCTAGTATGCTCCCAGTGGCTCATTGCCCCCGTGTTTGTCTTGCAGCGATGGCATTCCTGACACTGTACACACACACACACACACACACACACACACACACACACACACACACACACACACACACACACACACACACACACACACACACACACACGATGTTCACATCCCCCAATCAGGTACCTGGGTTACATACATCTTGAGCACAGAGCAGGATAAAGGGAATATAAATGTCAGTCACATGCACACATTGGTGCTGCTTCAGTGCTGTTCATTTTACACCTCTTTATTATTTATACCATCCTCTTTTCCCAATTGTCCTGATTTGCCTGACTAGTGCATAGTGTAGTCTCTAGTAACTCCATACAGTGTGTCCTCTACACTTGTAGCCAACAGCCACCCTCCCTGCTGCTAACTAATGTAGCTTAACCTGCATCTACTGATGTAGCTTATCATATGCCTACTGATGTAGCTTAGCAAACATCTACTGATTTAGCTTAACCTACGCCTACTGATGTAGCTTAGCATACGTCTACTGATTTAGCTTAGCCTGTGCCTACTGATGTAGCTTTGCCTGCCCCTGATGATGTAGCTCAGCCTATGCCTACTGATTAGACATAGCTTAGAGTACATCTATTGATGCAGTTTAAGCTTAGCCTGTGGCTAACATTGAAGCTTATTGTATGCCTATTAATGCAGTGACTTTGCTTTGTTTTATATATGCAAAACAGAAATTGTTCTTTTGCAATGAATATAGGCCTAGACATTTAACTAGTGAGATGATACATGAGATTTGATGAGACCGACAGAAAGAATACTTCATGTCCTTGATAGACTTTAATGAAGCTAATAGATATAAGGATACATACAATTATTACCAGATTTTTTTTAAGACCAGGTACTTAGAAAAAGCTGGTATGGTGCCTAATTGAGCCGTCTGCCTCACTGTCCCCCACCAGTCAGCAGTTTACTACTCTAGTAGCAGCTCAGGCTGTTGTTGATAACAAGAAGCCCAGCATGAGTGTAGCTCACCAGTGATGAACCAAAGGATTATAATCTGTATTCATGCATTGCATTCACTGTTGAACGAAAGTGTTTGCTTCTGTCCACCATCCTCCCCACCCCTCTAGCTGTGTCGTCGTCGTCTGACAGTGGCTCGCATGAATCAGAGCATCTCTCTCCCCCTCCCTGATCCACCATGATGACACCACCCACCCCCCCACCCCACTGCCACTCTCTCCGATGCCTTTCAGTAGAGTAGCAACTTGCTATTTTTAGCATGGCAACTGCACTGGCAGCGTTCAGGCCCAACCCCTTGGCGGGAGAGAATAAATATTTATGATGTGAATCAGTGGATCTACGGTGGCCTTTGCATGGGGAAGGACATTCCAAGCAAGCTGCTAATGTGAGGTCCATTTGGACAACTCGTTCAGATAAACATAACCCCCCCCGCCCCCCCCCATTTTCATATTGAGAAGAAAAACTGCTGTTTTCCTTGGACCAGCGGTACGGAGCGTGGTTTCAACCCATGTTGTGATATTTTTTTATTTACTGTAAGTCACTTTTATCATGCCAGTAATGATTAGGGGTTATGGCTGCACAATATTTTGATATATCAATATCGCCTAGATATCTTCTTAGATTTTGGATATCGTAATATTGTGATATGGCATAAGTGTTGTCTTTTCTTGGTTTTAAAGGCTGCCTTACAGTAAAGTGATGAAAAATAAGTGATGAAAATACTATTTATTTTTCATGCATTTTAATTCACAGGAGTATACAAAAATAGGCTTTACCATGTGATTATTTTATATAGACTATGTATTTATTTATTTATTTATTGAATGACCAGAAAACATGCTGTATCATGATATTGTTATTGAGTTATTAAATGACCTATATCGGGATAGAAGATATATCAGGGCCATATCACCCAGCCCTAAGAGGGGTTATGAATCTCGGTCAAGGACGCCAACAGGCAGTCTGCGGACATTGGGGTTCAAACCATGACCCTTTGGGCTGGGAGTCAAACACCCTGAGCTATCCTGACCTATCCTGACCCTTTTCACACCAAGAGTTTAAGTACAGATGTGCCTGTTCGTCCCCTGGTATGGGTGAAGTGTCAGGGGTCGGCTTCCTTTCACACGTCACTGTCGTGTAGCGATGGTTGACCCCCATGATGACATCAACGTGGGGGTTTCCCTGGATGTTGCTGCGTGTGTTGGGTGTAATGCAACAGAAAACGGTCAGTTGTCCTTTACGGTGGGATTAGAACCAATGAGTTTGGGGATGAAGTCTGAGTCTGTGGTAGGGTGCAGAGGTGGCGTTTGTTAGAGGACAGGTTTGTGTGTTAAATGTGTTTTTTAAAGCTTGTGTTTTGGTTACATTTACATGACTATTTGCACTTACATGACCACACAAGTTTCCACTTTGTGGAGGACAATAAAATCTATCTTATCCTGTATATTCTAGTTTTGTTTTGGCTTTGTTTTGTTCTTTGCTTGCATTGGCCATGTAAAGTTTTCTTTCCAGTGCCATGACCTGATTGAAATAAGAATGTTACATTGGAGTTTGATTTCAGTTCATATCAAGTTCGTATTGATAGATAAATCAGTGATATGTACTATTAGCTGGTGAGCACAAATACAGCAATTATACAGCTCAATAAGTCTAATTTATGGGCTATTGCGCTAGGCTAGTGCCGGCGAATTCAACAGTATCACCAAACAAGGGCTAGCAAAACAATAGCCAAATGCACATTTTCCAGTTTTGGTAACAAGCAACAGTTGAACTAGTGGAATAAAGCAAATTGTATTTGGCAGGTATAGCAGATGGCAGAACAGTTAGCATTAGCAAGAGTCTAAATGTATTTGCTTAAACGGAACAGAAGTCTTGTGGATCAGAAGGGGAATGCATGTCATGGGGGGGGGGGGGGGGGGGGGGGTGTAACACAGCCTCGTCATTGGTTGAGAGAGGGAGATTAGTGACGTTTGTATCCAGCATGAGGTCTCGCTATGACAGATGATGTCATCTTGTCAATGTAAATGTGGCAGTTGTTTATAAATAAGGAGGTAATAAGGAGTCTCTGTACACACACACACACACACACACACACACACACACGTGGCAGATGTCCTTGTTTGCTCCTAACTGACGGGGTGGTAGGCATGCTGCTGTTGTGCCTAAGGGTTGACTCTAGAGGCTACTACGATAGGTGGTAATGCTAGTTTGAATTAAGCAACAAGGAAGCCTACTACACCTAGTGATGACGTGGCATTCTACATTATTAATGTGTAAAAAGCAAAGTGAAACATTTTTAAAGCAGTCTTGAAGTCAAGAGTAACATCCTCGACGTATAGGTTTTTTACAGCTTCAATTTTACTGTTGTCTAGCTATATGTTTATCTCATCTTAAAGACCTACTATGCTGGCAGGATTCCAGTACTAACATAACATTGATTTGTATGGTGATTTAATGCATGATCTTGAAGCAGACTAAAACTTTGGGTTGATTATGGCGATGAATATTGTATAATAACTCGGTTGTAACTTGCAGCCAATGTTTTTTTTTGTTCAGAGTAATTAAGCTTTGTTGCGGTTCTGACATTTATTTGATAAAACACCATTAATTCCACTGATCAGCTGTAAGGTTTTGGTTGATAGTTTTTCAGATTGCGAATAATAAAATCTTTTTTTCTTTCAGCCACTAGAAGAAGCAGGGAATACAACAAGAGAACCATTTGATGGAAGAAAAGAAAAAGAAAAAACAAGACGAGAAGAAAAAGAAGGAAGTCGGAGTGAGAAAGGTGTGTGGTGCTCCTGTCCTACATCCATTACTCCATATAAATACCAGCCTCCTAATTAATCTCAAGAAACAATTAGCCAACAGAAAATGCATACATCCACTGCTCTATATTGGATTGTTCTTTGTGTCAAGTGCCCCATAGTAAAATCAATTTTTACACTAAAAATACACCATTTTGTTCTCATAGTCACTGTATTATATACTGTAGCGACTAGCAAGCCATAACATCCATTAGAAACTTGAATTAATTGAAACCAAAATTGTTACTGTGATTTCAGCCAGTTTGCATACAATTTGCATCAACCCTATGGACCCCATATGAGTGACTTTAAATAATACAATGTATTACAATAATCTATTATATTATGATGTAGGTCAGTGTTTTTATTGTCACAGTTAAGGAGCCCCTGCCGCAATTCTGCAATATTAGCAGGTTTAAACATTCAACGGGAACCTATTTGTATAGTTTTTAGATATTCATTTGCACAGAGAACCACCAAGTAAATCTTTTTTTGTTTTAATCTTCCAGGCCACGGAACAGAAAACCAAAGGTAAGTTGTGGCGAAATCTTTTATTGGTGCTTTGACTTACAAATGCCCTACAATATCAAAACCAATTGATTGATGAACAATCAAATTTTTTGGTCAGTAATTATACCTCATAATTGGGGTGCAGTAATGCCATGTCTTCTCCAGCCTTCCAGCGCTTAACGAGCACACAGCCATGCAACGGGAAGTCTTCGCACTTTAGCACAGCGCATTAAAGTGTCATTTAAAAACAGTTAAATGTCTTTCTTAGACAGTCATTAAACAAAAGGTTCAGCTGCTAGAGGGCTTTACCACCAGAGCCAAAATGGAGGCCCGGTGCCAGAGGAAGCCTAATAAGGAGCATAGGGACACGCTGCAGCTGCACCCAGGGGCCTCCCTGGGGGCCACTAAGGCGAGCCCAGGAGCCCAGGGAGATTGAAAGTACCAGAGATGATGGTGGGAAACATGAGTCTCCAGCCGCACATGAGAAAGTCAGTTTGAACACACAAAGTCGGGATCTTCTTTAGTTAAACACCAAGGCGAGAGCCAAAGATTGTGTGGTTGTCTTAGCTGGTACATGCGAATCGTGGGCCTATGGGGAGACCTGGGAATGTCTCCCTGTCTGTTCCGCTGCACCTTGAAGCTTCTGGTAAGCTGGGGGATGTGGACATGGATGATGGACAGGCTAGTGGGTTGAGTTATCAGATCCCCGGAGCCCGCGGGATAGCGAGAGGTGAGGTGGCCGGCGGGAACGGGGCTTACGCCTTGGAAGGGATCGGCGGAAGGCAAATCTCATTTAAGACCCCGCCGGACCTCCGTGGTCTGGTGTTTGGCCGCACGTTTGATGCTAGAGAAGGCAATTACAAATCAGTTTATTTTATGGAGAGAGATTCTGGGTTTTCTGTGTCCGTCAAACTCCTCCCCGGGAGTCTTTAGTCGCAAATGTTGTATGTTATTGTAAACGTGCTGTTGTCAAGGGTGACTGACAAGACGGCTACTACCATCTCTCAATCTCCCAGTTAAGACTGCCCTAATGAGTCTTGACGGACCTCACGTCTGAGTCACTGCTGGCTATCTCACAGGACACTGTAGTATTGAACTTAATCTCTCTCGCTCTCTGTCTGTCTCTCTCTGTCTCTGGCTCCTAGTCTGTCTGTCTCTCTTTCTATCCCCCCCCCCCCCCACACACACACACACTCTAGCTCCTTTTTATATTCTGTTTAATTGTTCAACGCATGGCCATGATTTGACCACACCAGTTGGCCCCTCTTTCATTGTGACTCATTTGACATTTTCATTCCCTGTTCTGCTGAGTATTTTAGTGCTAGCACTTGTACATTCCTCTGCGACGCTCATGTCCCTAATAGCACTGTTAGTGCTGTTAGCACTGTTAGCGTTATTAGCGATGTTAGCACGGTTAGTTTGTGCAAGACCGTCTCAGCCCACTGGCCTGTGATAATGATGCTGTGAGGAGCTAATGAGGTGGAGAGGAGGAGGAGGTGGTGGCGGCGAGGCCCAGGTGATCTGTGGTCCACGGGGAGGTGGAGAGGGAGAGAGCGTTGGGCTGTAACCCTACACCACCCGCTGCAGCCAGGCCTGGAGAGGGAAGCCTCGCTTGGGTCTTACGGGGGCTGGATGGTTTCCTTTGTGATAATCTGTTATCGTTTCCGTCGCTACTTTAAGTGATAAAGTTAAGACGGATCCAGGATTATTGATGAGATGATATGGCTTGACAATTTTCTCACTATAGGGCTTGTACATCAGAATGCCTTATGGGACTCATAGGACGCCGATACGGTGTCCTATGAGCTGTAAGATATTTAATGGGACTTAGATTATTAAATTAAATTAGATTATTGGTCTCAGGTATCGCAATGTTAACCTCACTTGCGTTTTTTAAACATGAACTTTTGAATGTATCATTTGAATTTATGAACTGAAATTGTGACACATATTGTGACAGTAAATATAACTTCTGATGATTACTTCAGGATCGCAATGTCAACATCTCTCCATGTTGACCAGCGTTGGTAAAGACAGTTATTATGGTTTGGTGTGTGGAAAGAAGTGAACCATGTGAAAGAGTGAAAGTGAGCATGTTCTAGTTTCCTGTCGCCTCAACACAGCTGTGGGGCCCTAATGGAGGAGACACACACACACACGTGGCACTGGCTGCGTTAACAAAGCCTGATCACGCTCCAACAGTTTCTGAACCGTGACATACTGTACATGTCAAATATTTATAATTCATTACTACCAAAGGGCACATTCGCACAATATCGGTATTTATGATTAAACATATGTGGTTACCATGGATACAGTTGTTGCTAGGCACTTGGATATCCCCAACCATCACCGGATATTCTTTTTTTCAGATAATTAAAAAAACCCACACAGCATTGACGATACTTCATTAGACACTTGCATTGATACACATGCAAACATGGCCTCCTGCTCTCTCCCTCAGCTCTTGCACGCACACACACACAAGAAGCCATGTAGAAGCCCATGAAATCCGTTTGGGGGGATAAAGTCATTTTGGGGGAAGTGCTGCTGTCTGTCTTACAACGAAAACCTCTGTGACCCTAGCTTGAAGCCCTGTGGCCGAGCTTCAAGCTCTGTGTGATTACTCCACAGTCCAGAGGGCGTCCTACTGTGATACACGTCTAAGATGGAAGAGATTCCCATTTTCCTCCCCTTCATTTCAGCTACAGATAAAAGTCACAGCCCGGCTTTGATCGCACACCTCCTCCTCACACCCCCAAGTACAAAGAGATGGGTTAAGGAAAGACTTGTTCATCAACATGGATGTAGTTAGGATTGCATCATTACCGGGCTGAAATAGAGCATGGGTATAAGAGGATCAGACCAGTCTGACCAATTCATATTGGTTTAGTCCTGATCCAACATGTATTAGAAATCAACTAAATAAATGAAACACAAATGATTTCATTTTCAGTTATTTTGCCACATAGATGTATTTAGAATGTAAATATGTTATTATGAATACTTGATTCCAACACTTCTAATACTAATAATTACGCAATATGTTCAATAGACGAGCCTTCTCTCTACACGAACAGTCTTTCTGTATACGCCGCTGCACACGGCTCGTCCTGCCATCAAGACACAGCGCAGGGGTTAATGTCGCAGGCTTAATCTGCTTTTGTTCTCTGTTCATTCATGCTGTGCATTTTTAATACCCCCCTTTAAAAATGAGACAGACGGATGGCGAACACACACACACACACGGCACTGGCTGCGTTTACAAAGCCTGATTAAAAAAAGACGATTTCAAAGTGGCGTTGCGGCTGTAATTTCATAACTGGTTAACGGTTAATTTGTCGTTCCGTATTGTCTCAATTATGCATGATCCTTTTTTTTTTAATGGAGTCGTTAATTAATGCGCAATCAAGAGGTTATTCACCTCCGTGTGTGTGTGTGTGTGTGTGTGTGTGTGTGTGTGTGTGTGTGTGTGTGTGTGTGTGTGTGTGTGTGTGTGTGTGTGTGTGTGTGTGTGTGTGTGTGTGTGTGTGTGCGTCCCACAAGCAAGGACGACGCAGATTTGTTCCACTGTGTTCCTCCGTTGTGGAAACGTTACCGTAGAAACAGATAGACCATCTTCTCCCTAGCAGCACACCCATATATAGGTCAGCACAGTGAGTCAAGGTGAGGTCAGCCAG
This sequence comes from Merluccius polli, assembly GCA_030340625.1. NCBI lineage: Eukaryota > Metazoa > Chordata > Actinopteri > Gadiformes > Merlucciidae > Merluccius > Merluccius polli. The sequence continues at coordinate 148,984 of JAOPHQ010001434.1, forward strand.
TAGCTCATTTCCCACGTACAGACAGGAACCTCTTCTTCGATCACCTAGCAGCCGTCTTGGTTCCACTAGGTTGCCACTAGATGAATACGGCACATTCGCTCAGTGTCCTAAGCTAAACTAAGTCCTTTTAAGGATTAGGGGTGGGAAAATGTATGATTTTCTCAAAATAAGTTCGTTTTTTCCTACAAGTACTCGAGTACTCGTGGTTTTTTTTGCACATGCGTCATCGCATGGCAGACCCGTCTGTCTAAAATGTGATGACATTGCAGAGATAGAATTCTCCGCCTGCACTTCACAGCACTAAATATCCATGTCCTAGCGCTTGTAATAATACAAATCACAGCACTATTACTATCCTATATAAAAAATAATAATTACAATCCAGTGTGGAAGGATTTCATTTCCAAATTCCAAATGTGTTTAATTACTTTTGACTCTCGCTCACGGTTTGTTTCTGTTCTAAATGTCAAAATAGCATAACCATACAAGGCTTTTCTTTTTGCTTGTGAGTATTTTGAACGTTACCATGGTGATTAATGCATTAATGATGTAGTTACAGTATAATACTTTATTTAAAATGTAATTTATTATTTGCTGTTAACCGACAATATAATTTTTGACCGATTAACACTATCAGTTAAATGGTAAAAAAAAAAAAAAACTAATAATAAAGAATTCCTCACATAAATAGTTAGTTAGTTTTTGCTTAAGTGTCACATGTAAAAATAAAGGGCTGGCCCCAAACATTCAAATAATCGTAGTATCCTTCATTAGTTTTGTATTCGAACATTATAACACTACTTTCAGGTGTAGTTTAGTACACCGTCATAACTTGTTGACTTTACTTTGCCTTTACGAGTGCCGTTACCTTTAATCAGCGAGGTTGTCAGTAATGACATGCTCTTAAGGCACTCTGTTGTTATTATGTCTTTCATCCATATTCATCCACGCTTTTAGCAAGGAGCAGCTTCGGCTTTTTTCCTCTCAACTGAGATGATGTTCCTCGAGTGGTAACTCCCACAGTCACTTTGAAAAACGGCAAGACCGACGGAGCTGTCAAGATTTGTTGTCACTTTGAGCACTTTATATAAATATATCTATATAGATCATATATATAGATCTATATATAGATCTATATATATATATATATATATATATATATATATATATATATATATATATATATACATGTATATATATATATATATATATATATTAGTTAATTATATAGTTAATTAAATTATCGCTGTTAATCTATTCTCAAAGTTGGGTTGGGAGCTGGGTCTATACCGGATTTCCGAACCGAACTGAGAATTAAGTGGGAATTGTAGTCTCATGCCCCTGGCATAGAAGAAGCGAAGAAGCGCGTGCCTTCTTCGCTGGGCTGTAACTTGAACCGAAATTTTTTTTGTTTTTATAAACCCCATGACTAGTTACTTCTGGAATGGTCCTCTGTTTTACCGGACGTTATGCGGATGGTCTACAAGACCCCCCCCGTCGGTCGTAGGTCCTGAATAATCCTGGTAATCATCTGTTTTATTCTTATCGGTGAACAGTTAATGACCAGTTAACGAGTGCCGGTTATCGGTCAGAGAAAAAAAAGTCAGAATTAGCATCCCTCCATGGAGAAATGAAAACGATTTCCAATTAGACATTTTTTCTAATCGATTTTGACACTGCCAGCGAGTACTCGATTACTCGAGCACACGGTCACACCCCTAGTAAGGATGGATTTATTAGTGTAGGGGTGGATTGGTAATTGAAAAGCACCAGAGGACATGGTAGGTTTATTTGGTAAACTTACTTAGTGATAATGTATCAGTTTGCTAGTGGTTTGCTAGCAGTTGCTAGGCAGAATACACTTTTCTCTTCCCCATACTTGCCGCCCTCAGGAAATAATGCTCAACAAGACCTCTCCCACTTGTTATGGTGGCCAGCACTCACTCAGTCACAACTGATGTGGCCAGCTTTGTTTTTCTTACAAACTTACACTTTTTTTTTTTTTTTTTTTTTAAATTTCAAATTTCTTAGGTGAGATCTGGGATTTCAATTTTGATGTTTTTCTTGTGCAAAACACTGAATGAAGAAACCAAAAGTAGCTTTGTTCAAGTTCAGATCTATGTCGACCCCCTCCCATCTGCTTCATATTAAAACAAATGTAACACTTCCAAACCTCTTTCTCTTGTAGACCATCCGCATAACGTCCGGTAAAACGGAGGACCATTCCAGAAGTAACTAGTCATGGGGTTTATAAAAACAAAAAATTATTCGGTTCAAGTTACAGCCCAGGCACGCGCTTCTTCGCTTCATCTATGCCAGGGGCATGAGACTACAATTCCCACTTAATTCTCGGTTCGGTTTTAAGAAACATATCACTTCCCTCTCTAAATCCCGGCCAGACAGTGGAATTGTAAATCTGCAGCTGCTGTTCCAGAAGACTAAACATGGTTGACATAAACCTCACCCATCCCCATTTGCCCTTATATCGCTGTCTCACTTTCTGTCTTCTCACCCTCGTCTCCCCATCATATCTCTATCGCTCGCTCGCTCTCCCTCTCTCCCTCTCTCCCTCTCCCTCGCTCCCTCCCCCTCCCTTCCCCCCCTCTGTCTGTCTGTCGCTGTCTCTACCTGTCCTCAGAGGACAGCAGGGTCCGTCTGCTGCCCTTCTCGATGGCTGCCAACATGCTAAGAATAGCTTTGGCCCACAAACCCTGGGCTTGCCAAAGCTATACTAAACAATGTCGTGCTTGATTTGTGTGGGGTGAGGGCAGTTGTGGTTGACTTAGAAAAAGCCCCTTCTCTCTTACGCTTGACAAACTCTGTGACGTATATATCTTGGTGTCCTTTTCGCGGTGCAGTCACACATTACGATTGTCAAACAGTATTTCAGTCTGTGTGGGTGTGTGTATGGGTTTCTGCATCTGTGTGGATGTCTGTGTGTGTATCGGTGCTTTCCCTTTTCGCGGTGCAGTCGCACATGATTGTCAAACAGTATTTCAGTCTGTGAGTGTAAGTGTGTGTGTCAGTGAGTGTCAGTGTGTATGTGTGTGTCATGTTAAACTTGATGAGATCACAGAAGGCTTGCTCTTAACTACAGCACTGTATTTAATCGGTTCTAATTAAACGCTATTCTCCTGCTTTCTCCTGGGACATGGCTCTTCACTTGGTACAGCCCTGTGGAGGTGGGCTACACCACCCCCCGTCTCTCCTCCGCTGATTGGTACAGTATCAGAAGCAGGTCCTGTCACACCTGCTTCTGATACTGCATCTTATAACCCTGTTTTTATTTACCTACTTATCTGCAATACAATGTAAAGAAGGAGAAAGGTTTAGTTTGTATCATTTGATCATAAAGCGTTTGCTGTTTAGATTAACACCTTATAGGAATGACAGGTCCCCAACCTTTGTTTTTTAAATAATATTTTTTTAAATATTTTTTCAAGAAAGATGGGACGGCAGTAGCCTGCTACTGTATCTCGTAATTAGGTTTTAGATCCAACCACAGTACAGAAAAGGCCTTCGTCGAAATAGTACATGAGCTCAGACGTGCAACTGACTTTAATCAAGTGACAATCCTCATCCTTGTAGATTTAAGCTCTGCATTTGACACCATCGACCATACTATTTTAGTCATTGGTCATTGGTCTTCAAAAATTGGTCGGTCTCTGGCTTTAAATTGGTTCGGATCCTACATAACTGGTAGGGAGTTCTGTGTTAGTCTGGATGATCATGTATTTGTGAAACATGACTTGCCACTTGGTATTGCACAAGGAAGCTTTCTTGGTCTTTTTCCTTATATAAGCTATAATAAGGTTACATCATCGAGTTTAATACAAACTTCCATAGCTATGCAGATGACACCCAAATATACATTTCTGTTGAGCCTATAGTCTCTGACTGCCTGTATGGCCTCAATAAAACAATGGCTGAGTGATGATCTTTTAAAACTTAAGGACGCTAAAACAGAGATACTGCTGCTAGGACCTAAATGCCAGAGAGAGACACTTTTTAATAGGCTTGGGAGCCTGGCTCGCCAGACCAAATCAGATGATTTAGGCTTTTTGAAGCCCATATCAGGAAAGTGACCAAGACAGTGCCAAAGTAACAAAGCAGGATGTCGAGAAATTGATTCTAGGGCTGAAACGATTCCTCGAGTAATTCGAGTACCTCGAATACAAAAAATGGTCCGAGGATTTTTTTCTGCCTCGAGGAATCGTTAGTTTAATAGAGCGCAACAGTGCGGTGCCGGAAGTAAAAATCCCATTCATTTTTCCCGTCGAGATTTTGATTAAAAGCCATTACGTCTTAACCATACAATGTATACTTACAACCGGCCGTTTTATTGTGCAATGATAGGATAGGCAACTTTAGTAACCAAAAACTAAAGGAAGGTTTCAAGAAATGTCATTTAGAAGGACTGCATTACCCACAATCCTAAAGTGTAACACTACGTCTTTGATTGGTGGAGCTCGCTGTTACCATGGAAACGTTTACCTACGAAAGTCAAGTCTACCACTGAACTCGATCGTTTACCACACAGAGCAACCATGATGTCCCTTAGACTCATGGAAAGTTAGAGTTGTTGTTAGAGCTGTAGATGAAATGAGCTGTACATATTGAAAAATATGTTGATATAGAATATACGATGATATATGATTAAAACAAAATAAAAATATATGATATAGCAATGTTGTATAGTAATTTGGGTAGTATAAAGCCTAGGAATACATAATGTTGAATGAATACGTAACTAAAATCACATGTATTAAAAACGAGAAACGTTATTACCTTATATAACCCATTATATAACACCCTGTCTTAGCCGACACACATTTGGAATCGGCATTGTTGGACGCGCGAGCGGTGATTGCAGTCAGGACTGTACCATGTCGATGACAACACTATATACACTATGAAACACTATACATACACACACAATATATGACACAACTTTTATTAAAAATATAAACACTATAATAATTACAAAGGTGCAAGAAGCACGCTAAACTATCGGGTTGGAAGTTGTCGGAAAGGGTTCGCAATGGTTTATGGGATGAGTTCACTTGTTCACAAAATAATGTACACAGTCTTGTACCTTTGCCTTTTCTTCCGTTTTCCAAATTCTTTTTATGCCCGAATCAAACATAATATGGTCACGACTACCATTGGCTTATTGGTTAAAGGCTTAATACTATTTTTATAAGGATTCTACGAAAAGTGGACGAGATAAATGCATGGGAAATTTACTTCCGGCACCGTTGCTGTTAAAAAAGGGGCGGTCACTGTTACGCTCTATTGAGCGAAGGACCAGAGACAAGGTAATATTAACGTAGCAAATCAGTTTGATCAACGTTAATGTATTTTACGAACATAATAAACGCCTGCCTTGCAGAGGGCTAGGTTTTTGTTAATTATGACTGACTACTGTCAAGTTTGTGGTTAGTTTATTACGAGCGTGACGACATGACTTCATAGAGGGTTGATTTAAAATTTAAAAGGACAGCGCTGATGAGTCTAGATGGAAATAAAAACATAATGAAGCAATTAAGCAGTTGTAAAATTTAGTCAACTACTACGTAGCTGGTCACAGTGTGTCTCACTCTATTGATTATGTGTGTGGTTATTGTGTTCCAATACAGTAGTTGTCTTAATTGTACACTGCAAAAAGACACTGCAAAATAAATGCCTTATGTTTTTGATAACTTGAAAGTAATGTAATTTTATTTATTTTTGATATCTTGAAAGTAATTTAATTTTATTTATTTTTGTTATCTTGAAAGTTATTTTATTTTATTTGTGTTTTACTTATTCTTATTTATGTTAGCAGTTGCCTCTTTGGTAATGTTTCAAGACCAGAAAATACTTGCTAAATAAAAACAGTTGATTCTAAAAAAGGAAACCAATTGGTCATTCATTATTAAGTGAAATATGTTATTTTCTCTTGTGTATTCATAATTGCTCTTTAACCAAGCAAAAATACGTTTTATCCGATTACTCGATTAATCGATGTAATTTTCAGTAGAGTACTCGATTACTAAAATATTCGATAGCTGCAGCCCTAATTGATTCATGTGTTCATTACTAGCAGGTTGGACTACTGTAATGCCCTCTTCACTGGCCTACCAAGAAAGTCGATAGGAGAACTTCAGCTAGTTCAGAACTCTGCCGCCCTTAGGTCCTCTGATGCTGGTATTTTCACTGGTCGCTCACAAAACGAGTGGGGAAAACTGCTTTTAGCTGCTACACTCAGACTGTGGAGCAGCAGCCCAGGTGACATGTTTAACAACCAACTGAAGACCTACTTATTCAGGCAGGCATTTAGTTAATGTAGAACGTTTTTCTCTCTTTTTGCTAGCCTTTTTATTGGATGTTTTATTCTATTTTCTTGAACATATTTTTTGTCTTGCTAATATTCCCTTCATAATGAATAGTCATTTCGCAGATATACTTTAAGGGCCGAGTAAGGACACTGACACTACCCTCCTAACAAAACAACACAAATTAACAAAAAAGGCATTTATCCAAATCGACTTGCAGTGAATTCAGTTACATAATTAAGTAGCAGCTGGGGGTGCGGGGGGATTGGTTTCATGCCAGGGCTCGACAGTGCGACTATTTCGCTAGCATATGTGAGTAAAAATTCTGTTGTGCGAACATGAATTTACATTGCGGAGCATGTGTGCGAGTGGAATTGCCGCCAATATCGGCCTTCACATATTCCAATAGAAGTTGGGAGGTGTAATTCATGAATCTGTTTCGCCCCATTTACCGCGTTCGTGACCGAAGATTCGCAATGAAACTGCTTGCAACTGGCAACTGATTGTGTTGTGATGTTCTTTGAGGAAGAAGGCCGCCGACACAGGATCGCTTTTAACTCACTTTATTTGTTTAGCTTTAGGTCTATTATCTATGAAGCAAATGGAGGGGTATTGTATAGGTCACGCGTGGAGCGACCCTTAGCCGGATATCTAACAGATACATGGCCTCTAGGGTTTCTGCCTTCCCCCCGCTTGTGTGGTTTGGTAGTACCTGGGCAGGCGTGGCCTCTATGACGCATAATATGCTCTGATTGGCTAGTGTTGAGCGCCCGCCCCCAGTGTATTATGTGTGCTGCCATCTGGTGGCCAGGTGCAGTTAATACAGCTTATATATTTGTTCCTGTTCCCTTGTGGCTATGTGAGGATATTACAGTCTGTTGATACATATGCTGTTATTTATTCGTCACAATTGCAAAAGAATCCCAACTGGATAACTTTCTAAACCTGGACCGATCACATCCCTGCAACAAGGAGCGACTTGAAGCTGTATATTGCAGCGTTACAGACCGGGTGCTTACGCTACCATTATGCCAGGAGTTGGAAACTGGCGAGGAGTTGGAAACTGGCAATGCACCGGCTCATCCAAAAACAAAACACAAACTCCAGGGACTATATTTCACCTGGAGAGAAACTAAATTAATGATAACACTGCGCTTCTTGGCATTTGGTGAGAAACAAAACATCAATGCAGTGATTTTTCCACTTGTTACATTGTTATGATTCTTCCTAAGTTCCTGTAACGTCCAACACATAGGTTCAGATTTTAAGCAGGAATGTCAGGACATGATGAACGGATGTGGTCTCACTCGTCGGTTCAAAAGCACACGTACGCCGAGTAAGTGGAGGCTTTCTTTTAAGCTGATAACATACTTGATGCACCTGAACATTAGCGGCAGCTGCCGATGCATTTCTCCCCTCCCCCTGTGTCTCCGCACCTATTTTTTTAAAGTTGCGCCCCTAATTTTGTGGACTGTGCCCCTAAATTTCAACTTAGGAGCACAGTGCTTGCAGGGGGAAAAAATCAGCGTCGAGCCCTGCATGCTCAAGGACGCCTACAAGTAGACTGTGGACATTCAGGTCTGAACCCAGTACACCTTTCAACTAGGAGTCAAACACCCTAATCACCACTAAACTATCTAGACTAGGTAACTGTGTCACCGGCCGCATTTAGAGTGGCATGCTAGTTTTTTAAGGGCATGTCTTGGTTGAAAGAAAGCCTCCACTTACTCGGCGTACATGTGCTTTTGAAGTGACGAGTGAGACCACATCCGTTCACCTGCCCGTCCCCTCCTCCTTCTCACCCCCTGAGAGAGACCCGGACGCTTTCCCTCCACTTGTTAAACCGCTTGTTCTCTTCGGGAACCCTCTCTCTCTCTGTTTAACTACACGGCCCCTTGGCTATCAACGCTTCCATGAGATTAATTAGGGGCTTCTTTAAAGTGGAAAAAAAGAGGGTGGGTGTAGTCGTCACACCAACCCCCCCCAAACCCAAGGTTTGATGTGCGTCCTTAACTGGTACCGGTTTTGGCGGTTTTAGTGGAAGGAATTTCACATTTATTCCCTGTCTTCCAAGCTCGTTTGACTTTTGTATTATGTGAGATGTACTGTATGTGTAGATGCCGCAGGTATTTTTTTCCCCTCCTCTTGTCTGTTTCTGCCCTTTGATTGCTTGATCAAAATAACAATTGAAAATCATCTCTGGACACCCGGCTCCCTCCCTGACCCCCTCAGCCACCACGACACCATCAACATGTTTTAAAATGCTTTAAGACCCTTCGCTCTGTCGTGCTTTGTTATTATTGTGGAGGGATCATTCTGTTTTCAAGTGCCTTCAAAGCTGTGGTATAATGCACGTGCAGTTCTTGTCGAGTGGGGGGTGGGGGGGGGGGGGGGTGTTAAACACATGGTTGTGGTAAGCGGCATGAGTATCTGCCTTTTAAACATAAGCAGATTTTTTTTCTTTTTGTGCCGGGGGGGAGCTCGTTACTAGGCATGCGTGTTGCAGAGCGCATGAGAGGGGGAAGGGAAGGGGATGCCTCACATACACACACGCACATGATACAGTCTCTCTCTCTCACACACACACACACACACACACACACACACACTTACTTCAACCTCCCACCACCACCCACTTGGCCTGCAGACCCAACCTCTGTTCCCCTCTGTTCTATTCCTCCACTCTTTTGCTTTTCTTTTCTCCTTTTTTCCTTTTCTTCTCTGGCATTGTTGTCATTGGCTTGGAGTGTGTGTCCGGATACCCCCCCCCCCCACTCCCTTCCTGCATCCCCCCCCCATGCTTCCAGAAGAGTCTGCATCATATACACACACGCACTCACGCACTCACTCACTCACTCACTCACTCACTCACTCACTCACTCACTCACACACGTCCTCTGCCCGTGGTCTACAGCAATGGTAAATTTAATTTATGCGCATGGAGCTCGGCTTCCGGAATCCTACCCTATTTGAATATTTGTACACAGGTTCACCTCTTGCCATCCGCAGGGGCAAATTATTCAGGAAGTGCGGTCTATCACCTGCACCACGGGAGCTAATAGAGAGGTTGACGGTAGGATAGTTCGGTAGCAAGGGGCCAATTGTGTGTGTGTGTGTGTGTGTGTGTGTGAGAGACTGACTCAGTCACACGTAAAGGGGTTGTCCTTTACACACCGATCGTAGAATGCAAGAAGACTCAAATAACGAAAGGACAAAAATTAAGAAGTGTGTGTGTGTGTGTGTGTGACGGCGTGAATGAATGAGTGAGATGACTGTGTATGTGTGCTCCACCACCACCACACTGAGTGTTCCCCCCTCAACGTCGGCCCCCTGCGTTACGTAACTGCATGTGTATGCGATGGCCTGCATGTGTGCTTGCGCTAAGATGTTCCGCGCTCCGCTGCACACACTTGTGACGGCAGCCAATGACAGCGGGCCGAGTCATCAAGGATTCTAGGTCACTGAAATGTTGCCGTTGTTGTTTTTACCGACCTTCCCATTATCGTTTGTTTAAAGATAGACATGGGTATTGCTGGGCGATATGGCCAAAAGCTTCTATCATAATTATATGTAATTTATTATCTCGATAACGATATACAGTATATATGCACCATTTGGTGGACGCGTTTTTCCAAAGCGTATTTCAATACCGTGACTGCATACATGTTAAGCATGGGTGGTCCCAGTGGTGCTCTTGTAGCCAGACAGCTGGGTAGCTCATGACTTAGTTTGTTGTATGTTTTGGATCTTGATGTGCAATACTTGCTGTGCAACCCTGGTATTATCCCATGAACCGTGTCCCCAAGAATAGCTCAAGATCTATGTTGACCAGTCCAAGAAATTATTTTAGGCAGCCAGATGGTAGATTTAGAGTTATTGGTTATAAATACCCCAGGTTATACACTGCCTCTCTTTAACACATGTCTTTATGTGAAAGTTATTGTGGATTCAGAAAGGAATCCAAATACAGGAAATGCATATCTTGCATATCGTATTGGTCTCTTGGTGGTGTGTAAAACCCTGTGTTTGAACTGCATTATTTTGACTTTGGGTCTTCTAATTGTTTGTACGTATGTAAGTGGTTGACTGTACCTGACAATTAACCTACCTGTACGTAGTTCAGGTGTATAATTTGTATTTCACCTGTGGAATTCCTCTAGATATCCAGACAGTATTTGACCTTGTTTTTGGCGCTCACCCAATCAGGATGGTTACCCTTGCTTAAGTGAGTAGTAAACAGACATGTAATTCTTCTCTCTGTTTACGGGGAAATGGTCTGCAAAGTGAAGCCATTCACAGATCCTTATCCTTGACACAAGTTAGACAACACACAGACATAGGCGGGTCATTTACAAATTGCAGGAGGTCCCTCAGTAAAACTAATCCAGTGTGTATAGGACTTAAAGGGGAACCATCACTCACTTTTTTATAATATAGAAGAATGCCTTTCTGCAGAAAAGTTGGACCATTGATGGAGAACGCAAATGCAGGACCAATATTGTCACTGGTCCAACCTTTCAGCATTTTCTCTCTTGTGGAAACAGTTAATATTTTCTGCCAAATCAGCCCGTAATTCACCCACCTCCCTTATTCCCCCCCCCCCTCAACCCTCTCCCTGTCCAACAAACACAGTGCCAGACTCTACCAAGCCCGGCCCTGCCCCTCCTCCTGCTCCCACCACCCCCAGCGCCCTGCTGTCTGTTGCGACCCCCTGCAGTGGTGATGGCCGGCGCGCCCCCTGCCCAGGCCAGCCACAGGCACCACCAGCACCTCCACCTTCAGCACAACGCCATCCGCCCAGAGAGGTCCCCCCGCGCTTCCGCCAACAGGAGCACAAGCAGCTGCTGAAGAGGGGCCAACCCCTGCCTCCCGGGCTATTGACCCTGCCTCCGCGAGACCCTGCAGCGTCGGAGTCCATCGTGGCAGCGTCACTGTCGTCATCAGCAACTACAGCAGCATCAGCAGCGGCAGAACACGTATCTTCCTCCTCCTCTTCCTCGGCAGCCAGCTCAGGTCAGCCTCGTGATGTTCTGGTGGTCCGCGTGTTGTTCCCACCGTAACGCCTACTGTTGGATAACGGGGAGGTGTTCAGGGAAGAGTGGGTTATTTTCATAGAAGGCAGTTGGTTGTGATGGTTGATGGAGTGTACGATTTGGAAGTTGCACAAAAGTCTTTGTTTGAAGTTGGTGAAAACATTGTCTCAAATGCTTCTTTCACATTGGCCCCTAACCCCCATGACACTGAAGTTGTCAACTATGAATCCCTATATAATTTTTTAAATACGTGACATTGTTCCTTGGGCAGTTCTCCCACTGCTTGCTGTGATCCTCAAGTTAAGTATTCCCAGACGGGGGTCCCCTCTTGCATGCCGGTTCCTTTCCAGCTGGTGCAGTGAGCTCACGGCGGTCAGGTGCGCCCAGGCTCAGGTCCTCGGCACTCGTCTCATCTGGCGTTCTTCTCATGAGGTGGTAGATCCCTGTAGATAACCTGGCACTGCTCTGTCTCCTCTGGCAGCAGGTGAGCTTCACAGTCGGGTACCTGCAGTACCTGCAGAGAGGGGCACCAGACGACGGTTCCTCCAGAGCAGCGGTTTTGCTTAAACTGTGAGGTCGGGATATAAAATAGGTCACGATCCAGTTGGAGTTGGTTCGCAGCCTGACAATGCACACAACAAAACTCTGAGCTCACCGGAATTCATAAAACAAAACAAACTCCAATTTCAGTTCCGGTGTCCTCAGAGTTTTCTCTTTCTCTTTCTGTCTGTTTCTCTCTCGTCTCTGTATATATATTTTGTCTTATCTCGTCTCTCTTTTGTCTGTCCATTTCTCTCTCTTTTGACTATTGTTTCTGTCTTTCTGTCTGTCTGTCTCTTTCTGTCACTGTATCTTTCTGTCTCTCTCTACCTCCGTCTCTGTCTCTCTCTCTCTCTCTCGCTCTCTCTCGCTCTCTCTCTCTCTCTCTCTCGGCGGCTTGTTTTCATGCTAACTCTACCTGGTTGGGAGACTAGAGGAGGAATGCAGGGGAGGATTGGATTGGCAAGTAAACACAGCTGGCTCTCTCTAGCTCTGTGTGTTTTTTCCTTCAGACCCACCATCCATGTTTGTTAGGAGAGCATGTCATAAAACACAGCGCTTCGATAATATCCTAATATTCCTTCTCCTTTTCTCCAGAGCGCCGAGTCAATTAAGGCCAACTGGCACTGGTGTTTCCACTTTCTTATTTTGTATTTTTGGAAGGGGAACGAAGCCCAGAGCTATTTTGCAGCTCCAAGGGGCGGAGCTACATGGTGCTAGCTGTTTGGCTACATGAGTAGTGCAGGCTTGGAAAAGATAGAGGGAAAAGAGGGAGAGGGAGGAAGGAAGGTAGAGAGCAGGACAATGAAAGGTAGAGAGGTAATGAGGGAGGGAGGGAGGAAGGAAGGCAGAGAGGGAGAGAGAGGGGGTTGGAATGAAGGCAGAGAGAGATGAAGGAGGGATAGAGGGAGAGAGATCTGGAGGGAGTGAGCATGGCAGAGGTCCAGTGATGTGGGCTGAAGTGACTCACGGCTTACGGTAAAAAGCCTGTTCTCCACCCGCCTCTTTTTCACCGGACTGCCGCATGCTGATTGGCTGTCTGAGTCTCATAAGGCTGCCAGGCCGCCTTCATACAGGCAACACGGAGGGGAAGCCAGGTTATATGTGAACATCAAGCATTAGTATGTAATTGTTGGATAACGCTAAGTCATTTATCTGCTGATGAGGTGTTATTTAGTTATTTAGTCGTCTAGTTGTTTAGTTTCCTCAATTATTGCCTGATGTAGCAATAGCCAACTGCCAGTTTTGTTGGCAATGTACCATTGTTTTTCATTAAACACTAGTACAGTTACATATTTTTTTACTGTAGTATTCTAAAAGCATAACACTGACAGCTGACTATTGAACTATTGATATCTTGACATGTGATCAAAAAGCTTTTCCAAAAAGTTTTCCTCTTCCCAAAAGCATAATTGCAGTAAATCGTTAAATAATGCTTACTCATTTGAAAACCCTAACCCTAACTAAAATATTATCACGGTATTCGTATTGAGGTTTTGGGGTCCGAATTTTTGGGAAATTTGAATTGATTAATGCTGCCCAGCTGTACGTTATTGTAAAACCCAAGCTTGACTGTATGTCGCAGTCACAGCTCGGTGCCTAGGTCCGTTCAGAGCTGCTCCCTCCCAGAACACAAAGCTGTGTTTGATGCTTACTTGAAAGGAACACGGACATTTCCTTCCCCTCCATCTTGACTTCAGTGTGTGACTCCTTCCCTAGTCCACGTGCACAATGCTTGCCTACACCCAGAAAATCCCAGGCTTCGCTTCCCTAGTCTGGCTGAATGGAGTTGCGTTTTTAAATAATCATTGAATAGTGTTTTACATATCAGGATTAAATGTTGGTTAGTATTCACAAGATTGAAAGTGCAATTTATGACTGTGGCTTGTTACTTGTTACTCTTAGTTAGTTAATAGCCTGATCTCTCTGTCTCTTTCTGTCTTGTTTACATAAAAGCAGATTCATGTAAATGGTGTTCGGAAAGGAGGGGGGTGGGTTACAGTTCATGAGCTAGCAGCCAGTTTGAGGGGTGGGGGGCAGAGACAGTATATGTTGGCCATGCTGCAAGCATTTTGTTGTAGGCTGATGTTGCCAGCCCGGGGGGGATCTCATCGAAGACGTGTGGGATGTCTGGACATGACGCAATCCAACAACACTAGCTTTTAATTTAGATCAAACGCTAATTCTAACACTAGCATTTAATTAACATTACGCTAACGCTAACACTATATTCTAATTTGCATTCACTGCTAACTGCTAATACTCCCATGCTCCTCTCCTCTGTCTTGTCAGTTGCACTAAATGCCCAACCCCCACTCCCTTCCCCCCTCGAGCTTACCAGTGTCAGTAAAGGTGGGTGTATATGCGCACGTGCACGCACACGTGTGTGCATGTCCCATTGTTATGCCTTTTTCTGGTGTTTTGCATTGGCTAACAATCCAGATCCTGTGGCCTTTATCACACACGTGAAGTGTTTAGAGGCCTATTTATAGACATGCACACACCGAGGAAACTCTGACCTGATTCATTCTTAACACCGGAGGATGAAGCCAAACGTGCTTCCAGCTCATTAAGCCCTCTATTTCTTCTTCTGTGGTAGCTCAATACAGCTTCTATTTCTTCTTCTGTGGTAGTTTGTTTAGCTGTTTATTTCTTCTTCTGTGTTAGCTCGTTAAGCTTTCTAGTTCTTCCTTTGTAGTAGCTCGTTTTACTGTTTATTTGTGATTCTGTGGTAGCTAGTTTAGCTGTTTATTTCTTCTGTGGTAGCTAGTTTATTTTGTCTGTGGTAGTTCGTTAAGCCTTCTATTTCTTCTTCTGTGGTAGCTTGTTTAGACTTTGATTTCTTTTTCGGTGTGTAGCTCATTTAGCTGTTTATTTCTTCATCTGTGGTAGCTAGTTTAGCTGTTTAGTTCGTCTTTTGTGGTAGCCTGGTATACCAGTGTAGTCCTGTGGTTCCATCAGCTGTTTCTTGTCAATCACGGAATAACAATTAAAAACCATAAGTGAGAAAGCCATGCTGCCTAATGTATCTTTAAGTAGCTGAGTCAATGTGGGTTTGAAAAATGACCTGCATCCTTTCGTACATAAGAGTGTCTCTGCAAGGTCCCGGGGCTGTGATATCCAGCGGATCTCTGCCGTGGCCAGATATGCAGCAAACACGGCCTATTCCATCCAAGCATAAAGGCTATTGGCACACTAGTATCTCTGACTTCTGTTCTGACATTTATATAACGCTGGAACAATGCAGAGTACAGGTGACATTTTTTCAATGCATTTTCATACTTCACATGTTGTGACTCCAAACCACCGATTTGAGCCATTTACATCCTTACGGGGAGACACAGGGTTACGTTAATGAAGATGAGGAGTTTATGTTGCGGTAGTCTGGCTTACAGGATGTAGGTTGTTGGCATAACCCCGCCCAAGCCTGCCATTGGGCGACAGTAGAAGACACCCAATGGCAGGCTCTGGGCGGGCTTATACCTTATACTCCTCCCCCTTCAGCCATCTGCCACCGTTGCTGCATCCTGCAGCCCAGGATGCAGCACAAAGACAATTGTGATTGGTTAAAGAAATGCAAACAAGACGGAGCGTTTTTTTCCCCTATGCCAGAATGATAGTGAGTAGAGCCAGACCTTTCTCTGGCGCTGTGCTAAAATGAAGTGTGGAGATAGGAATAGCTATGCGAGACTAATGTTGCAGAGACCACATACATTTCTGAGCCATTAAGCCATTAAGAAAATGTACAAAGATGCCAGTGTTGTTAATCTTAAAGGGTAAGTAAACCCCCCTTTTAGCAGGAGAACTTCTGCCTTTGAGCAGTCGTGTTGTAAAGGTTTGAGAAAACATGGACACATTCAGTTCCATAGGAGCAAGATTGAGGGGCCTTCCAGCTAATAACTCTTAGCCGGAAGTAGCAGATTTCTTGTATTTTTAACAACCCCTGTATAACAACTTTATATATATATACACTCACCGGCCACTTTATTAGGTACACCTTGCTAGTACCGGGTTGGACCCCCTTTTGCCTTCAGAACTGCCTTAATCCTTCGTGGCACAGATTCAACAAGGTACTGGAAACATTCCTCAGAGAGTTTGGTCCATATTGACATGATAGCATCACGCAGTTGCTGCAGATTTGTCGGCTGCACATCCATGATGCGAATCTCCCGTTCCACCACATCCCAAAGGTGCTCTATTGGATTGAGATCTGGTGACTGTGGAGGCCATTTGAGTACAGTGAACTCATTGTCATGTTCAAGAAACCAGTCTGAGATGATTCGCGCTTTATGACATGGCGCGTTATCCTGCTGGAAGTAGCCATCAGAAGATGGGTACACTGTGGTCATAAAGGGATGGACATGGTCAGCAACAATACTCAGGTAGTCTGTGGCTTTGACACGATGCTCAATTGGTACTAATAAGCCCAAAGTGTGCCAGGAAAATATCCCCCACACCATTACACCACCACCACCAGCCTGAACCGTTGATACAAGGCAGGATGGATCCATGCTTTCATGTTGTCGACGCCAAATTCTGACCCTACCATCCGAATGTCGCAGCAGAAATCGAGACTCATCAGACCAGGCAACGTTTTTCCAATCTTCGATTGTCCAATTTTGGTGAGCCTGTGCGAATTGTAGCCTCAGTTTCCTGTTCTTAGCTGACAGGAGTGGCACCCGGTGTGGTCTTCTGCTGCTGTAGCCCATCCGCCTCAAGGTTCGACGTGTTGTGCGTTCAGAGATGCTCTTCTGCATACCTCTGTTGTAACGAGTGGTTATTTGAGTTACAGTTGCCTTTCTATCAGCTCGAACCAGTCTGGCCATTCTCCTCTGACCTCTAGCATCAACAAGGCATTTGCGCCCACAGAACTGCCGCTCACTGGATATTTTCTCTTTTTCGGACCATTCTCTGTAAACCCTAGAGATGGTTGTGCGTGAAAATCCCAGTAGATCAGCAGTCTCTGAAATACTCAGACCAGCCCGTCTGGCACCAACAACCATGCCACGTTCAAAGTCACTTAAATCACCTTTCTTCCCCATTCTGATGCTCGGTTTGAACTGCAGCAGATCGTCCTGACCATGTCTACATGCCTAAATGCATTGAGTTGCTGCCATGTGATTGGCTGATTAGACATTTGCGTTAACGAGCAGTTGGACAGGTGTACCTAATAAAGTGGCCGGTGAGTGTATATATAAATAACAAATGTTCACCAACACTTTGTATTGGGGTTTACTTACCCTTTAAGGACTCTGTTGACACTGACTGTTAAATTCTGTCATTAAGTACCTTTTTATTACCTTTATTTACCAGTTTGAAAAAAGTGTGTACAGATAGGTAACATTGCCTGAAATGAACATCAACATATTGCTTTTATAACCCAGCATGTAGAAGCAATCATTGTCGATCTTGCGCTCAAAATGCCAAGTTCAGAAAAATATTGATTATTTACTGTGATACAGGTCAAACCAGTATAGATGGAGATGATTTCTTTCTACAAGGGTGTAGTTGGCTAATCATATACCATGGTCAAGTTTGCCCCATTTTCACAGTGAGTGGGTTCCCTCTGTCTGTCTGTATAATACCTATAGTCAGTCAACTGTGGGGAGAAAATAACCTCAAAGAAAGTAAATATACATTAAAAACACATTCTTTGACCAAAACATGTGTGTGTGCACGTGCGGGTGCACTGTTCTGTGTTTCCGTGTGTCTTGGCGTGTATCTGTTTATTTTTGGTATATGTGCGTTTTTGTTTGTGCGCTCTCGTGCGTGACATGAGCGAGGCGTCCAGTGGGCTGCGTTTGCCCAAAGGTTTTGTTTTGGGCCACAAATCCCAGCGAGCGAGCGGTGACCTCACTGCCTGTGTCAGGTCGCGCCGGTGGAGGGGAGCCGCGGACCCTCGGACCAACCATAATGATGCCTCTGTTCTCCGCGAGACTTTTGCTCATTGTGCCGTACCGTGGGCACCCGGGTTGTTTGCAAACAATGACCGCCTTCATCACGTCGGAGACCTGGCCACTTGTTTAGCTCTCTCTCTCTCTCTCTCTCTCTCTCTTTCTCCTGTAACCGCTTTCTGTTCGCTACACGTGACCGATGCAATTAAGGCAAGAATGCCGCCGGTATATCGGACAAATATCGCAAATATTCTGGAGATTCAGTGTTTGTAGTAAAAGGGGCTTTGTGCACTCATCTGATCTGTTTTGTCGCTCTCTTTCTTGCAGTGTCTCTCTCTCTCTCTCCGTCTCTCTCACTCACACTCTTTCACCCTCTGACAAGTAGCATTCATATAAACAAAAAAACAAAGTTCA
Organism: Merluccius polli; assembly: GCA_030340625.1. Lineage (NCBI taxonomy): Eukaryota > Metazoa > Chordata > Actinopteri > Gadiformes > Merlucciidae > Merluccius > Merluccius polli. The sequence goes on from JAOPHQ010001434.1 coordinate 167,182, forward strand.
TATGTACATCTGCTTGTGTGTATAAATTGCCATTTGAAAACATCAGCAGATGTACCGCAGACTTTTCATGTTTCTCCCCCGCCTTTTCTTTCAGTTACCTGTTTTCTCTCTCTTCCTCTTCCTGTCTCCCTGCCCATCATGGCTAGCGGGGGTCACGATATTATCTAAAGCAGTGCTTGTTTTTGGGTTGTGTTCCCATTCGGGCTCAATATTTAGTGATGCTATTGAAAGGATCTTCCGTTTTGCTTTCACTTCCCACTCGTCTCTAGAGTGTGTAATGGGAGTCACTCTATCAACATGTTCTGTTGACCCAGACCGCCAACACACACACACACACACACACACACACACACACACTTAGTAAGTGAGAATATTCTCTGCCAGGATGTGGGAACAGACTGTGATATAAATAAAGTTGGATTGAAACAAGTGACGGAGAGAACCGAGATAAAGTGTTTGTGTAAAGTGTAAAGTGACTGTGTTTCAAAACTTGATGGCTGTCATTTAATTACATTATTATTACTCGGTGATGGCTGACTGAAATGATAAGTAACAAGGATATCTGATGCATAAAAAAAACTGTTATGTTATATATTATTATCTAGGTTACAATAAATGACATATTCTAATCTTATATAATAATAATAATAATAATAATACATGATACATGATACTTATATAGCTTTTCAATATATCAACAATACATCGTACAATCAAACAATATATCATAATCTCTTTACATTAGACGTTGTTCCTATATTATTCTCATCATATAGATTAGACTAAACAACAGATTCTAATCTTATATTTCATTATGATATAACTATAATATTTCATTATCTCTTATAATAAAGAGGTAAATAACAGGAGACATGGTTTCCTCCTCATCGCCGTCGGTGACGCACTGCTCCGTCAGTAAGTTACCCTCTCCGCCCGTGAAATCCCTGTCTTGTTTTTGTTCTCTCCATGTTTGTTTACCACTGTAAACACACCCCACCACTCGATGACGCTTCCACCAAAAGCGCAGAGGAATCTGAGCAGCAGATTCTTGGAGCAAATTTACAAACGCAGACCTCCTCCACCCACCCACCCTCATTCAGGGCAGGAGTGAGCCAAAGGAGGGAGGGAGAAAGGAAAGGGGAGGGACTGGAGGGGGTGTCGAGGTTCAGGAGGCGGAGGGAGGTGGGGAGGAGGAAAGGGAGGGGGCGGTGGTGGTTTCTCATGCTGCAAGAGGGAGCCTGTGCAGATTCTTGGCAGCCTTTCAAAAAAAACCAAAAAAACAACAGCCCCGGAAAGCCAGGCGAGCCTAGCAGACATATTGAGACGGGGATGGCTACTGCCGCTTCGCACAAAACCTAGCGCGCTCCAGGATGGTCGGCAGGCACCTCTCCACAGGTATTTCACCCCTCTTTTGCACCGCTTTCCTGGCTTCCGTCCTACATCGCCACCCCCCCTCCTCCTCCGCCCGCTGCTGGAACAGACTACTGTGCCTCTGCATTGTTTTGGTACCCCCCCCCCCCCCCCCCCCCACCTCCGTTAGTTTTACTCACTGCGTAGATAAGCCCTGGCTTGGATGTGAGCTATGCTGTGGCGTTGATGTTCAGGGAGTTTGCATAGTTGCTATTTGTTCTCCCTGTGTGTGTGTGTGTGTGTAGGTCTGTTAAGCGAGTGTAGTTGTTGAAGCAGCGACGCACAAGTAATGGTAATTCTGTGCCTTTTTTGGCTCTGGTTCAGGTCTGAGAAAATGGCGGTCTCACACTTGTAACAAGAGCAATGTAACTGAATGACAGAGCTGTGTTGTGTGTGTCCATGTGTATTTCAGAAATATCAACGCCCGCCCCCCCCCCCCCCCCCCCCCCCTCCCATACCCAGTCTACCTCCCTTTTTGCGAGCATTCAAGCGAGGTTGACTCATCGTGTCTGTGCACACGAAGTTAAGCAGGCATGTGCACTGGCAACCAAACAACAACAAACTGACGCCAACAGAGGGAGGCAGAGGAGGAGGATAGGAAAGTGTGCAGAAAGGGGAGCTGGGGATTCTGGAGTAATTAGAGCTGAAGGAAGGAAACTGGACCAAGATCATGGCTGTTCTTATGCTAACTTTCTTGATATGGGCTCCATAAATAACTAACTAACTTAACGCTCTCTCCCTTTCTCTCCATTTCTTGCATGCTCTCTCTTTTTGTCTCTCTCGTGGGCTTTCTTGCAAGCTCTCTTTTTCTCTCTTTCTTGCAGTCTGTCTCCCTGTCTGTCTGTCTTTCTCCTCACTGTGTGTCCTGGTGATTGTCTGAACTAAAGTACATCTCAGTCTTTACTCTGGGCTTATGTAGTAGTATTATTTAAACATATAGACAGAGGGCTTGGCTTTCTGCCGAGTGCAGAGCAGCTGTGAAGCATGATGCCCTCATAGAAACACTGCAGGGGTTATAGGGCAGGACAGGGCACACGGCTGCCTCGTCCTCTCATTGGACACTCCCTCTGCGGGATCAGCCTCTGGTTCTGCAAGGGCTGCTTTGTGGATAAAAGGTTTAGGGTCTGGTGAGGTTGCATTGCTGTCATGGAGTGGGGAAAATGTTCGAATGTGGGAAAAACTACTACCAAGGAACTGATTTAATTCATTTTTAATGCTGATATTATATTTTTCATAGTGTTGAGAAATGTAATTTCAAATGTGGGTCGTTTTAACTGTTTGTTGCCAAATCATCTCATACATTTCAATTATTTAATCCATTACCATAAATATTCTTAGTTCTCATCTATTTTTTCTTTTCTGTTGCAGAGCTGCCCCCAAAGAGTAGCCAAGGAGTCCAGTATAAAAGTCCCCTCTGGGGACGCCAGCCAGCCAATCGGAGTGTTAGTGGACCATCACTTTCCACCAATCCCAGTGGCTGGGATCAACCAATCATTGACCAGAACGAGACGGAGGCGTTGCCCTCAATCAACTACAGCCAGAGTCGTAACTCTCAAGGAGGATGTCCTTCGGGTACTGACCCAAGTTCTCTGGCCAGCGACAGCAGCAGCAACTTTACGGCCAGTATGGCCACAGGAGCCAATGGCCAGACAGGCCACTTCCCTGCCAGCCACCCGAGCAGCAAGGCCAGCTCTGGACCCAGCCCTGCCAATCACACTGGGGCCAACATGCTGTCCAACCAGGCCGCAGCCAATCGCAGCTGGGGATCTGGCCCAGGGTCCGCCCATTGCCCTCCCCAGTCCTCAGTGGGGGGCGACGGGAAGAGTGAAGGCGGCAGGGGCTGGGGTTCCTCCTCCTCCTCCACCTCCAACTTTAACTTGAATTTGAACCCCAACGCCAACCCGTCTGCGTGGCCAGCGTTGGGGCACGACGGGGCCGGTGGTACGGGAGGGGGAGGACCAAACTCCAACGCCCCACCTCAACCCCCACCCAACCTCTGCGGTCTGGCCGGGGGCCCGCCAGCACAGGCCAACGGCAGCACCGGATCCAACGTGAACGGAAACCCCTCGGGGAGCGGCAGTGCCTGGAGTGGCATGATACTCTCTGACCCTTCAGAGCCACACCCCTCCTCGTCCACAAATGTGTCTTTCAGCTCCGAACCTCAGAACCTTAACACTGATGGACCAAATCACACTAACAAGCAGGAGCCTCTCAGCCCCGTACGCAACCTGCCCAGTTGGGGCGGCGCCCCCATGGGCATTGGCCCGCGGGGCCATTCCCAGCCCGGTGCTCCACAGGTGAACGGAGAAGATGGTGGGGCCACATGGGGCAGCGGGGACCCAAAGACGGCCCCATCCAAGGAGGCGTCCGGATGGGACTCCGGTTCAAACTGGGGTCTCGGAGGAGGTGTGGGAGGAGGCTCCGGCGGTTGGGGCGAGCAGCAGAGCAGCGGCGACTGGGGAAAGCAAGGCGCCACCGAGGCTCCAGGGGGTTGGGATGCCCCGTGCTCCCCTCCCCAGGATCAGCAGGCCCACTCCTGGGGCAGGGCCCAGAGCTCCACAGTCGCCAGTGAGGGAGGCAGCAGTGATGGTGCAGAGGGACTGTCCCGCCGCACGGAGCGGCCCTCAAGGGATGAGGCGGCCCCCCCGCCACCTGCCCCCGACGTCGACCCCAGGGTGCTTTGCAACACCGGCTGGGGTCAGACCCCGGTACGCCAGCACACCTCATGGGACATGATCGAGAAGAACCGCAAGGCTGAGAAAGCCTCTGAATCCTGGGGCTCACGTCCCTCAACCTGCAGTGACATCCAGGGGCCCACCAACCCTAATATGGCCCCTCCGCAGAGGTCGGATTCTATGAGCAAAAGCGATGGCCCCGGGCCACAGGGAGCCCCAGGCTGGGGTGGAAGCATGGCCGCTACCAACCAGACCAGCTCGGCCTGGGGGGACCAACCTAGCAACAAAAAGCCCTCCAGTGGTCCTGGGGGTTGGGGGAACAACCAGCCAGGGGGAGGCCCCACGAATGTACCCAAACATGCTGGTCAGGGTTGGGGAGAGGAGAAATCTGCTGGCTGGGAGGAGACTCACAGCAAGATGAAGCCCCAAGGATGGGGAGAGCAGCCCAAAGCTTCCCATGGCTGGGGTAACAGCGGCGGTAACGGTGGAGGAGGGGACTGGGAACCAGAAGAGAAGAAGAAGAGCAACTCAAACTCAAACACATCCTGGGAAGGAGAGGCAGGAGGCTGGAAGGAGAATCCCAGAAGCTGGAGCAAACCCACCCAAGGACCTGGGGCATCTGGTGGTGGTGGCGGAGGAGGAGGAGGAGGTGCTGGAGGTTGGGGAGAGCCAGCCAGCCAGCGCCCCACTGGTCCCACCCAAGGTTGGGGGGGTAAACCCCCAGATGGGCCTAACGGTGGTGGGGGAAACAGAGAAGGAGGAGGAGGCATGGGGTCGTGGAGTGGCCCAGCACCGGTTAAGCAGAGCGGCAGCTGGGGTGGGAACAAACCAGAGCCCCCGGGATCGGCAACAGGCTGGGAAGAGCCCTCCCCACCGTCGATACGCCGCAAGATGGAGATTGACGACGGCACCTCGGCCTGGGGGGATCCCGGCACGTACAACAAGGCGGTCAACCTTTGGGACCGCAATAACCCAGGGAAGTCCCAAGGTAAAGCAGCCCAGGGGGGAGCGTCTAATCCCCCCACTCCCAGCAACAATCACGGCCACCCTCACCCACACCCTCACTCCCACCCCTACCACGGTGGTCCTCCGCCTCCCGCCATTCCTAGCCACAGCCACGCCCCGCAGAACCCCGGCCCACCCAGCGGGCCCATGGAGCCCAGCATGCCCCACCAGGCTGGGCCTCCTCCTCACAGCAGGGCTCCAGCCATGAATCAAGGTAAAACAGCTGGTTGAATATGGTGGTTTAGTGGTCCATAATCTAAAACACCATTTCATTTTGCACTATTTATGTCAACTTGTGAGATTATTGGTGAATACGACATGGTGAAGAAGGATCTGCATAAAATGGTCACAGGCTTTGACAGAAGAGCTTGAATATGGTTATAGTTTAATTGTATCATACTCTTATTGCTCTGTAGAATGCAAAAAGAAGCTGCGTCAAATGTCGGGCTTGTGTTTTATCTAACACACAATCTGGTGCTCTCGTTGGTGTGCTGCGCTGCAGCATTAAGCTCAAAGCTGCTGATCCACTTAAAGGTAAAGTCTTGACCTGGTTTGGCCCTGCCTCAGATTACCATCTCCCGCTCCTCCTGACAACTTGTCAAATGAGCCCCTAGTCTCCGCCATGAACCTCCTCAAGTTTCACAACAAGCAGGTCCCGAAACGTGCCCTGTAACCCTGGTAACACCAATACCCCACACCCCCCTCCACAAACCCCCCCACACACACACACATAGTCAGTTGGGTAGTCCCGGAAGCTGAGAGAATGCTGTTTACAAAGCGCATTGTAGAAAACAGCGACTCGCCAGCAAACCATTATAGTCGCAGCGGAAGTTTGTGATTATAGGGGGCAGTCGGGCTGCCATCTGTCAGCCACTGAGAGGAGAGGGGAGGGGAGGAGGAGGAGGAGACACTGCAGGGAGCCTAGCGCGTGATATCTTTTCAATATACCAATGTGGTCCCTGGAGGAAATGACGTCACAGAGGTTGAAATGACAAGTAAACTCGTCATTGTGCAAGTAAAGCAATGGGTTGGAGAGGCCTTGTTGGGGATATAAGGGAGTTCATGGGCAGAACTTTGAAACCACAGCAATTGGTAGAAACTTTAGATAAACACATAACCGTGAAATTGATATTGGCTTGTGCGGTGTGTTCCCCATTCTCTCGATTTGTTTTTTTGATTTATTTAGTTTCTTTATATTTTGGTTGTGTTGTTGGTTTGTCGTTTCCTGCTCAGAATAGTCCTGCTGCGTGTTCAAATAGGATCGTTAAACCCCTGACCTCTCCCTGGAGAAAGGGGCTTAACTGCCTGGACCAGAGACGGCCAGTTTAGCACCAGTTAGCCACGGTCTTTCCCACGCCAGAAGCCACTGAACTGGGCCAAGTCCCCGATAGCAGCAGCAGCAGCAATATCGGCCAGGGCCAGGCATAGACCTCTCCACATAGGCAATTCCTCCCAGAGCATGGGACTGAGGCTTTTCAAGCACTTAGGGATTTAATTTTGACTAGCAGAGGCTATTTATATAATTTTAACACCGCGTAACAAAAGGCGAGAGAAGAATCTTGCTTGACACCCAAGTAATCTTAGTTAAAGGGGCTGATGCACTTTATTTATCCCGGATGAGAAATGTGGGTGTCACAGCAGAGGTACAAGGTGGTATTAACATTAAAAGGAGATCAAATTTAAAAACAAAACGAAAATCAACAATGTATGAAATCAAAAAATAAATGATCTAATATGTGCAGTGGAAATATCTCGACTGACTCATGCTAACAAAGTGGCTACTCCCCCCCCCCCCCCCCCCCCCCCCCTCCTTGAAGGTTGGGGAGAGGCAAAAGGCTCCCATGCCAAACCGGAGGGGTCCTGGGGGGACCAAGCGCCCTCGCAGGTCGGCATGGACAACGGGACATCTGCCTGGGGGAAGTCCACCGGAGGCTGGGGTGACGGAGGCCCCGAGAGCTACAGCCGGGGAAACCCACCCATGGGATCTGCATCTTGCAAGCCTGGTGAGTGTGTGTCGAATGCTCAAAAAACACCACCTTGGACATGCCTCCAAGGTGTGTGTCTTCAGCTCTGACAGAAAATGCTTCATTTGTATGCCGCCAGTGAAAACGCGGATTAGTAACCATTTGATGTGTCAAGGACATTGAGGCAAGGGCAGTGGAAGACCAAACTTAACGCCATACTGACCCCTGGTGGTAGCATGATGCACTGCATTTTTTTTTTTACTCCAGTACTAATGTACCTGGAACTGTAAAAGGGTTGTGCCAGCAGGACTAATAATGCAGCAGTTGTTCCTTCTCAGATGTTGTTGACACTATCTCTCCTGTTTGTGTCCAGCCCCCAAACCTATGCAAGACAGCTGGGGTGGTGGTGGTGGTGGTGGTGGAGGAGGAGATGAGGAGCAGATGGGCATGTCGGGTGGCCAGTGGGATGCGGACGAAGGAGACGTGTGGACCAGCGGCATGTCCCAGGAGAACAACTCCTCGTGCAACTCCTGGAGCAATGCGCCCAAGAAAGGCCCGCAGAAGGTAAAGAGGGGGCCCAGGAGTGACTGAAGGCACACTTCTTTAGCGGGCTGAAGTACACGTAGATTCAGTTAACACACATCTGAGACTGGCCTTCAACACTGGATCCAAGATCCGACATTCTTTGGCCTGTTTTTCATCTAGATTGTGCTTTAATGTAGTAGTCGATGGGAGTAGGTTACCAAAGCATTTTATAGCACGTTGTATTAAGTTTGTATGTAGAAAATCTTTTTTATTTGACTTCCATCCGACTATGCCAATACGCCAGTACAGACTACACAAATCAAGTCACCATCTATATTATCTATGTCGGTACTCTGTCGGACATGAAACTGTCACAATATGAATCTACTGAGTAGCAATTGAAGATTCCCCTGTCATGACACTAACATGATATATTATTAGTAGGGTTGTGCCGATGGACGATGTCATCGTCCATTGTGATGGCTGACTGACATCACGATGGAGAGCCACCATCGTGATGCCACACCACCCTCATCCGACACACACTAATCCTATAGTCTCTTCTATAGTTATTACCTAAAAACTTTGCAGGGATTGCTCTGTAAATAAATTGAAAATATAACTAATGGTCCATATAAAGTGCTGTAAGTTAACTAGGGCTGCCCCCTAATAGTCGGCTTAGTCGATCGACGGAGGCTTAGTCGAATACGTTTTCATTAGTCGAGCAAAAAGTAAAACATCAAAATAAGAAGGCATGAGCAAACCGAATACATCCATGGTCGCAACAAGCCCTGATGTAACTCATCGCTGCAGAAATACTGACCAATACACCTAGGCAGGTAGACACCTAGGCAGGTAGACACCTAGGCAGGTAGACAACGCTAGACATGCGGGACTAATACCGGTGATCGCGGCTTTAGTTCCCCGTGTCTGATCACTGTAATTCTGAGCGTGAATATCGGTTGAATATCTAATATCTTTCTAACTTTAAAAAACACTTGTATTTTTTAAGACGATAGTCGCACATCCCTCGTAACTATGCCGTGAAGTTGAACCCTCCCGGACTCCGCTATTAACATGAATCGCTCCGCCGAAGGAGCCGCACATCCACACGAACCGGACACCAAAATACCAACAAACATGTTTTCCATTTGCTTGCTTTTAAATAAAGTTATGTGCAGTTATACGGTAAATACGATTATTAAAAGTGTTCATGTCTCCTTCCTGGTCCAGAACCGCTTGGTCCATGCCGTTAATAGGCGGCCCGCTTCGTGCGTGTGCTTGTAAGAATGATATTTAAGCCTGATTATTATGGTATTGTATTATCTGTAAAGCAGCAAAAGGTTAACAGTGTTTCTTTTATAACACTAAGTTAGAGATTAAAAATTAGATTAATGCGCTTAAAAAACATAATGCGCTAAACATGACTGTAATTAATTGATCGTAATTAACGCGATAATTTGACACCCCTAAAAATAATATTTTTTAAGTAGTAGTAGTAGTAAATCATCATCGTCCCTCACAATGTTTTACTGTAAACATCAACTGCCAATGTAAGGGACATCGCCCAACCCTAATTATTAGTAGAATGAGATGTATATTCTTTATTCTTTTATATTTCAGGCCCTTTCCCCTTTTATCTCAAGCTACTTCTGCCACTTGCCAGGCCGACACAGGAATTTGTTAATAATGACTTGCCTGGTTAAATAAAGGTTGACTAAAAATGCATATATGACCTGATGTGTCTCCCTCTGTCCTCCAGATGCAAGGGAAGATCCCAGGAAAACAGGAGGAAGCCTGGATGCTGAATCGCCTCATCAAGCAGCTGACAGACATGGGCTTCCCTGTGAGTTCAACTCTAATTTTGTTCTACTGGTTCTTTACTCAATACTTCATGGTCCTCGAGATTCAGTTTATGGTCATGTTTTTGATTAATTTGAGTTTAGTTGGAAACATTTAGTTCTTGAATGTTGTTATTGTCCACACGTTGATCTGGTCATTTTTTTTCCTTTTCAAATTAAAGATGGGAATGTTGAAAATAAAACCTTCCTGACTCAGTATATATGCTGGTTGTTTTTAAACCCACTCACTACGGCTTCTTCCCTTTAATGAACTCAGTGCATATCTGCATTAATTATATTTTCCAGAAATTGTGGTCATTACTGATATAAACCAGCATATGATAGAAGGCATGTACTTAAATAAAATAAATGTAATATTTTTTTATATCATTGTCTAAACTGTGTGTGTGTGTGTGTCCCACTGCCAGAGGGACCCAGCCGAGGAAGCCCTGAAGACCAACAACATGAACCTGGACCAGGCCATGAGCGTGCTGCTGGAGAAGAAGCTGGAGCTTGACAAGCGGAGCATGGGCATGGGCGGCCACGACTACAGCAACGGCCTCCTCAACAAGGCCCTGGGGTGCCCCCGGCCCCCGCTCCTCTCCAAAGACCCCCCCATGGACCGCCGCTCCCCCTTCATGGATAAGGTCGGTCATCTTGTTTCTGTGTATATTGTTAGGGTGTTTTTGTGACTTTATGGATGGGACAGTGAAGAGAGACAGGGAAGTGGTAAAGTATCACATACATGGTTGGTGCACTCACAGGTTGAGCCAACCCAAGGTTGGCCATTTTGTTTTTTTAATATGTATTGTAAAGGGCTTTTAGTGGAAAGTGAAAAGGGACAGAAACGTGGGTTGAAGAAGATAATTAATGGTCCGAATCTAACCTGGGTCACTAAGACGCACGTCGGCTACATGGTTAGCACACTAGATGGAGCAGGTTTGTTGTTTTTTAGATGATTACTAGCACAGCAATAAGCCAACCTATGCCAATCTTGTCTTTTAATTTGCTTAGGCAGTTCTCATTCTGCAGTATTACTCACTGTGACATTTAATTTAATTTAAATATGTTATGTTTTTATGGACAGTACATCACAAAAATAAATTGTGGTTCGTAAAACCGGTCATTGATTTCTTAACACTAACTTAACCTACACTTCCCTAAAGTGGGGTCCGGGGACGCGCTACATAATTTACCAAAACAAAAAATGTAAAAATAAAACAAGCGTACTTTTGAGATAAGTACTCAAGGTGTCATTTTTTTCAAAGGAGACATTACTTGAAAGTTCATTGAGTCGGTAGGGGAGCACAAAAAATATCGCCATTAATCTATTCTCAAAGTTGGGTTGGGAGCTGGGTCTATAAATATAAATACTTGGGGACTCCTGCCACAACTTGCGAGAGACCTTTTTCTTTAGCAGGCCATATTGTGCAGAAGAGGAGATCTAGTTTGTCACCAGAAAATGTGAACAAGCTGGTCTGCCTGAGTGACTGGTGGAAGAAGGAGAAATAGAGCTTGGACTGATTGACACAAAGCTACTGACTGTAAACAGTTCATCATGACCTCTTATGTAGGCCTACAGTTCAAAATTCATGTTTAACTGAACAGTTAGTAAACACAAGTACATCTTATTGAACATTATTTATTTTCATCACCAATTATCATAGTAGAACAGCTTTCTCAAGCAGTTTGTGATGCATTTTGGAAACATGAGCCCCTGGTCTAATGCGCCACCTGGCTTGAGAAACCCGTTCTCAAAAACGTACTTTTAGTCATTATTTAGGTAGCACACACATATGAATGCCTTCGGCAGAATTCAAATGAGCCATTTTAATCTAGATTAATCTAGATTAATACCAAGATTACAGTGAGATTAATCTAGATTAAAGAAATTAATCTATGCCCACCACTAGTCAAGACCCTCACTATCAAAGAAGTGTCAGGCTATTTCTAGCCTTGTAAGTGCTTTAAAAAAGCGATTTATTTTTTTTACCAGGTGTGATGTAGCCTGGCAAGCCAGACCCACATCAGAAAGATGTAAGGTCTGGCTCAGCTCCATTGGCAGTGTGGGCGGGATAAACGGTTGTCTTTCAAGTTCCCTCTGCACGCAATAGGATAGCGCTACAACCAATCAGAGCAACGAAGAAGGTGACGTAGTCAGAGCCGTCGCTCTGACTACGTAATTAATCAAAACTCCGAATACATATTTATTTTCGAGGAAAGACTTCAGTGCCGTTCTTTGTTCTTTTCTCAAATAAAATGTTAACTTCAAGTCTTGAAGAGTCGCGGCCAAAGCCGAGTGGAAAGACAGCCGTTCGCCAGCAGCAGCAGCCATTGTTTACCTCTAACACGGAACCGTCGCAACTCTGTCGTCATGGTAGCCCGGCTTTCGACTCCGCCCTCACGCTGTGATTGGTCAGACATACTTGGTGTTCCCAGCACCAAAAAGCCGACGGAGCCGTGCTAGACCTACCTAGCTGTCAAATACATTTGCTGCCGCTAGGGGGTGTCTAGAGTTCTAGGCTAGGTGTGATGCCCTTAGCACTCAAACGTATAGCAGTTTGGTAGAATCGGGTAAAAACAGCGAATTTAGCTTCGCGTTGTATAGGCTTTTTTTTGCTCTCCATGGAACATTCGAACTCGTTATCATACTAAACATATTCCAGAACCATTTTACACCGGAGTTCCCCTTTAAGTACTTATTTTTTATTTAAAACATTTATTTGTATTCTTATTACTGTCCTGTACTTGCTGTGGCACCCGGTAATGAGAATTAAAAAAAAGTTTAAATACGTCTTATCTGATTTTTTTCATTGTATTTCTTCAGGGTGGGATGTTTGGGAATGGTGGGGCAGCACAAGCCCGGGCCCTTCAGCATCATCAGCATCAGCATCAGCAACATCAGCAGCAGGCCCCTCCCCCTCAGCCACCAGTGCCACCGCTCGGCTCCTCCCAGCCCGGTCTACGCGCTCAAGTGCCTCAGATACTCTCCCCTCAGGTAATGACACACGCACACAGACACACACACACACACAGACACAGGAGCTATACCATAAATTACTTTAACAGGCCCATATTTTACCACCAAGTGTGATGTTGATTAGCCATGGCAAAAGTTTCAAAATCTACCCTCTAGTGACATCACAAGTGGGAGTGTTCACACAGATGTATGACAGATAGATCAGCCTACCAGTTAGTACAGTCCACTGGATAGGCTGGTAGGCTGATCTATCCATCAAACATCTGAGTGGACACTCCCACTTGTGATGTCACTAGTTTGTAGATTTTGACATGGCTTGTAATGGTTATTCAACATCCACCTGGTAGCCAAATAGGGGTCCTTTAAATAAGCTGAAAGTATATGAAAAGTTTTTTTGTTTTGCTCTCTCGCTCTGCAGGTTCAAACACAGCTCTTACAGTTTGCAGCAAAAAACATTGGTCTGAACCCTGCACTTTTAACCTCGCCAATAAACCCTCAACACATGACCCTCCTCAACCAACTCTACCAGCTGCAACTGGTGAGTGACCTTGACGTCCACAGTCTACCTATAGGCATCCTTGAGCAAGATGCCCTCACCCCTACCTGCTCATTAATGACATGTAGAGCTGCATTGTTAAATCTTCTAGTCGTTCGACAGAAAATGTATTGAATAATCGATTAATCGTTTAGGTCATTTATTATTATTAAGTACAAATGCCAAACATTTGCTGCTTGATGCTTTAGATAGTTAGTTGCAGCCCTAATGACAAAATGTAAAATAAAAAAAATAAAAAAATCAATGTCAAAATACCAATCACTAAGAATGTTGTTGGATGAAAGCACATGCTAAATGACTAAATGCAAATTGTAATACATTTGTAAATGTAAATTATGTAATGTTAATTATCATGTGGACATTTTGGATGAAAGCATCTGCTAAATGAATGGTAAATGTATTTTCTTTGTTTGCTCATTTGCCAGGGGCAATGCAGAGAACATTACTACAAGTTTAAAAAACAAAGACAGAGATATACTACATGTAGGGTTTCTAGCCAGGGTTAAAAGTTGCAAGCCCTGTCCCTGGTTAGGCTTCATAGTAAACAGTAATGTTAATACTTTATATCCTCTTAACACATGTGTCTTGTGTCGCAGGCATACCAGCGTTTACAGATCCAGCAGCAGATGTTGCAGGCGCAACGCAATGTCTCTGGCCCTATCCGACAGCAAGAGCAGCAAGTGAGTGTGTGTATGTGAGGAAGGTAGTTAGTCTAAGCTAAGTTTTGTCAGTATTGACGTTAGCACATGTTCTCTCAGTATTAACATTAGCTCATGGCTAATTTCTCTCAGTATTAACATTAGCACATGGCTAAATTATCTCAGTATTGATGTTAGCACATGGTTCTCTCAATGTTAACATTAGCACATGGCTAGGTATGATGGGTATTAACATTAGCTCCTGGCCAAGTTCTCTCAGTATTAACATTAGCACATGGCTACATTATCTTAGTATTGACATAATGGGGCTAAGTCCTCAGTATGAACTAGGATGTACAACATGAAAATTTGGGCCCATACCGATGCAAAAAAACACTGACTGAAAAAGTAATGTCTTTATTTCCAAAACATTTGGAAAAGCCACCACACACCACATTCACACTCGCACAACGGCAGCTAGACACAAATAATCATCGGTTCACATCAGACCAGCTTCGCTTATCGGACCGATACCAATGTATTAAAAACATTGGCCCATAACGATATTATTGTCGATATATCATGCACATTGGCACATGGCTAGCTATTCTGAGTATTGACATTAGCACATAGCTAGGTGAGTATAGTGCTAGTACCACCAACCTGACCCCTTCCTTTGTGAGGAACATCCACACATCTCCATGGTAACCCCTCCTCCATCCATCCAGGTTGCACGTACAATCACTAACATGCAGCAGCAGATCCAGCAGCACCAGCGCCAGCTGGCCCAGGCCCTGCTGATGAAGCAGCAGCCGCCACCCTCCCACACCGTCCTGCACCCCGGACCCGTCAAATCAACCCTAGACTCCTTTCCAGGACACCCCCATGCTTCGGGCCTTCCAGACCTGCAGACCAAAGAGCCACAGTCTTCTCCCCACGCCTACAGCCCCTACCCACTCTGTGAGTAGCATTGAGTCTCAAAGAGAGAATGATAAACACCAATCAAAGCATGTGACCACCATTTGGTGTTTCTGATTGGCTCAAATTGGTCGTCAACAGAGGGGTAATGAAAAAATGGGACTGAATGGAGTGGTTCTATTCGTACCATCCACAACTTTTGACAATGGAAACGCAAAAAAACCTAATGTGTAACGAACTGAAGTACTCCTTTCACAAGCAATAAACATGTATAAAAATAATATATGCATGTTATTTGGTGTAAACATGAACGTGATCAATGTGTGGTGCAAATGCTTTTAGTGAGAAACAGGGTTGTGCCTTCACTTATGATTTTTGTCCATTGGAATGACAAAAACGTGTACGTTAGTGTTCACGTTTACTTAATTTTAAGCTGGTATTCAGATTCAACACATTTTATTAAGGTGGCATTATGTTACATTTGTTCATAACCAATATTGATATGACAAAAGGGACAATTTTTTTGCAATCCTTCAAAGTACCCCGAGGGGTACACGTACCTCCATTTGAGAAACTCTGATCTAGCCAATGTCATTTTGCATGTGGTTTAACCTTTTTCTCCCCTTCTTCTTCTGTGTCTGTGTCCATGCCTTCAGCCGTACTGAATCCCAACATGAATGTAAACTGCATGGATGTGGGTGTTAGTGGGCTGTCCATGAAGGAGCCCCCTCAGCCCCAGTCCCGCCTGTCCCAGTGGACGCACCCCCACCCCATGGAGACCCTCCCCGGGGGGTCCTCCATCCTGGAGCCCAACCTGGCCAAGCACGGTGAGGAACCACACGCAGCTCTGGCACTCTTCTGGATAGGGCTGGACGATATGGCCAAAGCCTTCTATCTTGATATAGGTCATTTTATCGAAAAATATATATATGACGATATAGCATGTTTTCTGGTAATTCAAGAAGTAAATACTGTTTTCTCATTGTTTACTCGCTGTGTTACAAATTGCTAAGGGAAAAAGCTCTGACTGTTGTGTGTGCTTATGCACCGGTTTATGGTTTATGCACCGGGTTTAACACCAGTTCAGAGTATTCGGCCTTTTTGGAGTCTCTGGGTGGCGTCCTGAAAGGGGCTCCGTCTAGGGACTCTAGTTCTACTGGGAGACTTCCACGCTCATGTGGGCAACGATGGAGAAAACTTGGAAGGGGGTGATTGGCAGGAACCGCCTGCCTGATCTGAACCCGAGTGGTGCTTTGTTATTAGACTTCTGTGCTAGTCATAGATTGGCCATAACAAACACCATGTTCAAGCATAGGGTGGCTCATAAGTGTGCTTGGTACCAGACCACCTTAGGTCAAAGTTCAATGATCGACCTGAGATGCTGAAGGCTCTGGACATTGTTGGGCTGTCTTGGCTTACACGCCTCTTCAGTGTCGCGGGGATGTCGGGTACAGTACATGTGGAGTGGCAGACCGGGGTGGTGGTTCCCATTTTCAAAAAGGAGGACCGGAGGGTGTGCTCCAATTATAGTGGTATCACACTGCTCAGCCTCCCTGGGAAAGTTTACTCCAGGGTGCTGGAAAGGACGGTCCGGCTGATTGTCGAACCTCAGATTCAGGAGGAGCAATCCTGGAGCGTCCTGGACTTGGAACAGTGGACCAGCGCTTTACCCTTGCAGGGTTGCTGGGGGGGGGGGGGGGGGGGGGGGGGGGGCGTGGGAGTTTACCCATCCAGTCTACATGTGATTTGTGGGAGTATGGGGTACCGGGGCTATTGGTGCGAGCCATCCGGGCTTTGTACAACAGGATTTGTCAAAACCAATGCATGATTTTTTAATTAAAAGCCCAAATCCACAGGCCATTCATTGTTAATTTTTTTTTATCCAAAAGAGTGTCTGGGTTTCCTTCAACAATAAATGTGCTATATTCTCCTAGTAGGTGTTTTTGTAAAGTGTGTAATTTAATGGCCAATATTACTTTTCTATTTTACTTGTCTATTTTAGTTTACTCTTTTTACTAAATGTACCCTACTTTTATTGTTACTCTATAAGGCACTGGTGCATTTACTCCTAATACATTTATTACTCTATTGTTTTTATTCTTATGTTGTAATTGTTGAGCAATCTGTGGCACAAGAATTTCCTTTGGCGTTAATAAAGTTCTATCTTATCTTAATTTATATTCAATTATATTTACATTTAAATTGAGGATGAACTGTAATTGATTCCAACGTATGTGTTGTTGTCCTGGAGTAGCCAACCTGGGACCCCCAGGCAAGCCCCTCCAGATGGATGACTCCTACAGCCCCTACAACCTCATGTCCAGCTCTGACTCCCCCACCAGCCCCCCGGACAACTGGGGCCCGAGCAAGGGCAGCAATGACAAGATCGCCAACGGGACCAACATCACCTGGCCTCCAGGTCAGTCAGTGGACGGATATCTGTTGCTGGAAGCATTTCAGGCCATAGCGTAGTGTTTCCCAACCTTGGGGTTGTCTGGTATTCAGAAGGGGTCGCGGAAGATTCATAGATATTTCATGGGGCATTTTTGTAAAAAAAAAAAAAAAAGATATATATATATATATTTTTTTAAAGGTCATTTATCAACATACGGTGTTATGATTCCTAACTACAAACTTCTAGTACCTCGTACAGATTTTCATACCTGAAAAATGGGTCCCGGGGTCAAAAAAATGGTTGTGCACCACGGCCATCGTTAGTTATCGTCAGCATATTACAGAGTGTGACCATTGAACATCTTCACCGCATTGTGCTCCAGAGTTCTGCCCTGGTGTGCCGTGGAAGGGCCTCCAGAACATCGACCCCGAGACGGACCCCAACATGACCCCGGGCAGCGTCCCCAATGGACCCACCATCAATACCAACATCCAGGACGTGAACCGCTACCTGCTGCGAGACCGGAGCGGAGGTAAGCAAGGTGGAGGGGGTACCTCGGGGGACCCTGTGTTCAGATGGGATGGGTCTATTGTAGAACTGCACTGATCTTGCCTGGGAACCAGTCGAATCTGTGAGATCATGTTTTATTTGCTCTGGCAGATACGTCTGGCCCCCCTCCCGGTCAGACAGATTTCCTGGCCGGGGTCGGGCTGATCTCAACCGTTTAGCTAATATGGGGCGGGTTTGGTACGATGACTGTACAGAGGAGTGTCCTTGAGGCATTTTTGTAAACTACCAAGATGGCTGCCAGTGATATGGAAGTCTGTTGAAGCCGTTATCGCAACAGTAGTAAGCAAACTGGACGGTATATTTTCTCTTAAAGAAGAACAAACAACTGCACTTGAAGCTTTTGTTGATAAGAAAGATGTTTGCTGTTCAATCCGACAGGATTTGGTAAAAGTAAAATTTTTCGTTGGTGTGATTGATTGGTTGTAGGCCTATCCAATTGCGTCCAGAGGCATTTTGATCTGCGCCCATTGATAATGCCCCGTGGAAATGGAAAATTAACAAGAGGTTCCAGTCTAATACGCATTTGCGAATTGGTCTAATGATATCAAGCTAGCACTGATTCTCCACATGATTCAGATCGGCTTTTACATGTGTTTAAGTTGATGTATGTTGTGTTCACATTCACATTACACACCTTTGTACACTTTCGATTAGGTTATTTTTAAAATTCTTCCACACTTGAAACATTCTCCACAATCATGCCTCTTGCAGTTTATACTGTGCCTTCCTTTTCTGTTGATAAGCTGTCATCAGTTGGAAATCATCTTTTCTTTTACTTCTTTCTTTCGGTCTCTGTTTTCCTTTCTTTTGTCTTTCTATCTTTTTTCTTTTTTTGTATTCGCATGGACTTAGGCTCCTCCCCCACCTCATCTCAGACCGAGGCTCTGCCTCCCTCCACTGATTGGCCAGTCAGTTCCTACTCTAGCTCGTTCAGTCTGTCGTCCCCGGAGATGGACGATGCAGGTACACAGTTTGCCCCCCCCCCACCAAGCCCATAGACCTCCCCCCCTGCCCCTCCTCCCACCATCCCCCTCCCACTACGGCAAACCATCCCTTGCAATTAGGCATCTCCTCCCCTCTTAACCCTCTGTATATACTGCCCCCGCCCCCATGACCTTCACGTCCAACCAAGGATGAGAGGATGAGCTGCAGTCCTGGGCCCCTCCCCTTGTTTATATACCCTCCCCTCATAGTTGTACCTTCCATACAGTGGTGTTTACTCCCCCTCCTGGATGAAGCATGGAATGCTCCAGAGGGAAGTGGATGTTGTTTGTTGTTGTTTGTATTATTTGTAGGGCTGGTGTGTTGCTACTGTTGGGCATGGACTTAACATGTAGATTAGCCCTGTTTATGTACAGTGGTCTCTCTCACTCTCTCTCTCGCTCTCTTTCTCTCGCAATCTCTACCCCCCCCCCCCCCCCTCGCCTCAAGGAGAGGCCATGTCATGGTTGTTTGCAAGTGTGTCAAATTTGCAGATTTTTCCCATCAGTGTGTTCATACCTGGTGTCGACATTATCCACACACAGCCACACTTAGCAGACAAATGCATCTCCAGCAGGCACTCACAATGGGATTCTGCGTTATTGTTGTACAACCATGTACAATAACCAAGTACAATACTTCCACGTTGTTGATGTGGAAGTTGGGTCGATGTAAGAATATTCAAACCAGTTTGATATTGAGCCAAACACCGGACTGGTATACCGAATTATACCACTAGGTGTCGTACTTGACTTAGCAGCCGCTCCAGAGTTAGTGGCGATGATGCAACTACACTGTGCTACACTAAATAAGAAGAGGGTATAGCGATCAACAACTGAGTGACACATCGTGTTTTTATTTCTCACAACCATTCAACTTCTAAAGTTTAAACATCAAAATAATAAATACAATTAGACTTCGGCCTAGTGCAACTTGAGAATCTTGCAGTGTTTACACGTTTTCGGCGTACCTATTTTTTCGGCTTTAAATCCAAAATGTTGCCATATTGGCGCAGTTGTAGTTTTCAACAAACGCAACCTGCGCTGTGTGTGCACATCTTCCCCCACCTCTACTGTAATTTGATCTCCTTCATGTTGCCGGCTCGGCACTAATTGTGCATGGTCTGTGACACCAGGAGCTGCGTTAGTCCGTTTATAAACAAACATAATATTATGTTAATCACGTTGTCATATTCGTTATTACTGGAATGAGGTCACACTTCAAACACCTCCCAGTCTTTAATGCATCTTGTTTGTTTGTCTCTTTGGGTGTGACCCGATCATGCAAGAGTGCATTTTAATACAGCAAAGCATGCAAATGTGGTTATTGGTAGGTTGTCTCTCACTGATGCTAACACCGATGCTAACCCGCTCTTCCCCTCCCACCAGGTAAGCTGCCGGACATGAAGTCCACCTGGTCCCCGGGGCCCATCTCCAACAGGGAGGGCACGGGCTCGCTGTCCCACGAGCTTTGGAAGGTCCCCCAGGGGCCCCGTGGCTCGGCGGCCCCCTCGCGACCCCCGCCAGGCCTCACCAATAACAAGCCCTCGTCCTCCTCCTCGTCCTCCTCCTCCTCCTCCTCCTCCACCTGGGGGGGCAACTCCCTGGGTCTGGGCCAGTCCTGGAGCTCCTCCTACACCTCAGGTAACATGACCTCGCACACTACCACACTACCCGGGGGCCATTTTCAGTCCTCCTAATATCATGAGGATATTTGTAACCGTGGTCATACCATTGTATTTTCTTATAATATATAGTAAGATTTGATGGCTACTTCATTTATCCCAGCGGGAGTTAGGTAAATTAAACCTCATGTGACAATAAATAAACCACAAGTTGACCACCTAGCATACTCCATCTAGGTTTGAAATGAACAAATTGAAACAAACAGTTTCTGAGCGTTCCTTTGACCCTGCCGTTGGTTCTTCCCTCTCTGTCTCCCTCAGCCGGTACCACCTGGAGCACGGACAGCTCCAGCAGAACCAGCAGCTGGCTGGTGCTGAGGAACCTCACTCCCCAGGTACTGCTCTCCCCCCTGCCTTCATTAGGTCTAGACTGCCCCCCCCCTATTTGCTCCTTTGTACTGCAACTGCTGCACAATCATTTCCCTCGGGATAAATAAAGTCTTACCTTATCTTAAGGCCACAGCACTAGCAGTAAATACAGCACCCCAACTCTAATCATTTAAATGTAAAAAATGTGCTTCACCGCCACACATACTAGTGATGTGGTACAACTGAACTCGGGTGAACTTTAGCCCCCTTATATGAAGAACATTTCCCGATTGAACATAGAGCTGACGTGACTAAATTCTACTTAACAAAGAGACACCACACTAAAGTTAGCCATTTCTTGTGTGACTATAGCAGATTGTTCAATATAGACATGGATACTGTTTTCCATACTGCTGCATTGATTTACACATCTTGTGTGTGTGTATCTGTGTGTGCAGATCGACGGCTCCACCCTGCGCACACTGTGCATGCAGCACGGCCCGCTAATCACCTTCCACCTGAACCTGACGCAGGGCAACGCCGTGGTGCGCTACAGCTCCCGGGATGAGGCCGCCAAGGCCCAGAAGTCCCTGCACATGTACGTCCCCACCAGGCCGGAAGATGGCTCCAAACCCTGTACCATGGTCCCCACCATGTGACCTTTTTTAACTGTGTCTTTTGTGCGTGTGTGTGTGTTTTGTGTGTGTGCGTGTGTGTGTTTCCAGGTGTGTCCTGGGAAACACCACCATTCTGGCAGAGTTCGCCGGGGAGGAGGAAGTGACCCGCTTCTTTGCACAGGGCCAGTCGCTAGGGGCGACCACCAGCTGGCAGGCCAACCCCTCGGGCAACTCCAACCAGACGCGGATGGGAGGGAGTGGCCCTGCCCACCCCATCGGACACCCCATCGGCCACCACTCGCCCCACTGGAACAACAACAACAGCGGCGGCGGTGGAGGTAACGGAGGTGGAGGTCTGGGCAGTGTGGGAAGCAAGGCGGGCGGAGGGGACTTGCTGTGGGGGGGCGGAGGGCCCCAGTACTCCAGCCTGTGGGGGCCCCCTGGTGGCGGCGAGGATGGCCAGGTCATGGGGAGCCCCACCCCCATCAACACGCTGCTGCCAGGGGACCTTCTGAGCGGGGAGTCCATGTAAGAGCACAGAGGCCCCCCCGGGGGCCCCCCCAAACACAACAAGAGCAACTAGATAGCAAATCAGTGTGGAGATAATCAGTGTGGCATCGGCCAATCGGGAGAGAGAGCAAGGAGGGCCTGGCTGTCCTCAGAGATCCTCAACCAATAGGGAGAGAGAGCGAGGAGGATCAGGCTGTCCTCGGAGATCCTCACCCTGTCTGCTGAGGTCGTCAGTCCTTTTGTTTTCAATGTTGGAAATGTTTCAAGTGTATATTGTTTGTGTGTATGTGTGTGTGTGTGTGTGAATCTCAGAGGGAGGTTATTGGTCACAGTGTTCAGCGTTCAATCTCTCGGAAAGCAGGAGGACAGCAACAAGTCTCAACCGGGGAAAACTATCTTTTTAGTAGTAAGACTTTTTTTGGACAACTGTTCTCTGTTCTCACAACGTATTTTAGCCAGACTTAAACAGGACAACGTGCTGCCATCTTCAAACTTGACAACCCCCCTGCCCCCCCCCCCCCCCCGCCTAATCAGAACAGTTATAGAACTAGGCGCCACTCCGTTCTACACGTGGCCCTTTTCTCTCAGCACTATTTACTCGCCTTAACCTCTAATAACCCCTTCTCTCCATGACCCCCTGACCCCACCATGACCTCTGATCCCCCCCCAACCGTGCACTCTACTCCTTCCCTCGGCGAGGATACCTGGCAAGCACATACGACGTGCGTGGCCTCTCCTCTAAGCCAGCGAACACTAGGAGTGTGCAGTGCATGTCGCTGCGTCTGTGAACTGTAAACACACACACACACACACCATGGACCAGATCCCAGTACGTGTTTAAAGGGAATGATGCAACTCTCTACCCGCCTTGTTTGAAGCCATTTATTTTTCATTGGGTTTTACTTTGACTTCCTTGGAGGAGGAGAAGAAGGAGTTCAACGGTGTCATTTTATTTGCTCTAAGCAGTGGGTTTAGCTTTTTAAGTTGTATTTTTATTTTGTGTCGCTGGCCGGTGTACGTACGTGTGGGTGAGCACCGACTGGCTCAACGAACCACTGCACTCTTACTATAAACAAACTCTAAGATGACCCCACCCACCCACCACTTTCCCACAAACCCTGCCTCAACTGACCAGATGAGCTGAACCGCCGCCCCCCCCCCCCCCCACCACCACCACCACCACCCCCCCGACAGTGAGCGACCGCATGGGGGGAAACGTCTGTTCCAGCAGTGTGTATTTTTCTCCACCATTTTAAGTTATGTGCAATACAAGCCACAGACTGTACCGTCCAAGTACCAACGTCACGCAGAGAAGAACACACAAACGGGAAGCAAAATGGACGTATATAACGATGCATATCTTGACGGGTCACTGGAGGACCCCAGCGTCTGTGGGAAAGCGGAGGGTCTGTGTCCAAAGTGCTTGTTCCCACTGGGTGTTACTGTGCGAGGTGAAGAAGCTCGAGACTGATGCCTCCTCAAACGGTTCTGTTCAGTTCTGACACAGAAGGACGTGGTCCACTTCCCTCAGCAAGCTGCCGGTCCTCACTAGTGACTATGGCGGTAGAGTGTGTGTGTGTGTGTGTGTGTGTGTGTGTGTGTGTGTGAGTGTGAGTGTGAGAGAGAGAAAGTGTGTATGTTTATAATGGGGAAAACCAAATTTGAGGACGTTGTTGTTGTTGTTGTCTGTTTTCCCAAGACGACGAAAGATGCATTCTTTTTATTTTTGGTTGCCCGTGTTTTCTTGGTACCATGGTATGGAATAGACTCTAAAGAGGTGGTTTATCATAGCACTTAGCAACCTTCAATGCCAACAAATCAGTAGAGGAGAGAAGGGACACTGGCAAACAAAAACAAAACAAAAAACAGACTTCTTATAAAAAGCAATCTGCTCAGTGACTTCTCCGTGTACTTATCGTTGAACCTTTACGAGAATGGATGTGAAAAAAACACATTTCTTTTGTGTATTTTTTTAAATTTAATTTTTAGTCCTTTCTTCCCTCGATTCAGTGGGACCAGGAAGGATATAAAAAGAGAGAGAGAACCTGTAGCAAAGTGAGGGATGGGGAGGGGGGCTGCACACAACAAACACAAAAAAAACAAAAGACAGGACTTGAAGTGAATGCTGTGCGGCGCACTCCCGGGTCCTCTTTAAGTAGATCATTGAACATCATGTCAGAAATCTCCTTTAGCCTCAGTGTGTCCAGGATGCCGGAAGCGGCCCTTCCCACCAATCCTGCAAGGGTGGAGGCTAGCCAGCAGAGTGTGTGTGTGTGTGTGTGTGTGTGTGTGTGTGTGTGTGTGTGTGTGCGTGTGCGTGTGCGCGCGCATTCTATCTCCGTCGTCTGTTTCTTCAGAAGGCCCCATGCCAGCGTGCTGTGATCGCGTGGCTGCCGTGTGCCTACCTGCTGTGGACCACTCAGACCTCTGCAGCAGCTCCCTTCCCCTTCCCGCACCCAAAGACTGTCCCCTGCCCCCCCTACCCCTGCTCCCACCGGCCCTGTAGGCCATGTGCAGCTCTGTCAGAACTGGCCTACCCGTATTAAAACTACTATTATATTATAATTATTACTACTACTACTACTGCTGCGCCAGAGTCTGTCCTCAGCAACCCTGTGTCTGTATCTCTTTCTCTGTCTCTCTGTCTGTAACTCTCTCATGCAAGGATCACTTTAGCCAGAGGTAGAGGATGTCTGACATTTCCTGGTTTCACTTCTGGTATTGCCAGTGTTTTATCGATATATAGTTATTTGTTTTGAATTGTATCCTTTTTTTGCTGTCAATAATAATAATAATGATGATGATGATGACGGCGTCCGTGCTCCACTGACATGGAGGGCCAATTGACAAGCGAGTGTGTGTGTGTGTGTGTGTTTGTGGCGAGTGTGTGTGCATGAAGCATTGAACTCAGAATGCAGTCACTCATTGGCCGGTTCAGAGATTAGGCCCTGCCCATGTACGCCTATCCTGGGGAAGGGAAAGGAGGGAGGTAGTTTTTCTGCGTGTGTGTGCTGGTTTGACACAGGTATCGGAAACAGGGGAGTCAGCCAATCTACTCCTGCCATTCCACCACCACTACCACTACCATATATCTGGGTGTCTCCATGACAATAACATAACCCCATGGCCCCCCCCCTTACACTGGTGCTGTTATTATTTTGATAATTGTTTGATTCACAGCCACACACCCTTCATGCTAAACCTTTCAGGGTTTTTGGGGCGATGTGATGGGATTAATACCGGCTTTATGGAGAGAGGGGGAGGGGGGGGGGGGGCGTGGAGGGGGGTGTTTGGAAGCAGGGCTTGACTTGCTCACAGATATATCTGCTTCCACTTTGCCATATTTCATCTTTTCAGTGGAATCAATCTTTTAATACTACATCCTCCCTGGTGGGCTGGGGCTCCACCTGCTGTAGCAGAGGTCAAGGCAGGAGGAGGTTGGCTGGTGGGGGGGGTCAGCTTGGTCCCGGTCTTAATCAATAACGGGGAACCGAGACTCCAGTGGGGAAGCGAGCGGCAGGTTAGAGTAAGGTTGTGGGTTCGAGTTTGTGTGTGTGTGTGTGTGTGTGTGTGTGCGCGCTGTTGACACACAAAAAGGGTCACAATTTGGTACATATTTTTAAGAAACCAAAAACATGATCTTTAAAAAAAAAAAATTAAAAAAAAGAAGTTATTATTGTGATGATTTTCACACACAAAAAGGCAACCTAATCCTGAAGTGTGTCTGCGCTGTGCACTCTGCGTGTTCTCTTCATCTAGCTTGGCTCCAGGGGCCACATTCAGGGGCAGCTGTATTCACGGTGTTCACTTCTGACCTCCGGCCTGTAGGGGGGCGCCAGCTAACGTAACAGGGGGACACTTCCTTAAATCAGCAAGACCACATGGACACACCTCATGTTCGGTACCAAGTCTTAAAGAAAAACAGACAAACAAACAAACATTTCGGGGACATGCCCTCTCTCTCTTCCAGAGTCGCACGAGACTCGCGTGACATTCAACACAACAATCACTAATGCCTGTTATAATTGCTTATTGTGTGTCTCTGGAATCCTCCTTCTGTCTCTCACTCCACACTGGACCTGATGTTAAGGGGCTGGCGAGGGCACAAGGTGTTGTGTACCTACGCCCACCCTCTGGAAACCCCTCCACCCCCCTCTGGCGCCCATCCCACCTCTCTCTCTCTCTGGTCTACCTGTCAAGGACATTGAGTGTTGGAAGGAAGTGGTTGTTTTTTTTGTGTTGTTCTCGTGAACTCGGACTGAAATGCAACTGGAGTTCGGTGGATAAGCGTGCTTTATTAAGTCAGAGGAGACACACACAAGAGTTTTGAAATGACAAAATAATCCTAGGTAAAAATGCGAAGGCCTGGCTCATTTATGCACATGCTAGTTTTTACATGTCTACAATCAAGAGGCCGTTAAGGAGTGTTTCTGTGTGTTCGGCTAGAACTGTCCCTTAGTTTGATGCCTCCTCCGCCCCCAAATCCTTCTTCTGGCCTGACTCTCCCTTATGCTTTGTATCTTTTCCACATTACCCAGAAGAAAAGAACATAAACATATCAGAATAATACAAAAACAAAAAAAACATTAACTAATACTTGAATCAAAAGAAGCGCCAATAATGTAATGTGAACACTTTTTATAGTGATTTTTTTTCTTCTTTTTGTCTCATTCATACACGTCAGAGATTTTTCTAACAGCATTGGTTCGGATTAAACTAAATTTGAAATACAAGCATTGTTGGAAAAACAAAGATTTAATATTAAGGCAATTTGACATCTGATGTATTAAGGCAATTTGACATCCGATGTAGTTGTGTGTTTGCACAAGGTTGCTTGTACTGTATGTTGTGTGTGTGTGTGTGAGTGTGTGTGAGAGAGAAAGAGAGAGAGAATATCAAGTGTGTGTGCGAGGCTCGAACATTTCTAAGCCTGTGAATTTGGAGGACATGGTTCCCGCTGTGTGTTTTTAATTTTAGTAGGCTATACTAGGCATTTTTTGTGCGCGTGTTCGTTCATTGTTTCATTTGTTTTGCTTGTTGAAAAGTATATTCCAATGTTGGTCGTCATTAGCCTATAGCGTTGCACTGAGTGTCCGACCGGCCCCTCGCTCAGCCGACCGAACAACCTGATCTAAGTATGGAGGGCGGGGGGGAAACGGGGATACTTCACGTGTAAATGTTTACTCAAGGACTAAAAATTTAAGTGTGTTTTTAAAAAAAAAAAAATCTGTAATATGTTTATCTACCTTAGTGGCTTTTATTGTGGAATAATCCGAGATGAAACGGATTATAAAATATTGAGTATTGCACCATTTTCTTTCAGATTCTAAACCGAAAAAAAAAATAAAAAACAGAAAAAAATAAAAATAGATACACAAAAAAATGCAACAAAAAAAGTATTTTGCTGACCTGTGGCCATGGACTGGTTTGAGAGGTTTGCGCTGTTTTAGCTGCGGTGCGAAGCGTGGTCGCGGTGTGAAGTGGAAGGACAAGACTGAGTTGTGGAAGCTTCCAGAGCTCTCTTCAGAGGTGCCTATCTTTTATTTTATTTTTAATTTCTTTCTTTCTTGATTTTTTTTTTTTTTTTTTTTTTGGGGGGGGGGGGGGGGTTGTTAGCTTTGTTTCAGTTTCTACGGATGTTCAGTCCTCTCGCGTTGTTCGTTTACCTTCTCTCAAGGCCACCGGACCGTTTACACAACACTTTTTCTTTCGTGGTGTTTTTCAAAATAAAATGACAAAAAATTGAAAAAAGACTAAGGAAAATGATACTATGGGAATGTCTGAAAATGTCGAAAAAGGACAAATGCTTCCATTTATAAAGTTTAACACAACACTTTGCAGAATGAGGACGTATTGTCTCCAAGCTCTGGGATCGAACAGCATTGCCACGTCCTGTTTGACCTTGGGCTTTTTTCTTTTGTCAATGTTGATTTTTATGGACTATCTGAAAAGCCTGTACGTTAAATGTTGATTATATATGAATATATTTTGTTCCTTTTTATTTTTTTTGAAAGAAGACATAATTGCTCACTATCTTGCACACACACAAAAAAGTGGATTTCGTCTCAGGAAGGCTGGGTTTCCAGAGTACTGACTCCACGCCATTTTAATGTAAGTTTTTACGAGTGAATATAAAAATTAAAAAAAAGGTGGATACGAAAAATACCAATTGTAAGCACTGAAAGTTATGGATTTCAGAAGAGGAGAGTAAACTTTTGTTTTCTAAATCCGTAGCAGTTACATATTAACCAAATAATGGACTTTAACTGAAAATGGAGTGCTTTATATATAAATCTATATATTAAAAATTGCTTTACATTTACAAACAAAAAAGTGGTCAATGATTTTGATTGTGAGAAGAAAAAGAAGTGAATAACATGCAACATTGCTGTATGTTTGAATCTTTATTGTATTTTATTATGAGGTCCCGTCCTGACTGAATCAGGAACATTGTGCATTACTCTTTCTTTCCTCTTACCTCTCTCTATCTCTTTCTCTCTCTCTCTCATGGCGGGTGTTAGACAATAGCAACATTTGAAAACATTTTTGTGAATGCTTTTGGTGGGTCGTATTTTGAGGGTTGTTTTTTTTTAACGAACTGGTTTTAAAGGATCACAAATCTATGCACAAAGTTTTGGGGCGGTAAGGAAATGTGTCGTCACCTACTTCTCTGTGACCCATGGTTTTTTTTGTTTTTTTTCTTGTGGTGGGGGTGGGGGGGTCCAATGTATTGTTATTTTGAAGCGGTGGGTGGACTGGGGAGGTCTTCATCCATGCAGATGTTGGAGCCTGCATCTCCTTGGCACCAGCAACACCCCACCTCCCCCACTCCCATTTCCTCCCCCCACATATATGTACCGCTACATCGCCATGCTGTGTATTTCTTTAAAAAAAACACCAATGAGCATCTTAGTCTCGAGCACTGTGGGATTTCAAACCCATGAAGGGTGTATCTTGGTTCAATTGTTATTTCCTTCTGTCCCTTGGTCCCTTTTTTTCAGTTAAAAGTATTTTGGTGGGGGGGGGGGGGGGGGGTCGGGGAGGATTAGGGCTGCGTTTTGCCTTTTATTTTGTTATTTGTTTTTGAAATACTAAGGAAAAATGTCTGTACTGAGATTAAATGAAAATTCAGTGGCTTGTAATGTTTTATTTTTCTCTCTGTATATCTTTCTCCTCATAGAATGTGATTGTTAAATGACATGCACCGAAAAAAAAAAACGAAACAATGGTTTTCATGAACTATGGAGCTTCTTTCAAATATTAATAAAACTGCAGTTTTTTCTTGGCTGTTAAAGATTATCTTGTCATCCATCTGATTTAATTCAAAACTTTGAGGCCTAGAACATTTCTGTAACATTTTTGTACCTTTCATAGGCCCCAAACTATTGTCTTTACATGCAAGCTTTCATTTGATCTTATTTCCTCCACAGATGCCTTACGGAACAATTTCCTACATCCTCCTTCCTGTTGTTGGTTCACTACCCCCGTGGAGAAAAGCAGTAGCATTTAGGGGTCGAGCAGGGAGAAAGGAGACGGCAGAGCCGCTTCAGTGTCAAAGGTCAACTGTTTATGATCTGGGCTAATGACATCCCTCAGACTTGCTTCTATGGACATATGTCTATTGACTTGGCCGAGAAATGCCCAAAGCGCTTTATATGTAGGATACACCGATGTGTCCTCGGTCCTAAGCTGCTTTGGAGGGCCAGTGGGTACAATGCTGCTTGAGGAGAACATCCTGGAGATTTTAGGAAGCGAGGTTGGATCGCACCCCTGAAGCTGTATTTAGACTAGCATGGCTATAGGCCTACAAAGGGGTTCAGAGTAGCAGAGGGTGCGAGATCTGCCTGGGACAGGCGTAGTAGTTGTCCTCCGCCCCCTGCCTGACGCCCTGGTTGGCGTACACGGGGAAGGCGGTCTCTTCCGGGTGCGGAGGACCCTGGGCGCTTCCGGTGCGCCCCCGCTGCTCGCGCTCGCTCTTCATTTCCTCGTAGATCGGAACCGGAGGTTGTGGTTCGCAACGGCGCCTCGTCTGAGAAAACAAAAGCAGAATTAAGCCCGAGATGTGGTTTCACTGAGCACGTCCAGAATGCCTCGCAATATGTGCGAGTTTTTGCACTTTTTTTTTTTTTTTAGCAAACGTGCAGGTTTGAAAATATGCAAGGATGTCTTGCGTTGCCTACTACAGCAATATCTTAATAATAATAAGATACGACGGACTATTTACCATTTGGGTTCTTATTACACACCTATTATAAACGTATCGTTGCGCTGTAATCAGAGCAACCCTTCTTGATAAGGTGTCTGTGAACGTATTTGTGTATGTGAACGTCAAACGACGTAGATATGAATCCGCCGCACTTCGTCTGAGTGACTTTAGTGATTGCTATTTGCCACCAGTTGCTATGGGTTGGGCTCAGTAAGGGACTGTACGATATTTAGCGGGGGGGGAGGGCCGGTCGCCAGACGATCGGGTTAAAATTGTTCTGCCTGGCCCTCCCCCCTGGTAATTTTTTTTTTTCCGGGGCCCTCCCCCCGGCTCAAAAAAATTCTCCTAGGCCCTCCCCGCTACGTGAATCAAATAAAATTGGTCGGAAAATGACGTTTACAAGGTTAAAACGGCTACATAAGCACACATACACACACACACACAGGTACACACGCAGCAAGAGCAGGGGTTTATGCCACGCTGTGCCTTGAACTTGAGAATGGGGACAAGCCTGCTTTTATCAATGTTACGAGACTCCCCCAATAATTTCACAACTTGGCTGATGACATTGTACCTTATAGGCTATTATAAGACAAAACACAAACTACTGTGACTAAGAGCGACTAATGATCACCCTGCGATTCTTGGTCTATGTGGTCAGTGGCGTCAGTTTGGTTTTAGAAGTGGTGGGGACAATAACCATAAGCTTGAGTGTGGTTTGAAAAGTGCTGGGGACCCTTATGTAAGCTATTCATCCATTCAACGCTGCATTACAATATGCTCTACATTCGGCGCGATTGTCAACGGGGGGGGGGGGGGAGCACCGGACCCGCCAGCCGCGGACCCAGCACCGGACCCGCGGACCCGGCCGCGGACTCAGCCGCAGACCCGAGTCCACACACAGCCCGTGTGCATGCTGTGAGGATGTCATCGTGCGCGCCTATCGCATGATTTAGACTTGACGGTTTCGGCAGACAACCCGTTCTCATCCCAACTCGTAATATAGGCCTACCGACGATTTGTCACGCCCGGGGGTGGGTGGGTGGGGGGTGTTCGTGATTGTCAACGGGAGGGGGGGGACCGCGGACTGATGACGGGGTTGCGCGATCGTAACCACTGACGGCGGGGGGGGGGAATAAAAAAATAAAAAAGGTGCCGGATCCACCGTTGGAGGTGCCGGAACATATTCCGGCGTGTTCCGGCCCAAATTAAGCCCTGGATACTGACGCCAAAGGTAGCCTCCCGCGTCTGTGTGAAACGATCTGGGGTCTCATAAACCCGTTCGCGGTGGTATGAGATGAGCAGAGTCTACAGCGTCCGCTCGCAGAGCAGAGTCTACAGCGTCCGCAGTCTACTGTGAAACAATTCACTCCAAAAAGGGTTATGGTTATGGTAAAGGAGACGTTCACTTCCTTACAGGCTATCCTATCTTTCATTTAAACATCGAACTCGGCATGAGTCATGACGATTGCCCCCCCATAAAATAGTTTTCCTCGGCCCTCCCCCCAGGCCAAAAATATTCTCCTGGGCCCTCCCCTAAGGCTTAAAAAAATTATCCTAGGCCCTCCCCCCCTGACGACCGGCCCTCCCCCCCCGGTAAATATCGTACAGTCCCTAAAGAAGCTGCAGGCTCGGTTGCAGAATAACAATCTATGTGTTTCCATGAATGTGAATAAAGTCAATTTTTCATTTTTCCATTAAAAAAACCCAACTTGCATCACGAAAACCCTTCGGCCTTCCGGGGATCACCTGACGACAACAGTGCCTTTCCTCCCTATAATTTAAACCCATAGATTAAGATTTACTTCATTAATCATTGGGGAAATTCTTTTATCACTCAACTTTCTTTTACACACACACACACACACATGGCCTGAAATACATGCACACACACAAATACAGACAGGCCTATAGACATATCCTAGCCTATGGAGCGGTCAACGGCAACTTTCCATTCTGGTTAATCCAACAACGCAGTTGGCTCCTCGTCTGTGGATGGGTTTAGCGTTGCCATGGTTACGGTCGTTAAGGGCCCGGTAACTCACCCATCTCTCCCTCGCCAGCCAGGTGGCGACCAGCAGCAGGAGGACCGTGGCGGAGAAGATGACGTAGAGCAGGGGGGGATACTTGCTATGGTGCCGCTGGCTGTCGTCTGCATGGTGACGACAACGTGTGGAAAAGAAAATGTCATTCATTATTGAAATAAGCATAGGCCTGCATACGTTCAATTAAATGAACGTAATTAAACACGCTGTCATTGTACACTGCGTTGCCAAAATACAGAACAGGTGTGTATGTGTGTTAAGTGTATGTTCACGTGTGTGTGTGTGTGTGTGTGTGTGTGTGTGTGTGTGTGTGTGTGTGTGTGTGTGTGTGTGTGTGTGTGTGTGTGTGTATTTATGTCAGATGTATGTGTTTTCATGGTGTGTGTGTGTGTGTGTGTGTGTGTGTGTGTGTGTGTGTGTGTGTGTGTGTGTGTGTGTGTGTGTGTGTGTACAACCACTCACCCATCCCTTCCACCAGCAGCATCACCTGCTGACAGGCGCGGGGGCCGCGGTCCGAGCTGCTGTTGGAGGTGAGCGCCAAGGTGTACAGCCCCGTGTCCCCGGGCCGCAGGGCGGACAGGGTCAGGTTGACCCACCTGCAGCCCAGACCCCCGGACACCACGGCCAGGCGCCCCCGGTGCCGGCGGTCCAGTCTGGGTCCGGGTCCGGAGCCCTGCCCCCCCTCTGCCGCCGACAGCACGGTCGCCTGGGCCTGCGGCCCCGCGCCGCCGGGGTCCAGGCGGTACAGCTGGAAGGCCGTCAGAGAGCCGGCGGGCCCCTCGATGGGGGGACAGGAGAAGTCCGCCGACTGACCCTCCGCTTTGCGGATGAGGAGCACCTCTGCAAAGACTGGGGCAGAAGATGACTTCACTTCTGGTCTGTTGACCTCAGCAACACCAAGGAATCACACAAAAGTTCAATAGATGGAAAGTGTTCACGTTGTCCTTCGACTTTAAACATTTTACTTTAAACTTAACTTTTTAGGCCTACTGTACTTAACATTTTACTTTACTTTTTACTTTACTTAACATTTTACTTTAAACTTTACTTTTTACTTTACTTATCATTTTACTTTAAACTTTACTTTTTACTTTACTTAGGCCTAACATTTTACTTTAAACTTTACTTTTTACTTTACTTATCATTTTACTTTAAACTTTACTTTTTACTTTACTTAGGCCTAACATTTTACTTTAAACCAACTGCATTTGAAAATCTGTAGCCTACCCAAAAGAAGAAGTTTTTTTAATAACCTTCTGCTTTAATTTACTATTGTTTTTTTGTATTCACATCACTTTAAATGATCACAATGCGGCTCTTTATGACCAATGAAGATAACAATAAGGATCAGCCGGTTTAAAAAAAAAAACAAGCAATGTGCCTTCTTACCCACAGCGGTGTGCATGGAGAGGAAATAGATGAGACGCGCAGAGCATTTCTTCATGACTGCCGAAGACGGGCGGGTTGGGGCCTAACGCTCCCTAAATATCCCTCCTAGCTACACCCCCGCTTCACGGTGCATCCTACTGTAGTACTGGTGGTTGGTTGGGGTCTCTCTATTGTTCTCCACCTCCAGACAGGATGATGGCTTCAAAGCCACGATGCGCCCCCCCCCCCCCCCCCCCCCCCAAATGAAAAGGAAAGACTACTTGAGTAAACCGTATAGGCTACTCATATTCATACTCGTACTAATATTCATTCATATTGAAACAGAAACTTGACAATGTTTAAAGCTTATGCACAGACAAGGCGAGCAACATAATGAAATATTTAAGATGGTTGATACTAAATGGGATCACTTTTATGACCCCCCCCCCCCCCCCACACACACACACACACACACACACACACACCCCGAAGCAGTCTTTCCACCTGTACAACAAACAGGAACCCATTGCTCTGACCCAGCACCTGCTGGGCAGACTGGGCAGAGCAGCTCAGAGGCCGCTGAACGTTGGAGTATTTTTTTATTGTAATTGATTGATTTTATTTAACATTGATTTATTTAATTAAACATGAATTGAAACATTGATTCATGCCATTTTGTTTCATGGGTTATTATACGTTTAATTATTTCATGCCAGTGGCAAAATATTTATTTCATCAAAGCTAAAGTTGATATAAGGCCTAATGATAATTAATTGCATTTATATAGCGCTTTTCAACACGCCCAAAGCGCTTTACATAGTGTGTGTGTGTGTGTGTGTGTGTGTGTGTGCGTGTGTGTCTGTGGGTGTGTGTGCGTGCGTGTGCGTCTGTGTGTGTCTCTGTGTGTGTGTGTGTGTGTGTGTGTGTGTGTGTGTGTGTGTGTGTGTGTGTGTGTGTGTGTGTGTGTGTGTGTGCGTGCGTGTGCGTCTGTGTGTGTGTGTGCGTGCGTGCGTGTCTGATTAACGGTAAGTGAGTTCAGGTGTGTAATTGAAAAGCAAACCTGCAACCGTTATCTTATCTGTTCTCTGATTGGTCGCTTTGGACAGAAGCGTCCGCTAAACGGAAATTAAATCAGCGAGCAGCCGACACCGACGACAAGTAGGCCGCGGAGGAGCGTCCGGTCCCCCAGCTCGAAGTTGGACGTACATGATGGAGACCCCCACGCTGTTCTCGCTGCTTGCTTTACTGTCCTCTGGGCTCTGCGTACCACCGGCTCTGGCCTTCCCTCCTCATCCTCCGCATGGCCAGCAGACGTTAGTCCGGCACGAAACGTCACACGAGAGAAACCAACGCGTCGAGACGGTGACCGTGTCGTGCTACCCGGACCTGATGGAGATCACCGTGAAGGCGGACATGTTTGAAATCGGCGCTCCCGTAAGTCCGGACGAGCTGCGTCTCGGTGTGGTTTACGGCGAGGCGTGCGGCCCTCTGGCCTCATCCCCGGACGAGTACAAAATTGTCGTCGGCCTTTCCGACTGCGGAACCAAGCATTGGGTAAGGGGAACTCTTCATTTCACCTTTTTTATTTAAAAAAAAAAAAAGGTTTTGTAATGGGACACATTTTAATTGGCTACCCCCCCCCCCCCCCCCCCCCCCCCCTCCCTCCCTCTCTCACACACACACACACACACACACACACACACAGATGACTGAGAGCAACCTGGTCTACACAAACCTGCTCATCTACACCCCGGCGGCGTCTGTAGACGGGCTGATCCGGATGGAGGAGGCGGTCATTCCTATAGAGTGCCAGTATGACAGGTCTGCGTTTCTGTTCGCCCGTGACTTGTTGGCCTACCCTGTTGTTGAGGCCTACCCTGTTGTTGAGGCCTACCCGGTTGTAAAGGTTAACTTTGTTCTTGGGTCCCTAGGAAGTACAGCTTGTCCAGTTCGCCTCTCCAACCTAAATGGATCCCGTTCACAGCCACTAGGGCGACTGTGGAAACCCTTGACTTCAGCCTCAGGATTATGACAAGTGGGTGTGCTGCCACTGCTGCCCTCGTGTCGGTGGCAGTTAAATGTTATGTGCAATCAATGACTCAAAAAAAACCCTCACTATATACAATGTGGTACTCTTGTTATAAAAAGAACCGGTACCTTTTTTGCCTGGGGAGTCAAAACAGCCTAGCCACTACACTATCCTGCACTGTCCTATGGCGCTTGGTCTGCTAGTTTAATGTGTTTCTAGGTGACTGGCTGCACGAGAGGGGCTCCAACATCTTCTACCTCGGCGAGCCAATCTACATGCAGGCGTCCGTCGGGGTGGCTAACCACATGGACCTCAGGGTGTTCATGAGCAGCTGCGTGGCCACACTGTACCTCGACAGGATGTCCACCCCCCGATACGACTTCGTTGAGAACGACGGGTGAGTCGTCCATTTTTCATTTGCAACCGTAACTTTAAAAACGCCGCCCAGCGACGCCACTCCTGTTGACGGGAGGTTGTGGTCCGTCTTCTTGGTTTTTTTTTGGTAGGTGCCTGGTGGATTCTCAGCTTGAGGGGGCCCACTCCCAGTTCCTCCCCAGGACCCAGGACGACAAACTCCGCCTGGTCATCGACGCCTTCAGATTTCACCAGGAAGAACAGGGACACGTAAGATGTTAAAGCGTTTATTATGATAAAAAAAGAAGCCTTGGTAGATTGCAAACGTGAAGTCTACATTAATGACGCTACTCTCCGCAGCTCTACATTACATGCCAGCTCACTGCTACACCCGTCATCGCTGACTCTCCGCAGCCAATGCTCCAAACCAAGGCGTGCACCTACGTTAACGACAGGCAAGCCCATCCCCTACCGTTGCTGGGTGTTGTGTAGCACTTTGACAACAAGTAGTGCGTTAGTGTATTTCATTTTTATTTTAGATGGCGCTCAGCTGACGGCAATGACTACTTTTGCGGCACTTGTGGTGGCCAGAACGAGGTCGGCTACAGTAAACCCAGGAGCCATGGCACTTTTGGTTCCCTTAGTCATGCGGTCAACTCTGCAGCGTCCACCGGCCTGACGGGACAAGGTATAGATCTTCTTCTTAAAGCTTGTGAAGAAGCTTTATATATATATATATATATGGTGCTGAATTTTTGTTTTGGGTTTTTCGTCAAGTGTATAAAGAAGAACATGTGGGTCCCATCTTGGTGTTGCCAACCAAGAAACATGGCTTCATCCCTAAAGAGGAGCTCCCTCCCGTCCTCTCAAAAATGCAAAACCCTACTTTCTACGGCAGCCAGTGGAGGAGTGGCGTGGCCTCCAAGATGGGCATGCAGCCTAAAACGGGTGAGGTTCAGAAGTGGTCTCATGACTAGCATGCTGCAGTTATTATGGTTGCATTTTTATTATTTTTTGATTTGGTTGGTTTTAGGAGTGCATAAGTAGTTTAATTTTTATTTTGAATTGACTAGTTTTCATTTAGTATTGCGAAGAGAGCCTTGCTTTATAGTTTTTACCCACAATTCTACTTCGTTTTAGTTTGTGTTGCATTCATGGTCATTTTTTCACTGCTAGTTTATTTTTTATTTTTATGAACTATAATTGCTCTGGTGCCCTGACTTGTGACCCTGCTAAATGTTCTGTTAAAGATCTAGATAAAGGACTCGTACCTGAGAACTTGCTGCCATCATTGGAACATGGCGCCCACAAGGATCTGACAAAGGATAAGAACAATGTCACTTCCAGACAAGGTAATGTCAATGAAGGGATGTTTGTGGTCTTACCTAGCATCTTTTTTTTTTGTTGCTATAATGACTTGCAAATGTTCCTCTTCATTGCAGAAGAGGATGATGAAGAGGCCAGTGGAGAAGAGGAAGCTGTGACTAGCTTCTACACTACAGTTGACGTGGCACAGAAGTCGCCAACTCAACCTAGCGCGGTCTCTGACCCGCCCACACCCCAGGCTGACCTCCGCCCCGAGGAGAACAAGCACACGACCGTGGCACCCCAGCGAAACGTGACTGTGATACCCCAGCAAAACGAAGACCAGAAACCTAAAGAGGAAAAGCAACCCAAAAAATAAAATTTAAATTAAGACTTGCTTGCCATTTCCTGATTTATTCCATCTTGTCTACTTCTGGCAGGATGAGTGCCTTTGTAGTCTTTATATAAAAGTATAGATGCATTTCTAAAATGGTGATGGTTTGCATCAAATGCAACTTGAAATGGCTATTCTCACATTTCAGTCTCCAATGGCTTTTTAAAATGTTCTTTTGTACAAATCTTGCAGGCATATTACACGTCTTATTGTGTAATTTAACTGACATTCATGCAAGTAACTTCTGTTTCAGTACAGGCAATTATTGTTTCTCAAACATGAGTGAAAAAACATCACTAAAGTGTTGGTTGTGGCATATTGGTCTACGTAGAAGTAAATGGTATGAAAGCACACCTGCAGGTTGTGGTTGGTAAATAATGGTGTCATCTGCTTCTCTAATGACCGCCCTAGCCTTCTGTTGGTGCATCTCCTCCAAGCAGTCCTTTGTTTTAATGTATGAACCCTGGAAACGGCAACGTGTACTTTTTAAGGGCGATTAGGACTTAAATCTGAGATCTCTTTCAGATACGACCTGTGGCGTTGTGACTCTTGGGCCAATCGTAGTCTTTAGAAAGTATAAAACCCTACAGCTGCTCTTCGGACAATGTAGGCCTACACAGCCACACGTGTGATGGTTGTAGTACTGGTATCTGCACGCATACACGGAAGAACCAAACAAATGTAAGTAGGCCTACACGTAGACATTAAAAAAATTAATTATAACAGTCGAGCTGTAAAATCAGAGACAAACGCCTGGTTGTTCACACTTCATGTCTTCAGCCAAGTTTAGGATTAGTTGCTGAATAG
This sequence comes from Merluccius polli, assembly GCA_030340625.1. Lineage (NCBI taxonomy): Eukaryota > Metazoa > Chordata > Actinopteri > Gadiformes > Merlucciidae > Merluccius > Merluccius polli. Next base: position 205,268 of record JAOPHQ010001434.1, read on the forward strand.
TAACTTGACAGCCTATGCAATGCGGTCCAGATGCCAGTGTGGACATCGAGGCCTGCATGCGTCATCACAATGTACTGATCAGTGTTGGAGTCACTTTATGTCATAAAGTGACTCATAAAATGTTGTATTATTGTTGTATAACTTGTCTCTTAGCGCCCTCTACGGGCCACTGCATGGAATAACTTATGACTTATTTTATATTTATTTATTTATTAATGAATGCCCGCCTTCATTCTCGTTTTAAGTTTCGATTCTCGTGTTAGTTTCCTTGTCAACCACACACCCTGTACTTCACAACTAGGCTATAGTAAAGCCCATCGGACGATAGGATTTCACAGCAAGCCACCATTTAAAGAAAGACGAGGATTGTTTGCCATATTTTATAGCCTAGGCTAGGACTAATGTCGGTTAAGAAAGTTATGATGGATTCATAACCGATGCAGGCCTAAACCTACACGTTCAGCCAAGAGTTACTTAATTTGTAGAGGTTGCAAGAGATTAACGCAGTAATCTGAAGGTAAGCATATATTACATATTTTCAAAAGCTTCAATGATTAAATTGAGAAAAAATGTATTTCATTATAAAGCATATAGGCCTAGGCCTACATTGAGCATAATATAAAACATTGTCTAACTTGACCGTTCGTGTTTATTCATAAGGTCACAGATACCCTGAATGTTGTTCAGGTGTAATTTGTTTTATTTAGCTCCTATTGCCAAACGGCAATAGTTCGATCAGTTTAGCAGCATGCAGCGAGCCCCACCCTCACCTCCTGGCCTACTGGACGTCAGAGACATGCAGGCCTGAAATCCAAAGCAATACGTAAACGTAGGACTTGTAACCAGGGTTGTAACCGGTTACAACCAGGGTTGTAACCGGTTACAACCGTTAGCTCCGATCTGGCTACAACCCATAGCCGTGGTACTTCGGACTTTTGACATGTTGTAGGCCTACTTGAGTGGCCTACAATATAATCCCACTAGTGTTCAGTATTAAATGACCCACTGAAAAAGAATGCCACGTAGGTCTAGTTGGACTGTAAGTAGCTCGACAGCATCTTCCAAAAATAAAATGTAGGTGGCCATAATGTATCATGTAGGCTATCAAAATCATAATATATCATGTATCAAAATCAAGCCCAGGTCCAAACAGTTTCATGTCTAGGCACATTTGGACATTGGTTATGTTGAGCTGTGTTTCATATTGCACTTGTGAACCATTTCAGTTCATGTGCCCCCAATAAGAGAAGGCTGAAGATGTAACATTGATCACCAAATCCAGAGTCTTCTGCCAGGTATGTCACCGTTTCAGTTAATAGCAGTTGACCTTAATAAATGTGGGTGTGCATTTGCTTGCGTGTACATGCGTGTGATAAAATTGTGGTTCATGTCATTTTCGTGTTAGGAACACGCAATGGACTCCAGTTCACCAGGAATGGGTGAGTAAGGCGTACCATATAACATTATAAATTCAGTGTCATACAAAATTCGGATAACACAGGGAATTAAAGATATAATATAGTCAGTCCTGTGGGACATAATAAAATGGGAAATATAATACTTATTTGTCATAGCCTATTGATTAAATAGCAGTTAAGCAAAACAATTTACATAAAGTCTCTATACTTGATTGATGATTCTGATTAAGATTCAGATTATTGATTTATTTTATATTTTATTATATATTTTCTTCCTCGAAAACTTTGTATTTTGCTGTGAGTGTATTACAACTGGGGAAAAAACAACTATATGCTTTATGTAGCAGATTCATTATGAATGTTACGAATGTTACATTCTGAAATGTATGTTGGATTAATTCAGATGCATATATATATTAACTCTTACCTATTAATCATGACCAGTGTTTCCCCTCTATGAATTCAGCAGTGCCGCTGTGCTGCTTCTAGTACCGACGTTCTGAACATACGTTCTTCAGCGCTTAGTTGGCCATGTTCGATATAGCGCCTCCTATGAGCACCGTGGCTATCGCAGTCACTGCACTGCAGTGAGAGGCGGGGAAAAGAGACAACTTTTGCTGGCTGGTGGTAGTGGTGGGTGGGGGTTGTGTGCAGTTCCGCCCAGTGTATTTATAATAATTTCAGAAACAATTAAAACGTTTGAAAAAAGCATGTTTTTACTCCAATGAAGGTGTTTGTATAACGCCATTTCAATTGCAGTACATGCGCCAGACGCATGTGTGTTAGCAGTCACGCGGCAAGGCGCACCGTAATACTTCAGTGGCGCGGAGCACACATGCACCTCAACACTGCTGCTGAAAAGAATCCTAGGGGAAACACTGCTTGCAACAGTATAAACTTAAAGATGTGATTTAGGCTAGGAGGCACAGCATGTAATATTTAGCATTTTCTTTTACAGACTGGCCATCACTGCCCTATCGGCAATGGATGGAATCCCATGTGAGCTGCTGGCTAAAGTCCATTGACATTAAAGAAAAGTACATACAGAAACTGGAAGAGGAGGAGGTCACAGGACCAGTCATCATGTGTCTACAGAAAGATTACTTAAGGAACACAATTGGAATGAAAGGTGGCCAAATAGAATACCTGCTGCATAAGAGAGATGAACTTTTAAAGTCGAAACCAAATGCAGACCTGCAGACCAACAGTAGTAGTATTAGTAGTAGTATTAGTGAATGTAGTGAAAGTAAAGTCGACAAAGACTCAACAGATGTTTCATCATCCAGATCCAAAGCAGAACCAAAACCAAATCCTCAGCCCGCTAGTCCAGGGTCTCATGACGATGATACTCCTCCACAGGATAATGACACAGTCTCATCAGGGTCATCTTCACCTCTCTCCAACTACCGTAAATTTGATGAGCAGGACCAAGACTTCAAATATATCAAGCACAGTGTGTTACCTCCCGAAACTGGGATTGAAAACATGATAGCGCCTTGCCACGAATACAAGTCCCTGGAAACGGCACACAAGCTGGAGCCAAAGAAACTCAAAGCTAAAGTAGCCAGTGAGGTACTGCGATTTGCATGTGCATGCATGAACATGCGAACAAATGGAACAATTCACTTTGGGGTCATGGACAAAGTAAAAGGCCGTCACCAGCATGGTCAAATCACTGGGGTTCCAGTTGAAAAGGAGGACTACGTGGATGCATTAGACTATATTGAACGATGTTTCGATGGTTTGGATCAACAAAGTGATGCCAGGGCATGCATACGCAATCCAAAATTTGTTGAGGTGGTCGACAAGGACTCTGTTAACTACACTTGTGTCATTGAATATGACATTGTACCAAAATACAGCACTGTCAAAGATAAGCTTTACAGTGTAGGTATTCCAAAGTTCAGTGAAAAAAAGGACAAAGTGATACTGGAAGATAAAGTCCCGTATTGCAGAGTAGGTGCTAACACACCACAAATACAAAAAAACGAACTCATTCTGTTCATTCAAGGACTGAAAGACAAGGATGCACAGCGAACGGAGGCAGAAAGCACTTGCAGTCAAACTCCTGTCAAATACAGAGAAGATCAACAGAGAAAACTTTCCATCCTTCTCACATGCGGGACAAAGAACATGGACAACTCACTGTTTTACATCATTGTCGCAAACAAACTTCTCCCCGAACATCTTGACAGCATCAACTTTTTGATTCACATGAACCCGTTCTGTGTCTTTGATTTTGATCCCGATTCAAAGACGTCCGGTCTGTGTGGTAAATATAAAGAACACCACGCTGCAAGCCTTCACTTCATGCATGACTATGACAACGCTGTGGAATCAAGCACCGCTGACTTCATCAAGCACTTGAAGCTTTTTGACAGAACAAGCTGGATTTTCTGCAATGGACGAAAAGACTTTCCTGGTGGAGAGGAATTTTGCAACGAAAAAACCTGGATCAAAACTAGGAAAAAGAAAATGAAAAAGGTTGTATCAGTCATATGCAATGAAATTCTTCCTAAGCATTCATTTTTAGTGGTTTTCCTGCTCATGTCTGATGTTGAGCAACCACTTGTTGAGGTTTTCCATGAGTTCTATGCAGAAATGAATGGCCATGATGATATAGCAGTCATATCTGAGTCAAAGGAGAACTACAAAAAATGGTCAAATCTTGCTCAGGTATCTTGTAACATGGCTACTCTCAATGAGATCAGTATCGTTGACATGCCCTTAAGTCATGTTGATGCCACAGTGCAAAGTATTCAGGTGTTAAAGAATCGGCCAGCCAAGACATTACCTGTGTTCAGTGGAGGTCTGTGCTTTTTAAAATCAGTTGAAGAGGATCTGATACACTCTTTGGAAATCGTAAGCGTTGACCAATGTGATGACAGAAAACTGGAAATCATGGACAAGAATGAATTGCATCACATTGAACAGCACTTCTACAGAGGAGGGAAGATTGATTGGCTACATTTCTGGCTTGCTGACATACAACAGTTTGGGGAAATTATACAACGAGATGCCTACAAAGAGGTGAACAAAATCATGGAGAGCTTGGTGTACAGGAGCACTGCCATTCGATCCATAGAGAGCATAAATGTATATCATCATCCCGGCAGTGGTGGATCTACAGTAGCTCGCCAACTTCTCTGGAGCTGGAAGTCGAAGTTGCGATGCGCAGTTGTAAGGCAGTCCCATGAAAACACAACTGTATGCGAGCATGCGGTTCGCCTGCGAGAGCTTCACGAGAAAGACCAAAACAACTGCCTCCCAGTGCTGTTGCTGTTGGAGGACTGCAATGCAGATTACATAGGCAGCTTAACACGGGAGCTCAACAACGCCATCACCACCAAAAAGATAAACCCCTCTGTGTTATGCTTCATCCTGCTCATCTGCAAACGGTCACATGATCCAGAAAGAATGTGCAAGGCATCGTCATCTCAAACAGTAGCGGTCACACACAAACTGACAAATGCAGAGAAAGTGCTATTCTCCAAAAAGCTTGAGCAACTGAAGCTGGAATTTGAACCAGAGTTCATCCTCACATGCGTGTTGATGAGCGAAGGGTTTCATCCCAACTACATTGAGAACTTTGTCAAAAACATTTTGCAAAACATTGATCATTCTTCGCCTACTACTCGTCTCATCCGATTCGTGGCACTCCTGAACTGTTACATTCACGATTCCTACATCTCTGTGTCCCACTGTGAGGTGGCCCTTGGTATAGGCATGCATTTGGATAGAATACGCTACCTTGCCTTTGTGGAACATCTCAGTGATGAGGCTAAGCTTGTTTTCATTCACCTCAGAGATTGTTCCACAAACATCTCATCAATCCGAATTATACACACACTGGTGGCGAAGGAAATTCTGATTCAGCTGTCTCAGAATTTGTCTCAGGGGGACATTGCAATGGACCTCATTAATGACAAAGTGCTCATCCATCACAAGTTTGGCAGAGAGGGTTTTCTGTCATTCATCAGGGCACTTCTGATCAGACGAAACAAGGTCAGTAGAGGAGACGCTGTGGATACAAATCTTTCCCCTCTAATCGAGCATGTTAGCACTGAAAAAGACGGTGTTCAGAAAGCTGTCGATCTCATGACGGCTGCCTTCACATCACTGGGAAAAGATGCATTCGTGGCACAACAGCTTGCTCGTCTGCTCTACACAAATCTGAGGTTTGAAGAAGCTTTAAAGTGGGCAGATGAAGCAAAATCTCTGCTGCCACATGATACATTTGTCCTTGATACACTAGGACAAGTCTATAAAAGGTGGTTTTACAACATGTATGACACTCTGGAGGATAAAGAGCCATCACCTGAAAAAAGTGTGGAAATCATCAGCACTGCTCTCAAGGGAATTTCTGCTTTCAGAGCCTCAGAAAAAAAACCAAAGAAGGAGCAGGTCACCCTGAACAGCTCTTACTATGGGGAGGTAGATGTTGGCTGTAGACTGCTGAAGTTTTTGTCCGTCGTAACTGTTTTTTCAAACGATATGGGACATTCTGAGATGATGAAGTACTTGCTCACAGACTACATACCAGCGAATGTCCAAATACCATGGCAGAAATTCCATTCTCAATTAAAAGGGTTGCAGAACAGCTTGTATCACTCACTCGAGTGCATTTCAGAGGATCTCAGTTACTTTCAAACAGAGATTAGTGAAGAGGATGAAGAACTTGATGCAAGGGACCCAGAACAGGTTTACAATCCACGGGAATGGCTAACAAGAAAGAGCACTGTGTACGCTAACTTTTTTTGTGAAATAACAGGCGTGGAAGACTACCTGGAGGACAGCGAAAGTTCTGAAATGTCCTCAACTGAAAGGTTTACTCCATTCCAAAGACAGATGAAAACTTACCAGCTCGGTGGAGGAAATGTAATGTCAATACTTTCATTAATTTATGACAGAAATCCAGAGAGAGCCAGAAAAAAGCTTGAGAACATCATTGACATGTACCCTGAAAACCTGAAAAGAAATGACCTTGACAAGCCAGAGCTTGCAAACTTCATCTTTTGTCAAATTGCTCTAAACTGTATTTGTCCTGGTTCCTCAAAGCTACTATCTCTTCAAAAGCTTCAAGGGCTCAGCATGGCATTTAATACACAAGGGAGAAACATATCCCCGGCAAGTTCTCTCTTCCTCCTTTCCCTTTTATTTTGGCCTCAGACCGACGATGATAATGATTCTAGCAAGTCTAAGATCCTTGTGTCAGCAATCGACACCCTTCAGATGCTTTTTGAGCAAAAAACCAGGCAGATGTCTCCACGGAAAAGCAAATTATCGACCCATTTCTTTCTGGCTAAGGCACAGGGTCTCAACAAGATTGTGCACAGAAGTGCTATTGAAAAGCACATCAGGGGCACCCTCAGTGAGAGAAAGCTCAAGTGGCTGGGAGGAGAGGTGTGGAAGACACAGCAGGTGGTACAGTCGCTGAAACGTGTGGATGGCTGGACCGAAAATGGAAGCTTGTTCATCCATGGCGCAACAAAAGACTGCAAGATGCGGATCATTCCTCAGTATTATGCCTCCCTGCCAAATGGCAATGAAAATGTCACCTTCTACTTGGGCTTTTCCTTCAATGGAGCAGTTGCGTGTAACGTTCAAGTTAAGGAATAATCTACCAGGGATGGTGCTTTAAGCTACAGCACTAAGCTAAAGAGACACTGTCAACTGTTGGTGATGGGCAAAAGGGTGAAACAATGGCATACCTACAATGGCAAGGGTGAAACACTAAAAAGAAAAATGGTTTAGGAATCAATGCTGAATCAAAGTTCTTTTTTTAATCATGAATAAGCAATGGAGCAATCAACTGTATAGTTAACTATTTATTGTGAGAGAAAAATAACACTAATAATAATCATTTAATCCTACATTGCTTAATCAGATAATTTGTCAGAGAGGTAGTTTGTGAAGAGGCAATTGTAGGCTAAAACAAGCATTTACTTTCAAAATTGTATGCTGTATTTGACAGGATATGTCAAATTTAAAATGTAGGCAAGTCTAGCATACAGGTTTATTTGTCTTTGCATTGATTAACATGTTTTGGTTTTTATAGTCACTCATGTGTGTTCTAAACCATAATATATTGAGACAATGCCTACAGATGTTCTATTGGAAAAATGCTTCAGTTTTGTCTTTGAATAAGGTTGTTGCTCACCTGAAGTACTTTTGTTTTTTATAAATGTTAAAACATGTATATTCCATCTAAACAAGAATAAAAGTGTTTCATTATCTGTATCATTCATTTATATAGATACAGCCTACTACTAGTAGCCTACATTCTATTTACGAAGCAGAACTATGTCCTGTTTTTTCGAATTTTATAAATATGCAGTCAACAAAACATGTAACCTTCAATTGCTGTGAAACTAAATAAAATGTTTTTGAACCAAGTGTTTGCACTGAATGAAAAAGAAGAAGAGGAATAACAAAAAAGGACAAGATGTTCAGGGGAGTCAGTGAAATATTTTATTAATGAATAGACTGTAGGAAAGATCCAACCTGGCCATGCAAAGCTTAACTCAGACAAGAAGAAGGCAGTGGTCACATCCTCCATCAAACACGTGGATGCCAGTGGCTGCAGTTCAACCGATTTCCTCTCACACCTGAAACTTCACTTTATCACCGCAGACATAGCCTTTGTTTAAAAAAATCAATTGATTTGTGATCAGTGAGTGCTACAGTAAAATGACAACATTGGTGGCTGCAGTGAATTAATTTACAGTCATTCATTTTTTGTATATTTGGTTAAATATTAATTAAATTAGTGCATCAACTTTCGTAACCCGTCAAACATTTCACAATTGCTCGGTTTAATGTCTTTCTCATTTCTTAGTTCTGACCATTCATCCAGGCAAATTGAACAACTTTAGTATAATGCAAGTTTAAAATGAAAAACAATTAACACAGAAATAGAATAGTAACTCTTATGTTGCATCATCCCCATAATGAAGCATCCCAAAATATAAGTCAAAGGTAATTTATTCATAAATTCATGCATCCAGCAAAGTTTACATGAAACAAAAAATGATGTGATAATAAGCCTTAAAACAACTAAATTGGCTCAATCTTTTTGTGACCAAAAAGTTGGTCACAAAAGGCCATTGACAAAAAGAGCCATGGATAAGAACATCCTGAAAATGTAGGACAAAATTAAATACCAATGTAGAACTATCCATCATTATCATCAAATTTCCAAAAACATCCTGATTTCCTGCAGCCATTATATTCAGATGACACCCAGACAGTGGTGGAAGAAGTAATCGGATCTTTTACTTAAGTACAAGTAGTAATACCACATTGGAGAAATACAGTCCTGCATTGAAAATGTTACTTAAAGTGGCAATCTCCACTTTTTTCCACTTTTGTTCTCTTTGCGACACCTATGGCGATAAGCGGTAATTGCAGGTGTGTCCACCAACACCCAGTTCGAAACATTCATAATACTGCAAATGCAAGGGCTTTCATCAGTGGGCCATAGGCACCATGGTGTTACCTCATTTGGCCTTAGCTAGTGTCTTAACAGACATTTATTTACATGTAAATCTTCGAGATTATTACTTTAAGTAAAAGTACAAAGGATTAGCATCAAAATATACTTAAATTACCAAAAGTTTAAAAAAGTACTTATTATACAGAATGGATTATATTAATGTATGCATTAATGTGTTCATTGCTTTAATGTTGCAGCTGGTAAAGGTGGAGCTCATTTTAATTGATTTATATATATTTTGTATATTACTTTACATACTGCTGGGTAGCTTGTGAATTTCCTCCTGGGGACCAATAAAGCATTATTGATATAATATAATATTGTTTTATTGAATATATTTTGTATTGTTAATCTGAATCTGCAACATAACTAAAGCTGTCGGATAAATGTAGTGGAGTACAAAGTACAATGTTTACCTCTGATGTAGTGCAGTAGAAGAATAAGGTAGCAGAAAATAGAAATACACAAGTAAAGTACAAGTCAGGCATGAAAACGGGTCAGGGGTGAAAAAGGTGAGAAGGGCGCGCGGACGGGCGGTTAGACGGACGGACACTGTAGGGCGCCTGTGAATATAATAAATATGCATGCCAGCCTGTCACTTAGTCTACCATTTACAATAAATATATGAGGCACAATGTGGTAAGGGCACCAACATGGCTTGATGCATTCTTCCATCATGATTGACAGACAAGATTTTTTGGGGGGGCAAAGAAACTAACCTAAGAGTTTTCTACCATTATTGAAACATACCATCAACCTGAAATGCAATTTGCGATTGCAGACAGAGCATGCCAGAAAAAAATATGTTTGATTTAGAATCAAAGTTTCCCTTTTCCAATTTCACAGTAGCCAAATGAGTTGAGTGGATGTAATAATAAGCCAAGCACAGGTTCTGAAAAAATATTGTATTAAATAAATAATATTTCCATCCTGGAAATACAAGTAATATTATAAAGAAGCACTATAACCAGTGTTTCTTTTCTGTGATTTACCGTTAGCTATACAAGCTCGAAGCTAACTTCAGTAACAATATTTAGTTAAAAGTAGCGTTAGCTAATCATTTTCCACCGGGAGCTTTAGCTGGTTGTGTTCGCTCACTGTGTTCAATGACTCCATTCATCAAGCTGTAGTTAACTATAACTAAGCGCAATAGTAACACACCGCGGACCTACGGCCGACGGGGGGGGGGGGGGGGGGGGGGGGGGGGGGGGGGGGAGGGGGTGGCGCGCGCAATAGTAACACACCGCGGACCTACGGCCGACGGGGGGGGGGGGGGCGTGCGCAATAGTAACACACCGCGGACCAACGGCCGACGGGGGGGCGGGTGCGCGCGCGCAATAGTAACACACCGCGTGTGATGATCGGCTGTTTTGATCGGCGCTTTTGGGGTTCGCCAATCAAGCTATTTTTAGCTAATATCGGCCGATCATGATCGGCGGCCGATCGATCGGAGCATCACTAATTGAAACTGTCACTCACCAAATTCAGTCCGGTAAATTATCACTCCGACTCCTCAATGGGCACGCTCAGGTCAGCCGGCACGAGCCTTCGCAATATTTCCGCGCACGCGCTAGCGCGCTCACCCGCTCAACCCCCCCCCCCCCCCCCCCCCCCCCCCCCCCCCCCCCCCCCACCAAAAAAAAATTTTCTCGTCGAATCTACACGATTCACGTAGGTCACCTGTTTTGACTTCAAAACGGCGAATTTCGCCGAAAGGTGAGTGATTTTCATGCCTGACAAGTACCTCCAATCTGTACTTAAGTACAGTACTTGAGTAAACGTACTTGGTTACTTTCCACCACTGCACCCAGAGCATGATATACACCTGCTGGCGGACGTTCCTTTACCATAACCCACCCTTTCCCTCATGGGGCTTACTTGCAGTCTTTAATGTATCTTACTGTAAGCTTAACCCTAAGTTTAAAAAAAAGGCAAAATAACAATGAATAGGCTTACTAGGCTCATCGGACATGCTCTGAGGTCTGACAAGGCGTTGCCATGATGTTGTAATGTGTTATTAGGAGATGAGGAACGGTGGGGTTGAACTCATACTGACATAATCCCACCCACACTACACCCAGACTCAGGGAAGGAAGAAACATTGAGGTTAACATACCTTTTAGATTGGCAAGTATATACGTTATCACACTTAAACAATGCATGCTGTATCTGAACCAGAGCCTGATTTACATCGTCTGGATCAAACCACTGATAATTTGCATTGATCCTGTGTCAATGCAAATCATTAACCATGTGTCATAAGGATTTACCTATGAAACAGATTATTTCACTGTATAATACAACACCTGTGGATATATTTTTTTCCACATAGCCTGTACCTACAGACTCACATCGTTAGTGATTGCTGGGTCAAACCTAATCTGGGATCCAGCAGTCCTACTATGTTATAGCAGAATTTCTGGGGGGAGACGGCACAGAGCCTGGGTCAGAAACAAACAACTGAGGGGAGGAGTTACGCCTTGTTTCCTAAAAAAAAAAATTTGCACGAGTGGATGAAGTTTTCAGAAGGAGATTTAAATACATGTATTTTTCACAGTGGCCAGTCTACACAGTGTTGATTTGAAATCTTACAGACACTTTTTTACAGCTTACTAGTTCTGGCCGAGTTTGTGTTCGCCAATTACGTGCTAACAGATCCCCGCCTCCAGCAACATGATTGGTTGGAACAAATGTGAAGCGTAAGAAAGTAAAACGCCCCGTTCACCCAGATCTTGAGCTCCTCTGCCATCAGACTTTAGATATGAATCTAAAGTGTGACTTGTGACCTAAACCAGAGGGAGATTCGATTCATACAGTAAATTAAAACATACTCCCCACCCTACCACAACCACCCACGCTATGTAAAACATAGATTGACATGAGATGTAGGCCTTCAAACCAAAGAAACTCCTGACGACGGTACTTACAGCTTCAACTGACCTCTTTCTGGCAGCAATTCTTCATTTTAGCAGTTAAGTCAGCTGACAAAAACAAACAGGAAATAAAGTGGCAGTAAACATTTCTCCTGGCATGAAAGCTCATATACACATGAAATCTGCTGCTAATCATGTATACAGGGAAATAAAGTGTATTCAAAGTCCAACAAATCTACATCTATATTCCTGAACTTTCTAAGGAGCAGCTATGAGGTTGCCCCGACTACACTAATTCCGCCCGCTTTGTGTACATTTTTATGTAAATGTGTTATTACTTAATACTATGTCTCCTTTGGACATCAACGATACTTTGGCAGTGATGTGTGTGTGTGTGTGTGTGTTTTTTTGAATGTCAGACATAGCAGATGAGCTCACATGCCGGGATAAAGCTGACCTGACCGCAACAACACAAGACAAGGGCCTTCACCAAACTTGCTGCAAGTTTGGGGACATTGTGATCCAACAGCGCGTGTACGCTGTGAGGGCCCCTGCTAATGAATGGGAGGACAGACAGAGATTAAACGTTCAGACTTGCCTCGGGCCGATACATGGCTACAGTGAGACAGGGCCGCAGCCAGTCCCCCAGTGGCAAGGCTATACAGGGAGAAGAGAAATCTGTGTTTTAGCCTGGCAGCTTCTGCAGCTACACGATGCAATGCAGCACACATACGAATACAGTGGCAATGTGAATCGCAGGTCAAAACATACATGTCATCATAAAGAATCAACAACAACAGACAAACATGAGGAATCAACAAACATAATATATTACATTGAATAGCATCAAAGACAGAGGATGTATACATTTCAACCAATTTTTCATATCATGTGCAGTTATGGTTTCATGTCCAAGATTTAGAGTACAAACCTGCTTTGACAAGACCCACGTCTCTGGCGAGTCTAACTTCCCACAAAGAAGAGTCGTGAAGTTTGGGCACATTTTATTACCATACAGTTTTAGAACACATAATCAATTCCGTGGATTACAGAATGCAGGTTTAATATACTCTGCCTAGGGTAGTGAGGGATGCAAGAAGAAAATAGAGGAAACGAGCAAGACGCAAGCCAACTGAAGCCCTCACCAAACAAAGTTGGGGACACAGAGTCCAACAGCAGCTAGGCGTGCTGTGAAGGCCTCACTGCTTTAAACTAACAACGTCTTTTTACGAGGAAAAAAAACAAAAAAACTTGCCTTGGTTAAAAGTGTGGACACAGCTCATGTAACTCCAGCGCCTTGACAACACTACGAACCATATCTACTACACATCTACACACCTGAATAGAACAGGGAAAGAGCCACACAACAGAGATGGTTTGCAACAGTAGTTCATATTCTTGGTTAGGTAACACGTTAAACATTACGTCCCATGCATTTGTGGGATGTCTCTAGCTCTCTCTCTCTCTTTCTCTGTTTGTTTGTTTTAGCCAGTGTCTCTTCCTCACAGTGCAGACAGAATGTGCTGTGCGTCATCCTACTACAGTAGCTGAGACATTAGAAAATTAAAATGGTGGAGTGTCCAAACCTATAGACGAGAGCGGGAGAGGGGGTTTCAGTAGTGTCCTCCCGGGGACAAAACTGGGGGTCGGATGCCCATGGGCGGCCTGGGAGGAGCCCCCTGGTACCCTGGGGGGACCATGGGCTGGCCGTACGGGGGTATCCCACCACCGGACATGTAGCCTGCTATGCCCTGGGGGGGACCACCGTACTGGCCTGGGGGAAACACAGCGTGGTTCGTTGGTTAGTCTTCAGATAATAATAGCATGAGCTAGGCAAAGATAAATGACACACATACTTTTTATGACCCTAACCCAACTATAGCAGTGGTTCTCAAACTACTGTACCCCCTTGAAGTTACTTTTTCAGCCAAGTGCCCCTTTCACATTTTCCAAATACCCCCTGCAATTGCAATCCTTCAAAATACCCCTAGGGGTACACATACCCCTGTTTGAGAAACACTGTACTATAGCATGAATGGGTGAAGGTTAGTGGTTGTTGTAACGGGGGCCATACCAGGCATGGGATGTCTGATTCCTGGTTGCTGGGTGGCTATGATGCCCCCCATGGGGCCCACTGGCGGGGCGGAGATGGTGGCCTGGCTTTGGCGAGGAATATTACGCTGGTACCTGGGCAAAGTAGCCCGCAACTCTTCCTACAGGGGAAGCACAGGACAAGAGCAGCAAACAGATTAGCGAGTAACTGTGAACCTCACTCCGTTATAACTCAGAATGATGTTGTCGTCTTCATTTCAAAATACATACATATACATATATAAAAATGTCACAAACACAGCATTAAACAAGTTAATTTGTATTGCTTTAACTAGAGATTGCATTCACGGGCAACAGGATATGTCATATGCCATAATGGTGAAACTTAAAAAAGACATTAAAGGGCCACCAAGTGTGACTGTAATTAGCCATTACAAGCAGTTTCAAAATTGTCATGTGACTACACTCTAGTGACATCACAAGTGGGAGTGTCCACCCAGATGTATGATGGATAGATAAGCCTACCAGACAGTTGGTACAATCCACTGGGTAGGCTGGTAGACTGATCTAGCCATCATCCATTTGGGGGGGGGGGGGGGGGGACTCCCACTTGTGATGTCACTATAGGGTAGTGACATCGTAGTGAAATGACTTGTAATGGCTAATCACACTCACATCTGGTGGTAAAATAAGGGTGAGAAAGGGGGGAGTTTGAGCTGCGATACTTACCAGTGAGATGTCCTCATCGGGGTGGATCAACTTACTGGTTGCCGTGGACGTGGTGAGGGTGGCCGGCTTACTGGTCACAGTGGAGGGGGGCTTAAAGGCGCCGGTGCTGCCAGCACTGGGGGCGGCCAGCACAGAGCCAGCAGCCTGTGTGTAGGCTGGGAAGGTGGGCTTGGAGGACTCGGAGGAGGTGGAAGGGGTCGGGTGGGCCGAGCCGGAGACCGTCGACTGTTGACTCTGCAGGAGGGAAGGCATGGATGTTGTTGTTGTTGTTGTTGTAAATATTATCACGATTATAACGAGAAGCATCGCATTCTACATGGAAGCGCTGGGATCATTCTTTAGCATTGCTCTGTTTTTTGTGTGATATTGAAATTTAAATTAGCAGTCAACGCTGTAGCCGTCACTTAAAAGATATGTTTTTACCACACACACACACAAGGAAGCAATTATAATGTATGACATTATAAATCAATTATAAATATGAATCAGATGGCAAGAAATCTAGGTGGTCTAAAGTTTCAAAGGTTGTTTTTTTCTATATCTATATAATAGACTGCCATTATATATAAAAAAAAAAGCAAACAGGTACCAAACAAACCAGCAGAACTAAAACACTATGCAAGTCAGGTACTCCCACAGAATGCTGTGCGACAAACTAATACTCTAATACGATACGGCCACAAAAACCGAGGCATTTCACATTTCCACGGCAACACAACGAGTTAAGCGGACGGCATCATATAAACCGATAAAAGCATCCACACTGCCTTCCTTCCTCGGTAAGCAAATGTAATGCAATTGGGCGCATGCCAAACGTCATCCGGCAAGACAGCTGCGTACTTGTGGCGAGTTAGGAAACAGAGCTTTAGAGGAGGTGCACTGAGAGTCGGTGCCAGCACTCTTGCTCACAACCTGACCCCCCATCTGTAGCATAGGAAAAGAGTAAAGAGTAGGAACGGTTGACTCACACACCTTGTACATCATAGCTGTAACTTTGGTTATTATTGGAGTCGGCTCTGTGTACAGGCAATATGACACGGCCAAAACACACAGGGAGATATGTAGGCCTACATACATAAGCCTCAAAATAATTAAATAGGTAGGATAGTGAATAAAAGATACCCATAACACATACACAAGATATTGTATACATAATATCTATCTATACATTATGAATAAGGGTTACGTCATTACCTGGCCAGCAATGGGGAAGAGGGGCTTGCCGACCGCAGGGTGCAGGGAGGGGGCAGTGGCTGGGGGGATGGCTGTCCGGGACGACATGCTTGGTCCTGCTGTGGGAAGACCCTGCCCCATGTGGGCCATCACAGGACGGTGGCCCACAGGTGGGGGGGGCATGCCTGGCAGACAGGAAGCCACATAAGAAACCAGACAATGCTATATTACTCGACTACTATGTAGTCATTTAACAGATGCATTTCACTAAGGAACAGGTAGGGGTTAAACCTAATTTATAATCGCTGTATGAGAACTGCTTGAGCCAGCGCAAACCAAAAATGACATCACGGCCCTACTGCACGGTTCATACGGCGATTTGGCGCGTATTACGCACCCCTGAAATTTTGAAAGCTTCGCAAGCTGAGTGGGCGAACTGCGCGTCCACACTAATGACAAGGCGAAAAGGCGACTATTAATGCCGTGGCCGTGTGTGGACCGCCCGCGTACTTCACAAACGACACATCACGCCAACTATAATTTCCACTTTAGGCATCTTGCTCTGGCAGTGGATGAGGTGTCATAATCTCCCCCCCCAACAAACACATTCACTATGTAAAGTGATTTGGGTGTCTTGAAAAGTGCAATATGCAATGAAATATAATAATTATTACTATTATTAGGATGCCCACTGGTTAAGTTGCGGATATTGGGGATCGAAACCCCAGTACCATTTTGGAAGCATAGGAGCATGAAAACTGCCACAGCATTTCTCATGTGAGGCGTGGTAAAACAAAGTTTTCCTTAGCTTAGGTTACGGTATATTTACTGATTTAGAATTTTACAGTACTACAACTCTCTTGAGTTCTCTCTCAATATGGCGGAGTATCGCCAACCAAAAAATCCCATGATGCATTCTGATGTACAATCCCACTTCGCTACCCTGAGAAATAATCCTGAGGAGGAGATCAGTGGGTACCTACCTGGAGGTATTCCATGCATCATGGGTGGCATCCCAGGACCTGGAGGCATCAGACCACCCATCATCCTGAGAGACACAGAGATGATAACAATTCATCCAGCGCAGTGGTCTTCAACTGAGGGTTCACTTGCGACTAGGGCTGCAACGATTAGTTGATCGACAGAAAATGTATCAAATCTAATTTTGATAATCGATTATTTGTTTTAGTCATTCATCAAGTACAAATACCAAACATTTGCTGCTTAATGCTTCAGAAATGTAAATACTTGGTTCATGGATTATTATGAAAAGTAAAGCAAGCAAATTTAAGACATCAACTTTGGACTCTTTTACCATTTGCTATTATTTATGACATCCAAAAAATAATCTTTAGATTAATCAACAATGAACGTAATCGTTAGTTGCAGCCCTAGCCACAATAAGATAAGACAAGTCAGTACTTTTATTCATCCCAGATAGGAAATTCAGATAAACCTCAACTACTTTCCAAAAATATATACATGTATTGTCCGTTTCAGTTGAACATTTGTACATTTGAAGACGAGAAAAAAGGAATACTGTATTTATATATATGATCGATGTATGCCGTATTTTTGCTGCACTAAATATTTGGTCACGGCACGCAAAATGTCCACCCATGAACCCCTGAAGTACAAGAGAGAAAATGACCACTGTACAGAACATCCAGCGGTCAGAGCAGATGAGCTCTCACCCGGGGGGCATCCCCTGCATGCCGGGGGGCATTCCTGGCATCATGGGTGGGACCCCGGCCATCATCGGAGGCATCCCTGGGGGGAAAGTGGCACAATAAAGAAAACAATGACATATATGCCACACGTGCCATTTGGTGGACGCATTTATCCAAAGCATATGACAATACCATAAACGCATATATTCTAGGGCAGGGCCAAAACCTTCTATCCTGATATAGGTAATTTAATATCTCTGTTAAGAACTGTAATGCAGTCTTTAAATATCTAATCTCATATCACAATATTGATATAATATCGATATATATATAATATATATCGATATATATAATATATTCTGACCATGGCTGGCCACCAGTGGGAATCCAACCCCTAACCCTGGCAGTGTTAATGCCATACTGTACCAGTGGACCTGTAGTTTATAATGTAGCCTACTTTGCTACCCATTGAATATACAGCAGGCATTGGAGTTGAACACACTTAATCCATCATGTACAGATGATGACAGGGATTTGCACAACTCACAGTTTTCATGGTTGAATAATGCATCATGGTTGCTCCTCACTCACCTGAGTAGCTGCCAGGAGGCATGCCAGGAGGAGCTCCTGGTCCAGGAGGCATGCCAGGAGGAGCTCCTGGACCAGGAGGCATGCCAGGAGGAGCTCCTGGTCCAGGAGGCATGCCAGGAGGAGCTCCTGGTCCAGGGGGCATGCCAGGCTGGGTCATGGGAGGGATGTAGCCAGCCTGGGGCTGGACCACTGCGGGCTGCGCTTGAAAGGAAGGCCCTGGTTCGTCGTCCTCGTCGTACTCATCCGAGTCCTCCTGGTTCTGTTTCTTCTTCTGTGACTCTTGGTGAGGAGACGAGAATCAACAGAGAAAGTAGGGTTGAGTGTCTGCGAGCCACAGCAACAGTAAACATGTCATAGCATACGTTGTATATTGTCATTTCATATGTATATTATATAAACCTTGGGTCTTTTGTTCTAGCGCTCTCCTTCTTTCTTCCACGTCCTTTTCAGGAATCCCCTCCATGCCGTAGATTTCCAATTCAATGTCTGTCCTACCAGGTATTGCATTTGGGACGCCGTCAATGGTCTCTTTGTGCACCTTTAAGAGAAATCGAGCGTAAGTGATTTGTGAGTCTATTGACTATTGATGTCCATTTATATAACGGACAGGCTGATCAGTCAGTAAAAACAAATTAAAAAAAAGAAAAAGAAAAATATTGCTGACATGATTAAATGTATCACCTGCATACAGTGGATGGCCAGTCCTGGCCCAGTGTACAGCTTCTTATGGCATATGTGACATTTGAAGTGTTTGGCTTTCTGATGCTGAATGAGGATCTTCTCATCGTCAAAGTCCCTGTTGCAGTACCTGGTCTGGGATCAGGACGCTTGCATTGACTTGAACTCACACAGACAAAGTGATAATACATCCATGACAACAGTGTCTAATACTGAATAAGGCAATTGCTAGCAATAGAGTTAGACACTCGTAGCTGCTAATGACTATGCCACAGCTTTAAGACCATACTGGTTGTTATTATATAGATATTACCAGTACAACACACAAATCAGACCGTTTATATGTATATATATATATATATACAGGCAATATCGGGTTAATTTACACTAAACCTAACAGGCTGGCGTTAGGTAACAAAAGCTAAAAGCGAATCTAGCCAAACGTTGACTTGGGAGCATTTTCCTAAAGTAGATCTGGTAGAAAAGCTGCATTGATAATGCTAATATATGTATATGAGTTCACGTCGCGTAAAAAGGATACCAGCACCAAGGCTTCATTTGCTTTTTCTTCTTTCTCCCCATGATGTTTCTGACAGCTGGCCCAGTGCTGGCCCAGTTACTGAAACAAGACTGAAACTGAAATATGGCGTCAGTTGAGAACCAATTGATAATTATATTTTGCTATATTATATCTCCGGTTTGATCTAAATTATTTTAAAAAACGAAGTATGTTTATTAGCGTATTTATTTAATTAAAACATTCCGATTAACGAGTGTCTCTTATCTTTGCAAATGTTTGTGGTGGAACCAATGAATACAGACAATATTACAGCCGGACATTTGTGATCAAGGTGTACCAACAACATCTCAACACGCATGCGCGGAGCTTAGCAGCTGCAAAAATATTTTACAGTCTATTTACTTAGTGATGCACCAGTGCAGTCATAACTGCCATTACAATTTTTCATCTTAAATACTAACGTCGACAGTTCATTCATAATTTATCCCGTTTTCACCTGTCAGTTTAGACAGTTTGCTAAGCTAAATTCAGCAATGTTTACGTCTCAGACCTCCTCCTTCCAGGATTCAATTGATGTCGAGGAGCGAGATGACTTTGACAGCGATGACATTGCAGGCTATAACCAGAAGACCCAGCTGAACTGTTATTATGCCATCTATCTGTACCAAGGCACCAGGTAATGTGCTCCTATCGTGATGCATTCAAGGTCCATGCGAGCACAGCACACAGTTTTACATAAGCAGAATGCAGATGTTGTCCTCAAATGCATACTAACCACATGATAGTGGATGTCTTTGGTCACATCGTTTTGCTGTACAGCTCTCTGTCCAAGGCAATGTTTTGCTTTGCTTTTCTATTTGCTGGCAGTGGGCGCCACTGAGCACATGCTCACACACTTTTTTCCATGTTATAGGCCTACATTTAATTAAATATGACCCACAGAACAATGCACACATCGGAATTGCCAATGTTATTGCATCACCTGTAAAATAACTCAATTGTCTTAGATCTGAGTCAACTGAGGAAAGTGTTGCATGGAACAAGAGAAGAGCTGACTCCACCACCAGTCAGGATGACTTTAGGTAACCAAGGATACCGCCGACCGGTTCTCCTCGCTGTCCATGGTCGTTCCTCAGTGTTGTGGGCTATCATTGGTGTACATATCCACGCGGCTACCACCGGAAACCAGTCGACGTGGAGTCATCCATTCTGTTCCTGTAACTGATAACATTTCCTCCTGATTCGTCGTCATCGCTGTGCTTGCTGTTTTTTCTCTACACTACTGAGTCTACATAGCATTTCCAAGGGCTCGCCAAGTCTGTGTGGCTTCTCCATTGACCTTCATAATAAGCAACTCATTAGTGATCAATGCCTTTTGAATGTCGGTGCCGCACTGCTAAGAATGAACATCCAATCCCACATACGTTCTCTTAATGATGACCTCATTATTAGAAACACATGGGGATACACACGGGCTGTGTGGGACTCAGTAGTGACCTGTGTTGCCAATCATGCTGTCGTGATCTTGCTGTGCGTGTGAATTGGTCTTCCATCTTCTCTGTCCCGTCGTTTTGACTTGACTGGCTGCAAAACGTCCTCCGACTCCAACCCGGTTCGTCACCAGACATTGGCTCGCCGTAACCATAGTAATATAATAACGTCTTGTTACTCCCTCCCTCCCACACACAGCCTGAGCCTGGTGGACAGCAGCCTGCCATCGGAGGCAGAGCCTGAGCTTCGCTGCTACATCTCCAGGAGGCTGAGCAAGGGGGCCCTGCTGGGGGGCATGGGCAACATCGCCACCGTGGAGCTCAGGTTCACTTGTTTTGTTTATTTAGTTTGTTTGTCAATGGATCCCCATTGGCTGAAAACACTGTAGTGCGCTAGTCTTCCCACCTGGGGTCCACACATAACACAGAAGACAACAGAAACATTCGCCAAATTCAATCCAGAATCCAATAATATTGACACCAAGGCAAACTAGAATATGTAATACAATAAATATAGACGGATACAATGTAACAAGTTAGAATACATGAGCATCACATGACATAATCCCGGCCTTAATGATTTTGTTGTATGACTTGAAGGTGTTGGTACTGGGCTTTCAAGACTTCTATCTATTCTATTCTTTGTTAGGCCTTTGGTCTGAACGACCTCTGAAAATAAACACCTTTGTTGGAAAAAAATCAATGTCATCGAATTTGACGAAGATCCGATCGAAATGATGACACTGATTTTAGCGGTGAAAATAGACACCTTGGGAGCAGTCATGTGCAGTCTGTGGACTCTTCCCTTCTCAAACGTATTGTTATTGCCTCATTTTGTCCGGCACCTGCATAACGTCGGATGTGCATTTAATATCTCCTTCTTCCTCTTTGTGTGTGGCCAGCGTCCCGGAGCAGAACGTGGGCTGCTACTGCTGTCTCCTGGAGCAGGAGCACTCCCCAGATCAGCCCGACGCCGATGGCAACGGCTACGTCATCTGCTTCATGGGGGGCTCCGAGAAGGGGCTCAATTTATATCCTTACCCCATGATTGTGTGTGAGCGTGTGCGTCCTATTAGCTTTTCCATGTATTGAATAAACATAGCTACTGTGAGACATCTTGTCTGTAGTTAAAGCATTGTATTACATTTTGACAAACACAAAACACAAGTACGCTTCCATTTCTTGACTGGACACACATTTAGGCTAGAGCTGGATAAGTATGTCCAAGGCCTTCAAAGCTGTCTACAAACCCCGGAGGTATGAAAACGCATCTGCACTGTGAATAATCTATCTCCCTAATGTCGATTTCTTATTTCTTATTGTTGATTATGAATATTATTTTCTCCTACTTCCTGTGCTGCCATCAGCTTACCAACCTGGAGACGGAGATCCGTCCGTATCTCGGCAGGTGGTACGAAGAGTCGGTGCTGCACATCCATCGTGTGGTGCAGCTGGTCCAGAGCAGCATCAGCTTCCTGCTTCACGCTGTGAGTGCCCCGACCTCCCTCTAGAATTAAGCAATAAACCACGGAGAGGCCGTGGTTCATGCAACGCATCGTGCCCAACAACGCCCCCTAGGTCCTCTTGTGGTTGCTTTTATAAAACAGTTACTAAAACAGTTACTATAGACTACCAGTAAGATTTCAGAAAATAAACACACAGTAACGTAAAATGCGATCATTTATTAATAAAAGCAATATAGTTCCTCAAGCCAGCAACACAGGCTAGCATACATTTTTGAGATTGGCAGCGCATTAATACTAAAAATGAATTGTTATGCAGTCACGTGTGTGAGTATTTTACAACGGCTTCAAGCCAATAAAGAATCAAGGACCGGAACGATTAGTTTTATAATATTCCATCACAACTAGAGTCTCTTTCTCTCAATTCTATTGGGTTCACAGAAAGCAACTACCAAATTTGGAGTTGCTTTGGATGTGAATAAAATAATTGAATCTCATCAACCGTTTTGAGTGGACACCTCAAAGTAGGGCACCCTATCGTCATAGAATGAAGACGTTTATATTGTATCACAATAAGAGGGATTTCTGAGATTATCCGCTTTTCTGCTATACCTTCCGCCCACTCCTACTTAATCATTACTTATTATTTGTTGCATTCAAATCTACCTTCTGTATTCAGGCTCTGAGTCACACCCACGTAGAGGTCATTAAATCAGATGAGAGGACGAGGAAGGACATCGCCAGGTGAGTTAGTTGACACTTTTAAATGATTATTACTATCAGTTATATCTGCCGACTGCCGATTTTGTGCTTCACCATACAGTATTATCATAGATTCAATTAATCTATACACTGTTAACTATGTCAAGTGTAGTTAGAAATGTTTATTTCTACTGTTGTCTTGTGACCAAAGATGGTCCCTGAAGAGTAAAGAAAAGAAACATAACCATCGCAAAAAAACTAAAGACTAACAATGAAAACAGGATAACAAAAAACCAAGCAGTAACGTAACAACGATAAGTACAACCAGAATGAGACAAGTGAAGGCGGGGGCCAGGAGTTCATACAGTGTAGGGCTGCTACGATTGATCAACTAATGCATGAGTCAATCCACTCAAATGTATCACATCTAAAATGTTCTCTATGATCTATGAATTAATAAAGCCTATTTAGCAAGTATAAATACCAAACATTTGCTGTTTGATGCTTCAGAAATTCAAATGTTTGGTTCATGGATCATTATAAAATTAATACTTAAATAGTTTTTCTTGGCTGCTTGTAAGACAAAGCAAGCACATTTGAGACATAGCATTGGACTCTGGGCACTTGCTATTATTTAGGACATTTTATACTGTATATGAACGATTAATTGAAAAAAAACAATGTTTAATCAACGCTGAAGATAATGGTTAGTTGCAGCCCTACATTGGTTCCTATGTGTCTTGCGTTCCCCCTCAGGTTCATCAAGGCGGCCAGCTTGCAGGGCCTCTCCCAGCAAGAGGCCACGACCTCCCTGTGTAAGGCGGCGTCCGAGGAGCCCCAGTCTGACCTGGTCATTGACTGCTCCACCACTCCCCCCATGCTCTCCAACACCGGTAGGCAGCAGCAGCAACAGCAGTTACATCTTGTCCACAAGCGCCCTCACTCAGTTCTCTGACTCTGCCCCCCTGTGTTGAAAAGCATAGAGAGCACATTTTAGTAGTAATTATTATAAATGTTGTAAATATTGTTAGTACTATTTTGGTATTATTTACTATTTATGCATTTACCTATTTTGTACATATGTATATACATCACGACTATGTATAATTTACTGTTAATGTGCAGTATAAAGCACTTTAACTCCTTTTTTATCCTCATTGTTATTTGTATCCAAGATGGTTGCTTTCTCTTCCAGTTAGTAACCGCTTCTGCGATGACTGGATCCAGGCATTCCTGAACGCTGCGGAGCGTTGTAACCCCTTCCTTCTCAGACAGATACTTGAGAACTTCAAACTAAAGGTGGGAGCACTTTCATTAGAACTCATTTTTGTGAATGAACAATTATTTAAAAATGTTTTCCCTTTTATCCATTTCTTAATAATCACTTTATACATTATAGAGCCCCTACAAATCCATTTGTGTAGAGTTGCAATGCATCTTCTGCGAGGGAGGGTTGGTTTTAATCCTTCGATGTGGATCTGCGTTCAACTGATCTGAAATCAAGGGTTGGCGATATGGCAAACATCTTCTGTCCCAATATAGGTCATTTAATATCTCGATAAGGATATATATCACGATATAGCACATTTTCTGGTAATTCAGTTAATAAATAATCTGTTTAAAATAACCACATGGTAAAGCCTATTTTTGTATACTGCTGTGTGAATTAAATACACTTTACTGTTATAGCCTAGCCTGGCAAGCCAGACCCACATCAGAAAGATGTAGGGTCTGGCACTGCTCCATTGGCAGTGTGGGCGGGATAAACGGTCTTTCAAGTTCCCTCTGCACGCAATAGGATAGCGCTACAACCAATCAGAGCAACGAAGAAGGTGACGTAGTCAGAGCGACGGCTCTGTCTACGTAATTAATCAAAACTCAGAATAAATATTTATTTTCGAGGAAAGACTTCAGTGCCGTTCTTTGTTCTTTTCTCAAAGAAAATGTTAACTTCAAGTCTTGAAGAGTCGCGGCCAAAGCTGAGTCGAAAGACAGCCGTTCGCCAGCAGCAGCAGCCATTGTTTACCTCTAACACGGAACCGTCGCAACTCTGTCGTCATGGTAGCCCGGCTTCCGACTCCGCCCCTCACACTGTGCCTGACAGATTTTCTGTTTCCAGCACAGAAAAACGACGGAGAAGTGCTAGACCCCCCTGGCTGCAAATTAAATTTGCTGCCGCTAGGGGCGTCTAGATTTCTAGGCTAGTTATAGCCTTCAAAACCAGAAGAAGACAACAGTAAATGCCAAGACAATATCTAGTCTCATATCACGATATCGATATAATATATTGCAATATATTGCCCAGCCCTAGGAACATATTGTGACTTCGCGCCTCAGCTACCATTAGAGATGGTAAATCTCTACCACAAGGTCCCTGTGTAAAGCTGTACTTCCCCCTCCACCCCTGCAGGCCATTCAGGACATGAACAGCCTGAAGCGCTTCGTCCGGCAGGCGGAGATGAGCCACTACGCCCTGTTCCGCTGCTGCCAGTTCCTCCAGGGCTGCGGCAACGGTGACGTGCTGCTGCAGAACGCCAAGGCTGAACACAGCGACCTGCCAGAGGCCTGCAGGATCATCTCTGTTCTGGAGGAGTTCCTCACAGAACCATCCCAGGCCCACACCTAGTTTCCTCCAAGTGCTGGTGGAGACACTAATTTACACTAATCAATTTGGGCAATAATAATATGAAGATGGAGTCAACTCTATTTGCAAAGCCATCATCTTTCACATTGAAGCTATTTAGCTAACATGGCCATTCGATTTTGTCAGGGTAATTGCTTTTTAGATGGATGACAAACAAATAGAAATGTGTTCTGGGGAAATGAGAACTAGGTCATTATATAATTCATGTTATGATCGTAAAGGTCCCAATATTAGTAAGATTGGGAAATACCAGTCATTCCTACAGAGTATGAAGGAATAAATATTCGGTTCCTTCCTGTATCTTGCACATTCCCCTACACCTATTATATGCCAATGTATTGATGTTGACCGGATTTCAATTTTTTTTTTTGGACTGAATTATGTGTTTGAAATCAGTACTAACACAACAAACCAAAAAGGTTTTATTTTTTAACTATTAAGTTGCTAACCTGACCGAGCTTTAAGTTGTCGCTGTGATGAATGAACTCTAAACAGAAGAAATTCAATTGAGAAATGTTGTGCATTTTGTTTTATTTTTATCCATTTTATTGGGAATGCACAAATCACTGTTCCCATTTTTTTTAAACAGTTCTCTCTATCATTGTTAATATCAAATATCACTACAGTTATCTGAGAAATATATGTTAACACTTTTTTTTCTCCTTAATTGTAATGGCAATATTGTGTAGTGTGTAAGTAAAGTGGCTAAGTAAGTATGCTTAGTAAGTTGCACCATTCCACATCTGTAACTAGTAGCTCTCTGTGGTCACATTAGAAACATTTTCCATAGTGTGTGTTAGAATATATTTAACCACTTGGGTAGGGAACTGTGAATTTTGCTGTAATTGTAAATATGTTCAAACCACAAAGATGAAAATGAGTATGGAATGGGCTTTATTCACCTAGCAAGATGGCCGCTAGGTGAATAAGGCCCATGCTGTTGCGTGTAATCCGCTCTCAAGTATCCAACTCTAAAAGGGACACTACAAGCTTTCCTACCAAGCTTTGTTCAAGACTCGGTGGCCGCGATCCTGCCTGTTGAACCAGTCCTGGTGTGTAGTCTATTTAAAAAGTGTGACATTTGAGCCAAGTAATATGTTTGTATGTGATTGTGTGAACCATAACTATATTTCACACATGTACATACATGGTATCTGTGATATTTCCCTTCTCTAGATCATGTGCAATGTCTCTTGTATTGAAGTGATCATTGTTGGTCCCATGAATGGTGGTTGAATTAAAGAATATATATAATTACGGCTCACGGTTGCCCAAGTTTTTGTGTTTTGAAGACTTTGTGTAAGAAGGGTACACAATGTAGTAGAACATGAAACCCGATGTGTGTATTTGTTGTAGGAATCCTGATTTCAATGTGACCGACGACAGGGAGCTTGAGATTGCCATGGCAAGCGACACACACACACACACACACACACACACACACACACACACACACACACACACACACACACACACACACACACACACACACACACACACACACACACACACACACACACACACAGTAGGCGATGCATACCGACAGTCTGCGCTGCCACCGTCCTCAACAGTGAGCTGGGAACATCATAGATGCTCTCTGTCATCTCTTGGTTGTGCTCTGGAAACAGGACATTGAAACACGTGTTGAACAAGAGGGATGTTGTTAATTAATGTGAGGGATACACCAATATGACATTTATTGTTGGATACTGATATTCTACTATAAATTGATACTGATACTGCTTATTTTTTTTACATCAACAGCGGTCTTCTTGCATATTAAAACACAGCCGCATGGGACAATTTAGTTCATATTGACCATATTTTTGATGACACTGGACAATGGACATGGTACATCCCTAATTATGCTTTTATTGTATGTCCCTAATTATACTAATACTGTATGTTTTATATATATACTTTTCCATCTCACCCTGGTGTTCTCTAGCCCTCCTGTAGCAGACGGGGACATCATACAGGCTTTCCTCCTCGGTTGCCTCATGGATCCTATGGTCTGATAAACATGTTTAGTCAGTTCTGATTATTTAAATAGGATGATGAACTGAAACCATGAACGTTATACTCACTATGTGATGGTAAAACGTCATAGTCTCCTTCCACACTGAAACTATTAGATGAATTATGAGCGCTGTGAAGTCTTTCACCTACAAAAAACAACACAAATACCTTTTGTCACTTATGATTTGCATTATGTAACTCGGTAAGATTGTATATTGCCTTGCCCACAAGATTGTTTGTCTATTCTCTATTCAATACAATTTAATACAACATAATGTCTGCCTAACCAACACCTCTTACCCGCCTAACCTTCCAAGAAGTGGAATCCATCTTACAGAACTAGTATTTGAGCTTTTCTGTGGAGGCCATCGATACAACCACCTCAATAATGATCTAGACTCACGGGCGGGTGGTGAGGTGCTCTGGTCATCTGCCTTGTGTCCGTTCATCTCCTCGGAGGAAGGGGAGGAAGGGGAGGCAGACGAGGTGTACCTCGGTTCACGGCCCTCCTGGGAAGAGCACCTGCAAATGGTGAATGTGTGTCATCTTCACTAGTTTATACTACCTGTATACTACCACTGCTGGTGTTATGAGCGACACCTGTGTTTGTCCTACGATGATAACTGTGTAAAAAGGGTGTAATCTTCTTACCGTGGGCTTCCAAGTTGCGAGCTGGCCTGGTGGCAGAGGTGCATGGCACGCCACAGCTGTCCCAGCCACGCTGTCCTTAAAGCAGCCGTCTCCGCCGCCTACAGGGGGACACCACAGAGGGAGAGGCATGAAAGCCATTGAAGGCAACAAGGCACAGATTTGTCAGCTGGGGGGGGGGGGCATGGTTATGGTTATGGTTGTTGACTCTGACCAGCATAAATGACATAGAAATGACTCACTAAAAGCTTTCTCTTCCCGTCGGTCATCATGAGCTCAAAGACAAAGCGATTGGCTTCATCTCTCCGCACCTGTAGCGCGGACTGCACCTGTCCAGGTACATGGGTCACCCAGTCAAGCTATGAACGAGGGTAACCCGAGTACGACCATAAGGGGTGTTGTTTTACATCTATAACGTTGGTTTTGTGTTTGTTTTGTTGCTGTTCAATGCATGTTAGTGGACTTACTTACATTGTAAATGTAGTACACACCTCTCAGGTGAGACTGCAAAAAGTAGAGAACAAGCTCAAGTCACACACACACACACACACACACACACACACACACACACACACACACACACACACACACCAACACAGCGCTTCATAAAGACAATGTGAGACATTCAAATTCATTGAGTGGACCGTGAGTGGACCAACTGAAATAGCCGCTCATCACTCACAACACTGCTTTCCTTTTTGGTATAAAACAACAGCATTGTGTTTCGGAGACGGAACCAGTATGTCGTCCACCTCATCCTCTAGACGTGGGGGGGAGAAAAAAATTGTAATTTGTGGGCAATTGACAGAGACAGAGACAAGACATAACGCAAGACACCATGTTCATCATCTTACCATCGTGTCTTTCCTTTTCTTTAGAAAGCTCTCAAAAAATATCGTTTCACCTGTTGACATTATCCACCCCGGAGACCAGCTCAGTTCAGTGATAGTTAGTGATGTTATATGTCATATGTTATACCTGCCCACTATTGTCGACTTCCCAAAGAGCTACAGAGCAAAGCGGGCACCGCCCACTCACCGCCACTCACTTCTCCATTGTGGTCCATAACAGCAGACAGTCATTGACCGTATGACCATTCATTGAATGAACCTTAATGAATACTCAGAGGCGGTATCAGTTCACACGCACACATTTATTTGTACCTTTATTGTAAATGCTGGAAAAGTCAATGAGAATAAACAGTTCCGTTGTTTAAGGTGGGGGGGGGGGGGGGGGGGGGGTGCATCTGATCACCATTGTATAGAATAACAAAGTCAGCTTTGCGGTGCGTCTGAGCTAATGCAACCAGAGAGGAACAGAGCAGAAAGAAACCAGCAGGAGGCTCATGATATACAAACATAACAGCTTTGATAATACTTGTTAAAAAAAAATACACCGAAATGTAATTCTCTCCATGTGGCGCCGAGCACACCACTCTAAAAAAATAAAATGGAAAGAAAATATTAATAAATTAATATAAACAAAAAAAATAAGTGCATGACACACCGTCTTGAAGTTAGAAATGGCTTTGTTTCGGTGACACCTACAGCGTCACATCACCCCTAACATGTCCTTCTGGGCAACACTACCTTGAGAGGCCGGTTCAATCCTAAAATGTATGCATGTTGATGTGTGTTTATGTCTGTGAGTGTGTGTAATTAAAAGTTTAAAACACGACTACCCTATGTCTAGCCTGGAATACAATGGGATTATAGATTGGCTGCAGTTAAACTGGGCGCAAATCTCTCGACATTTCCAAAAGAAACCATTTCCCATACCGCTCAACAACAAACAAACGAAAACAAAAAAGACATTTTTATTTTCAAATATATATTTATAAAATGCATCTATCAGGTTGTCCACTTCTTCTCACCACAAGTACACGGAAGGGGGGGGGGGGGGGAGGATCTGATGCAGCGAGGCCCGGGTGGTGTTGGCGGGAGTGCAAGGGGGGGTAGTCTTTAGTCTTTCAGGAATAAGGCGGCCATTATGGCACGAGGGGGGGGGGGGGGGGGGGTTGACTGTCTCATGCGTTTACGAGGCGGTGGATCATCGCTGCTTCAGCAGTGCTCTGTACATGGCGAAGCCCAGCACGGCGAACACGGTGGCCCCCAGGCTGGCCCGGAGCCAGAAGGTGGAGTTCTTTGAGTCCACCTGCGCCATGTGTCTGTAAGAGGAACAACACAGGAGGTTAGATGGATACATGGGAAGGGCATCAGTCGAGTTGGGCGCGCGCGCGTGTGCGGTTGATGCTAGTCCACCGACATCTAAAACCTTCGCTGGGAACTTCCTCCAAGAGTTTCGGGTGTACACGTCTATGCGTAGGTTTATAACGTGCCATCAGCATTAACATTTACTACATGGGAAATAAACAGAATTTATTTAGTTTGTTTTCATTATTCAGTCAAACCAAAAACAACTCCACAAAGTATCTGTGAAATGAGTTGATGACGATAAACTATTTTAACAATTTACCTCATAGGATGTAACATAATTATTCATAATTTATTCATTTGAAAACATGATACCGTAAGTCCAAATAGGGACTAGGGATGGAGGGGGGGGGGGAATGAAAAATCAACAGTTTACACAAACCATATTAATTTTCCTCATACATGGAGGAAATATATACACTTCTTGAGGTATTTTCCGTTTTGATATCGTTTCGTTTTAGCACCAACTTGGACCCAGAAAACATCCCAGTAGAAGAAGCCCTGGCTGTAAATCACGCTTAATAAAGCTCAACTAATGAATTAGTTTGTCCGGTTTCTATCCGGCTTTGTTTCATCATTTGGATCCAGAGAGGGACTAAAACACGTTAATGGATACAGAAGAGTAGAAGTTTCAGGAGTTATTTTAGAAAACTTAACAGCTAGGGCTGGGCAATAATTCATTATTATCGTTTATTGTCCGTGAATGGTATTGCATCGTCATGAAATTAAGATATCGACTCATCGTGATACCAAGTTTTGTAGTATAAATGCTCTTAAAATTATAAAAATGAGGTTTGAAACATCAGTGAGAAAGGAAAACCTCTTAGTCTTCTTCCATACTTTGATGTAATAACCCTCAGACTGTTTAGAATGGTATTTTGAATTCATAATCATATCATGATTTTTTATCAATATCGTATAAAATCCACCATAATTATTGTGATAATACATTTTTCCATAATCGCCCAGCCCTATAAACAGCTAGGTTAGAACACAAAAATGTTGCTGAAACTAAAACAAAGAAAAGTAATAAAATCAAGTCCGGTTGGTATAAAATACTTTCTGGCAAAACAAACAAACGGAGCTGCTTTAGCCGTGGCTCTAGCTGGAGGCTCACTAAGGGAAGGAGGAGAGGAAGCTGATAACAAAAGGAAGCAAGACACACACACACACACACACACACACACACACACACACACACACACACACACACACACACACACACACACACACACACACACACACACACACACACACACACACACACACACACACACACACACACAGGTTACCATCACCAGTGCACATAACCTTCAACCCTTGCGGTGGGTGGAGAACTCATTCTCACGCATGGTTACACAACTTTGTTTCCCTTCCTCATCCGATATGACTGTCAACCTTGGTGAAACCTCATGAGGCGAGTGTATGTACAATGTTGGCAACACGCGCAGCAGACACGCACATACGCATTACCCGCGCGCGCACACACCTTTCTGGATGCACCCTCCAGCCTTTATGCGTCTGTGTGTAGATTTCAACGGTGGGGTCTTCCACGGTGTAGAGGGACCACATGACTGCCCTCATCTCTCTCTCACACACACGCGCACACACCCCTAACCCACCCTATGAGAACCAAAAACGTAACTTCACCTACACAAACTGCAAGCAAAACCCCAAGGCTGCGTGCCACACAGCCTGCACATAACACACAATGACGAGTTTGTACAGACACACACACACCAAGTAGAAATACACTACACAATGCCGAGTTTATACACACATACCACATGAAAGCCAGGTTGTGTAGGTTAGTATAAAGGTGGAGTGAGAACACATTTGTACAACTTATTTGACCGGATACCATTATTTCTAATTTATATTATATCAAGTCACGTCAAATGTATAGACCTTAAACCACAGTTAGTCAAAGGGCTTCACACGCCCACATTATATAGAACACTCCCTGACCCAAATATGAAAAACAAATACAACAAAACTAAAATTAATATCTGTTGCTCACCATTTCAAAAATGATCTTAAGCAACAGCAAAAAAGAAAAAGGGGTCTCTACAATCAACTTGATTGCAACAAGGTTTGGTAGGTTTGGCTCTACTAATCTACAGTAAGAACTGTAAACAACCAAATTCACGTTGCAGTCAGTATAGTGTACTCAAATACCATTCATAATGTGGTATGCCCCATTCCAAATAGTCCTTGAAGTATAAACACATAAACTGGGCGTGCCAGGGTCGACCAATGCTAGCCGAGCAGGCAATCTATCCCAGTCTTCTGGTGGGGTCAGACATCATCCAAAACCAGCCAATCCCAATACATGCTTTGAACACCCATTAAAACCATACGGGGGCTGTTAACCATACAGGGGCATTACGTTGACTGAATGTGGTGCTTGGTGCTAGAGACACTGTTTCCCTGCCACCACTAGCGGGGAGTGTTGAGCTTAGGGACCGGGGGCAGGCATCAGGAGCTCAGGGCAGATGAAGGCATGCAAGGGTTATTAGGGTAAGGGGCAAAAATCAGCAAGTGTAAAGACATGCAGGAGGAAGAGGAAGAGGGAGAGCCAGAGATGTGTAGGTAAAGACCTAGGGGATGGGGGGGAGACAGATACAGAGAGGGGGAGAGAGAGACAGACAGAGACAGACAAGACAGAGAGAGAGAGGAAGGGCGAGAGGGAGAGGACATACAACACGAGATGGAGAAGGATGAAATTAAAAATTACATTGGTAGTTATCACTGCACCAACAACTGAAAAACATTTCATTTGATTAGCTCCCCCCCCCCCCTCCGCCAGTGTAGTCTTTGGTATAAGAGAATACATATACATTTTAAAAATAAAATCCAATTCAATCTTCAATTAGGTTCTCAATTTAGGGTGTATATGGGCAACATCTGTCACACTAATGCAAATGACAAATCTATGTTGCACTTTGCATATCCACCACATGAGTGCAGAGAGCATGCTGTGGTTAAATCCCTCGTCTTAGCTTGTCACCTGGTTACATCAGGATCTTCGACAGTAATAATACTAAACTGCTCAATTTCCTAACAAAATTAGATCTCAATGAAATAATTACATATCACTTATGACAAATTGGATGCATACATCGCATATTTGCCATCACTTACTGTCATATAATGTCAATTATATTATATAAAATAAATAATTATATATATATTAACTAAATCACCAGAGAGGTAGCAATATATAAAGGATGTAAAGATATGCATTACATTTAAGGTTTGAGCATATCTTTACTGAATTTGCAAGACTACTGGAATTGATCACACAACGTCCATCGCAGCTACAATATATACCCTGGTTATATCTTTGCATCACAGTGTGGAAGAATATAATGAAGTGAAAAATAGAAACGGCAATAAAAAAAAATGCTAATTCATGCTAATTAATGTAACGCCAAGTCTATGTTATGAATCAGTGTGGAGAGTCATGCAGATCCAATTAGTGAACATCCAACTTGTGACACTTTTCAACAACTCATTCAAGCAACCATGGGAGGCAGCTTCACCTACAGGGGTGGCAGGTCCCTGGCTGGGCCACCAGACACTGGCCAGCCAGGCAGGCCAGAGAGAGAGGCCAGGCAGCGGGCAGTCAGGCTGGCCCCGGCCCTGGTGGTCCGGATGGGGCTGAAGCACATACATGACAACAGGGTCACCACCACCACCATAGCTTAACTGGGGACTGGGGGGGGGGGGGGGGGGGGGGGGGCATAGTAGCTTGGGTGGGGGGTTAGACTCCCAGCCAGTAGGGTCTGGGTTTGATCCTCAATGTCTGCAGCAGCCTAGTCTCACAAATCAGACTTTCGATTCATATCGAAAGTCTGGGGCGTTTCACTTTCTTTCGCTTTATGTTTGTTTCGATCAATCATGTTGCTGGAGGAAGGCATCTGTAAGTGCGTAATTGGCAAACACAAACTCGGCCAGCAGTAGTAAACTGTAAAGAAGAGTCTGTAAAGGTATCAAATCAACACCATGTAGTCTGGCCACTGTAGAAATACACTTCTGAAAGCATCATTCTAGCATAAATTAGTTTCTCTTCTCTAAATCTAATTCTAGAAATCTAACAACAGGAAACAAGGCGTAACTCTGCCCTTCAGTTTCTGTTTCTGTCGTACAAATGCGAAAATAATATGTTTCATTATTTTATTATATAAAATATTATATTGTATTAATTTGGGAAAATGTATCACAAAAATGCATGCTGGTATTTATTATGGTTGGTCCACCAGCCAACGTTGATCTGGAACATTTTAATTATGCGACAGCAATGATGCATGATGGAAAGAGTAATTAACGGCGACCCGAGTAGTGTCCGAAAGTGTTTTTTTGTTTGTTTTTTGCCAATGAGCTCACACTATATAGTCCTCTACATAGACCTCCCTAGATAGTGAGTAGGGAGTAGTGAGCTCTATATAGTCCTCTAGATAGTGCTCCCTAGATAGTGAGTGAGTAGGGAGTGGTGAATGAGTGAATGAGTGAATGATTTCGGACACAGCCCATGTTTCCGGCCCAGGCTCTGTGTCGTCTCCCCCCAGAAGTTCTGCGATAACTTAACAGGCCTGCTGGATCCCAGATCAGCAGCAGCCTACTTTTAGGCAGGCAAGTTGACTGTGAGCTGCTGTGGATAAAGGTGTCTGCTGCTAAATTACTAAATAGTAAATAGGACAGTGCGGATGGATACAATAGCCCCAGATATCACTCTCAGTTCAAACTAAGAGTCTTAAAAATGTGCCATGACATTAGGCAAGAAGACCAGTGGTGGATAACTCCAGGTCCAGACTTGCCTGTCCAACTTGCCAGGATTTGTTCCTGCCATGAAGAGAGCCTGTTCATATCACTCATCGCTATTCTACACCTGGACTGTAC
This sequence comes from Merluccius polli, assembly GCA_030340625.1. NCBI lineage: Eukaryota > Metazoa > Chordata > Actinopteri > Gadiformes > Merlucciidae > Merluccius > Merluccius polli. Next base: position 240,548 of record JAOPHQ010001434.1, read on the forward strand.
ACCTTGAGTTGTACGAGAACCCCCGATGGAAGGACTTTCACCCTGTGGTTAGGGCCAGGTGATGGGAAATAATCTACTCTCATCTATTTGCATGGTGCTGTAATGTACTGGAAATGCTCCAGACCAGTACAACGTTGCTTTGGTTCCTGGTCATGAGCTGGTGTGACAGGACATCAACTCGGGGTACTCAACACATCCAACAGTTTCTCTAATCATGCAGTACACTATTCCACACACTGGCCATGGTAATCATTAGCAAGGGTTCCCTCATTATTATAGTAAACATCCAATAACAAAGTTGTGCAAGTATACAACCAGTGCCACACATACATGGCACTTTGCAGATGGTTTAACGTCACGCGCACACGCACACGCGCACACACACACACACACACACACACACACACACACACACACACACACACACACACACACACACACACACACACACACACACACACACACACACACACACACACACACACACCCTATCCATCAGCATTTGCTCTCCTTGTCGTGGATATGCAAGGTCAACAGGGCAGCGAGGAAATGGGGAAAGGTTGCTAAAGACAACAGTACTGGAGGGCTGGTGAGGTTAGCTAGTGAGGAGGAGGACAGTGGAGGAAAGAAGTGTACGTTCATGTTAATAACCACTACAGTGTATAGTTGTACGGTTTATGGACCTGTGGAGCACCACCCTGCGGAGCTGAGCCTTAACATGGCGCAGCAGTCCCCACGTCAGGAGCCTCCGACACATGCAATACGCGCACCTTTTGCAGGCGCACGTGCAGCGGAGACGGGCGTGGCTGCGGAGAGATACACATGGATGTAGATACATGGAAAATGTGGCACGCAACAGACACACCAACAACAGGGAAAGGGGGGCAGGATAGTGTAGAGGCAGCTAGGGTGGGGGGTTTGACTCCCAGCAGCTAGTGCGCGCACACACACACACACACACAGAGCTTGGCATCAACTAGACCACCTTTCACCATTTTGTGTGCATCGAAGTCAAGGAAAGAAGGAAAGAGCAAACCAAACGGCAACATGGTATACTGTCAAGGATGGAGAATAGAGAGACTAAAGCCTTATTAGCCATATTAAGAGGAAGGTGGAGGAGGAAAGCGAGGAGACAACAGCAATACAGACACTTACCAAAAAATAGCAAGACTGGTCTAATCAAACAGTAAAACACTGGTCAGATCCAGAGCTAGACTCAGTGCTTCCCCTATCATCCACTGCCATGAAGCCACAAAGTTTTTAAGTGCAGCCCTGCAACTAGACAGACACTGGAAGGGCGGAGGGCACTGAACAGTGGGCACCAAGGCAAGGATCACCAGCAGGAGCAGAGAGGAGGTGGTGGAGGCATGGGGAGATCTTGGAGGAGGAGGGGACCGGAGGGGGAGGGTCAGTCAAACATGAGGAGAGAAAAGCAGGGTATCTGCAGGTTTCAACCACTTCAATTGAAGACTTTAATACCTTTTAATGCTACTTGGAACAAAATGTAATGCCAATTTCAAAGGTCCAACAGCCATTTTGAATGCCCTTTAAGGCCTAAATTGGCATTTTTGGCAAATTGGCATATTCTTTTAATACCTCTGTGGGTACCCTGCAAAAGGAGGGGACAGGAGAGGAAAGGAGGAAAGGGGAGAGGAAAGGAGGGGAGGAGATTACTCACGGGTACATAGCCATGGTGGTGAGTTTGGTGTAGAGGTCTTTGCTGGGCGCCTCGGTGGTGTTGCAGGTGAAAGGCTGGGGTGGGTGGAGTTTGTGTCTGCGGCAGAACTCCAGCGGGGTCAGGCTGTGGTGCTGTCGGATCTCGTGCAGGTCTGACTTGGCGGCGATCAGCATGCAGGGCGTCTTGCTGTCCATGAAGTGTTTCTGCCAGAAAGAAAACGGGATGAGTTCAGATGTCATTCAGTCACTCGTCAAGCTCTTTTGTGATCAAGAATCCCTGAAGAGTGAATGTAGTTGGACTGGCATAGTGACAAGGTTTTATTTTGCTGTTATTTTCTCTGTTCATGCCTGAGTGTATTACCCTAAAGAGAGAATGGTAGGGATTGTGTATGTCCTTAGGGGACAGCTCTGTTTCAGGAAGAATTGAAAGTAATTTTTTTTGCTGGTTTAAAAACATGACTTGCATGTGGTAGGAAATAATGTGATAGAAAATACTAACTGCGATTAGCAATGGAAAGGTTGGAACGGTTTCAGGTCCAAAGGTTTCAATTTATATAATTGGTTGATAAGGCTTTCCGTTATCACCCAACTAAATAAACTGAAACCTTTTGATTTGCCAATAAAAGTCTGGGTATTTGACTGGAGGAAAATTCCTGCCGCATATGAAATGTTAGTTTCTCAGGTATTACAATCCATAAAATGAGTAGTACAGTACTACTGCTGCTGCCATCATTTGTATCTAAATATAGAACCATGGGCCGTAAGCACCTAGCAGCCATCTTGGCTCGATCTCAGTTCTAAAGTTTATGTTTACCCGGTTCAGCTTCAAGTCTAAATAAAGATTCAGAATATTATAGTTGCCCTACTAAAACATATTAAAGAGTAGCATCCAGTGAAATCACTCTCTCTCACACACAAAATGTTGCTGAAACTAAAACAAAGAAAAGTAATAAAATCAAGTCCGGTTGGTATAAAATACTTTCTGGCAAAACAAACAAACAGAGCTGCTTTAGCCGTGGCTCTAGCTGGAGGCTCACTAAGGGAAGGAGGAGAGGAAGCCGATAACAAAAGGAAGCAAAGACACACACACACACACACACACACACACACACACACACACACACACACACACACACACACACACACACACACACACACACACACACACACACACACACACACACACACACACACACACACACACACACACACACCTTGTAGACCATGGCACAGTATTCAAATGAGGCCGGGTTGTTGACATCGTACACCAGGCAGACCACGTCACATGATACGTCCGCCTCCATGGGACCCAGGAAGTCAAACCCTGGCATCACCTCATGCAGCTGGCAGGATGAGAGGTAAAGAAGGCGCATTAGAGAACGTCCTTGTCCATCAATAGTAGGGCTACACGATTATGACATGCATTGTGATTTCCAATATTGCGATTGCAATTATTCATTGCAATAGATAACATATTATCGATTCAATGTGCCAACCTGGACACTACGCAGTCACGTTGCTTCCTGTCATATATTTAGGGGTAGTGATTCCTACCGGTAGCGAGTTGTAATGGTTGGTAATTATTAATTAATGTTAATGTTACGAAACATGTTTTTTTTATTCATTTGTTTTTATTTTGAATGCATTCATTGCAACCTTTCATGATTTGCTACTTGCAGAGGCCAAAATCATGATTTCGACTAATATGCAATTAATTGTTCAGCCCTAATCAATAGTGACAAACCATACAATTACCAGTAAAGAACAAAAGTGCCATGAGATGAAATGCAATATGGAGAATTGTCTTTTGCTGAAGGTGTTTCTTCTGGCGAAGGAAACTTTGTAACTGTGACCTGACAGAACGAGGTTAAAATCTGTTGTGTAGGGGGTGAGAAGGGTCATGTCTGGTGGGTGACTTTACTTTCAACACAATAGAAGAGGATGAGAGTGCATGACACGAGTGTACACAACTTGATTACACTGAATAATCCTCCTGAATAATAAATGCTTTGTGTACTTGCCATAAAACACATTCAAATAAATCGAGAGCGAGACATTTAGAGAAGGAGAAATAACAGACAGATGGAAAAGGGATTGGCGGTGCCCATATTTTAAAACCGTGAGCTTACGTAATACTAATCCAGATTACATGTGACTCCCGTAGAGACTGGAGAGCCGTGCTTACCAGAAGGTATTTCTCCTGTCCATAGACGTACGTGGCGCTGATGGCATACAGGGACTTGTGGTCCTCCCTGATCATCCTCTGTCGCTGGAGATGGAAAGACAAGTCTATCATGTACAGACGTTGAGGCTGAGCCACATAATAACGCAATCACTGCGTATTTGCATCAAAGCTTGGTAAATCAAACCCATTCAATGGAATTCAGATTCAAATTGACCAAGTGCAAGTGAAGGCATAACTAAAAGCAATGTCATTTTTGCCCTTTTGATACATTTGTGTGGAAGGTCGATGGAGTACGGTATATGTATTTAGTTTGTATTTAGTATTTAGAGAGACCACATCAGGTCAAAATTCCTGATTACTAGACATTTTTCACTCCACTTTAAAAGTCCTAATATAGACTCCTAATATAGTTCTAATATATATACAAATAAAAATCTCTTAATAACAGCGATAGGAGGGTTTCACATGCGGTCACATTCCAAGCCGGCCATCTTGGTGCCTGTTCACCATTATAATTAAGAATAAAAAGAAACGGTTGCTGGGTTATTCAATAAATGTTTGGTCAAGAAGTACCAAGATGGTGAGCTGAAACTTCTTTCATGGAACTTCAGATAGGGCAAACTTCAGATCACAAGATTGAAACCCTCCTATGCGATACAAAACATACATCTTATCGAGTCTGCGAGCTTGCACCACATAATCTTTAACATGAGCATCATTATGTGGGCCCTGGTATGTAGCAAGCGTGTCAGCGGCTAATGAAAGCGGGTGCCTACAGGTGTGGTTCTCCTCCACCCACCTGCAGGTTGCGGCCCAGGAAGGCCTGCAGGAAGCCACTCTTGCCGCTCCCCTGCGACCCCACCACGTTGCAGCGGAACACGCTGCGCTGCGTCTGCTTCTTCTGCAGGTCAATGCGCTTGCTCCGCGTCACTGAGGAGATAGGACGCATTTTAGCGTTACATAGAACATAGGGTTGGAGACTTATTTTGTATATATAAATTAGGTGGGTGATATGTAAACAAATCTATTATCACGATTATGGGACATTTTAAATGATATCGATGAATATCACGATATGCTGATCAATTCAAAATACCATTCTAAACAGTCTGAGGGTCATTACATTGACGTATATGGAAATGTAGGTAGGTACGGTATCAGACTAAAACTAGTTTTCCTTTCTCACTGACGTTTCAAAAATCATTTAATTATTTTAAGGGCATATCTTTTCATCGTAATTAATTTAGACTATAGAACTGGATATCACGATAAGGTGAGATCTTCATTTCAGGATGATACGATACTATTCAAAGAAAGACAAACGATATTATTGAGTTATTGCCCTGCCCCAATACAAATGTTTCAAAAACAGGACAAAATCCTATACATCTGAGTGACAGGCATGGTGGTTGTGTTGCTGCATCAGCATATAACTGGCTTTGTCCTTAACTCATTGGCTGCCAATGACGTCTATAGACGTCAATTGAAATACAACCGTTGACTGCCAATGACGTCTATAGACGTCAATTATGTTTTTCAACGGGGCTGACTGGGGAGCGATCTAGAGGACCTTGTCACAAAAAATCAGGCTTGTAAACATAGTATGTACTACCGAACTGACCCACTAGGTGGGCCCCGTGCCAAATAGGATGGGAGAGATGAGTAAACAGTAGCCTAATGGGTGAAGAAAGTGAATATGGCGCCAGCGAAACGTAAGAGAAACTTTAGACAGCTAACACTCGAACAGAGTATGTGTCGCAGTGTCGCGATCGACTCGGTTGTTTGCAGCGATAATCCCAACTCGTCCCAACTCGTAATATACCGACGATTTGTCACGCCGCTAGACGTCTGATACTGACGCAAAAGGTTCCCTCCCGCGTCTGTGTGAAACGGTCTGGGTTCTCATAAACCCGTTCGCGGTGGTAAGAGACGAGCAGAGTCTACAGCGTCCATTCACTCCAATAATAACCCGGTCACGGTGATAGATTACGCTAACCCTAACCCTAACCATAACCCTTTTTGGAGTGAATTGTTTCACAGTAGACTGCGGACGCTGTAGACTCTGCTCTGCGAGTGGACGCTGTAGACTCAAGTGCTCGCAGGGGTGCGCAGCGAGACCAGACTATTTTGTGTAGGGGTGGAAACACACACACACACACACACACACACACACACACACACACACACACACACACACACACACACACACACACACACACACACACACACACACACACACACACACACACACACACACACACACACACACACACACACACTTTGATATAGCTGCGACAACATACAGAAATACATACCTGTAAAGAATTGTACAACTGACATTTTGAAGGAAAAAAAGTAATTTATATTTATATTATATATTGGTTATATATTTGCAAATAAATTATTGTCCTATCAAAATACCTTTCTCAATGTTGTTTTTGCTGTTTTATGGAGGGAAACCACTTTTCAGATGTTAAAGGTGTCACTAAAGCAAAAAAAGTTTCTTTTCACAAAAAGCCTGTTTTCTCCATTTTTGGTCAAAAACAGGTGTTTTTGGTGAAACCAACGTATGTTCTACTGCCGATTACTAAAGAACGGAAAAAGGTAGAAACAAACGGTTTGTTCCTGATTAAAGAAGAGAGTCTACTCTTTCTTTTGATAGTTTCGGTGTTTACATAGTCATAGAACTCACTGTTAAGTGGGTCTTAGGAAATCAGTCAAAATGCTGTAAAACGCTTGGCAGTATGGGGCTCTCTGCACTGAAAATGGCTGGCAGCCAATGAGTTAAGCACAAGCGACCACCTCCCTAACAAAACAATATGAGATCGGTCTCAATAAACTAAGTAGTTAAAGTCAAGTCGCAATGTCCTCATTACATCGCATTACATTACATCGTCAGTGTGCACTACGTTTGTGTATATTATGTAAACTGTATGTAGACTGGCCATCTGTGAATTCTGGAGAATTATAGAACAACCGGTAGTTTCAGGGCGGCCGTGGGGCGCTGGTCTCGCCCATTCTCCAGCAATTCACATTGAATTGATAAATTAATTAATACTGGAAACAGACTCACCCCCAGTTGGCAACATTTATAGTACTGCATTTACATGAATTGCCATTTTTCAGACGCTTGTATCCAAAGAGACTTACAAGCGAGGCTGAAGACAGTCAAACCATACAATCGAAAAAATCGGAGCCACTACAAAAATGCATGCATGAGTGAAATGAGTGCTGCAGGACCAGGGTTAAAAAAATATTTAAGTCCCAACACAAGCTTTTTAATTACATTTTTCTGTTGCCAGTGTCAAGTAGTTTCCAAGTGCTAAAAGTTGCATTGTCGGTATGATTCCCATTATGTAAACTGTAATAGGAATAGTGACATTTTTCTGATTTGGTTTTCCATTTTCAGACCGCAGCGGGGGTCTGGAAGGTGGGTGTGTCCTCTCACCTGTCATGGCGGCAGCTTGGGACTCCTGCTCATAGATGATGGAGAAGCCCAGGTAGCCCAGGTACTCCAGACTGCGCTGAACGTCTAGGTACGTGGTTAACCTGACGGGAAGAACAGAAATCAGCACCGCAAAGAGTGGCTAGGGCTACAACGATCAGTCAATTCATCAATTAGTCGATCGACAGAAAAGTAATGGAAAAATCAAATTGTTATAATCGATTAATCCTTCAGGTCATTTATCAAGTACAAATACTAAACATTTGCTGATTGATGCTTCACAAATTCAAATGCTTGGCTCATGGATCATTATAAAATTAATACTTTAGTTTTTCTTGGTTGCTTTTCAGATAATGCAAGCACATTTAAGACATCACTTTGGACTCTGGTAACTTGTAATGGGATTTGCTATTATTTGACATTTTCTAGACAAAATGATTGATTAATGGAAAAAAATATTAGTCAATTAAACAAATATGAAAATAATTGTTAGCTGCAGCCCTAGAGTAGACCTGCGGGAGTGGAAATGACCATTTCTGATTTAGATGTTTTTAATCCAATGCAAAAACATTTTATTAAATAGAATTACCGAGCTGGCAGGGGTTAGGTCTTGCTCAGAGATGCCTACTGATACAAACTGCGGATATTGGGGTTTATGTAATTGAATCAACTCTAAAAAGGATTAGAAGGAAAAGAGTATTATAGGTGCCGGCACAATCATGTGTGCGTGTGCATGTGCATGCACACGCGTGTGCATGCACATGCGTGTGCATGCACGGTCCGTGTGATTTTAACATACGTCCACTGAGAGAGGTATCCCTGATAAGTGATCCAGCCCTGGTCGTTGGTGCAGACCGTGTTGTTGACATCCGGGCCCCAGGGCATGTAGGGGAACACCTTGAACAGGTCCTTCACCTCTTCTGGCGACAGGGCACAGTCTCGGTCCTGGAGAAACAATGCCAGGTTTTAAGCAATAACTGTACGTTCACACCAAAAGCGTCTTGCGCTGCAAAGACGCTTTGACGCTCAAAAAGATTCGCTGCGAATATTTTTGTTCGCTTTTGACGCTCAAGACGCTCAATGACGTACAATTAAATTATGCAGACGCATTTAAAGGAGCCGTATGCTTTTAGACAGCCATATCAAAGAGTGAACTCCCACACACTTTGGCCATATTGCAGAGACGGTTTTGCTTGTTGGATAAACGATAGTCGCACATCCCTCGTAACTACGCCGTGAAGGTGAACCCTCCCGGACTCCGCTATTAACATGAACCGCTCCGCCGGAGGAGCCACATCCACACGCACCGGACACCAGAATACACACACACATGTTTTACATTTGATTGCTTTTAATAAAGTTGTGTGCAGTTATACGGTAAATACGATTAAGTGTCCAATGTCTCCTACCTGGTCCAGAACCGCTTGGTCCATGCCGTTAATGGGCGGCCCGCTTCGTGCGTGTGTTTGTAAAAATGATAATTAAGCTGATTATTACGGTATTGTCTCTGAAATAAAAAAGACTTGGATCGTACAACACCGGGTGCCCCGCCACAGCCGCGATTATCTTTTCCGTCGACATTTTACAGTAGGAACCAACAAAGTACAGTAGGAACCAAAGTGCCGGTGTTCCCCGGGACCCACCCAAACGGAGAGCGTCTACATTCAGATTGGCTGTCAGTTTTTGCCGCTGAAACGCGTCATAGTCATTTGCATAAAGTTAAACTGTCTTCAACTTTTTTTTGACGCTCTGGACGCTCAACTTTTGACGCTGGAAGCGTTGGACGCTTGTGACGCTTTGGACGCTCTTGCCCATAGAAAGTGAATGACTTCCGGCGTCTTTGCAGCGCAAGACGCTTTTGGTGTGAACGTACAGTAAGCCACGAAAGGCCGTGGTTTCCAGTTTCTGCGTAACACCCCTTAGCTGTTATAAAACGGTTACTAAAAAGAAAACGGTTACTAAAAACGGTTACTATAGACTACCTAGTAGGAAATAAACTACACAAAATAAACACAGCAACATAAATGCGATAATTTATTTAAAAAAACATTTCTTCCACCAAGCAATCTAGTTCCTCAAGACGCAAGAAATCTACACAGGTTTCAAGCTAATCAGAATCAAGGACCGGAACTATACGTTTTATAAATCATGGTTAATCCTCATCAATATCAATGTTTTCCTTTGAAGGAACATGCACAACACGATATGTGCAAACATGCACCTTAACCGCTAGACTACATAGCTTTGATTAGGGATGCACGATAACTTTTTTTTAAAACCGATACCGATAACTTTCAGCTCCTAAAGGCCGATACCGATAAAACACACACACACACACACACACACACACACACACACACACACACACACACACACACACACACATATATGATGATGACTTAAGATCATGACATTAATACTATGAACAAACCCAAAAACACTTTTGACTCTTTAAATGGAGATATTTATTTGTTCCAATGAAAAACTATTGGCAAGCCTCTCAAAAAAAAAAAATGGCCCCTTGAACTGATGCAAAAACTCCGATGTGTGTAAGTCCCGGCAGCTTCTTTGCGGCTGGCTTTAAGTTGCTAGCGTCTTTAGCAGCCCGGGCGTCCTCATATGCTTTCTATGTTTCAGGTGACTTATCAGGTTTGACGTACTGAAGCTAGTGCTATTTTTAACAGTTGTTACAAATAACAAGCCACCTGTCTTCTTCAGAAACTTTGAAAAAGTCCCACACAATCGATGCCATGTCTGTTTTCAAACATAAGAACGCTGTGCTGCATTCACAGCATGACGGAAATTCCCTATTCCCACGCTTGCTAGTTGTTCTTTCGGCCTTTTTAAGTTCATGTTTCTATTGTTTATGTGTAACGTGTAGAAATACTGTGGATATCAATTCAAGTCAGCAACTACCAAAATTATGACAGTAACGAGTTATTTTCCGACACGAGGCAGAAAGAGTTTTTCTGATTATGCCAACGTCACTTGAACGCAGCATTCACTGCAGGCCATTCAGGTGTCCCAGTGGGAGCGGGGCGCTGCCGCGCTGACAACATTATATATAATATTATATTATAATGTTATCGGGTCTATTTGTCATGATATCGGACTTATCGGAATGACGTAATAATTTCTGTTGAGATTTCTTTTCTCTGTCACACTCACTTTGTCGTGCTTGTCGAAGACCCTTTGGAGAAACAGGTAAGCGTTGTGGTTGAGCTCTGTGGTGCAGTCTGGGGGGATCTTTATCCTGGACAGATAAATACAAAGATATGAAATCACAGCAGAAGAACGGCCTGAGTTTGTGTCAAACTGGGGAAGTGAGAGAGCCAAGACAAGTGAATGAACTACAACCTGCTTCCAGACTAGATTATGGCCTGGATTTATATGGGCAGAATTATATCTCTGGCTGTATCCCAATCCAGTGGCTGTTCATTCAATCAAAGCATTGGCATGCAGCCATTCATTCAACTCTGAGCAGAAACTTGAGATGCAGCCATCCGTATATTCTGGCCATTCCTAACCTTTAAAAAAGGTGGCCCCTGGCAGGTGAGCTTTTTATTAGATTCAAGACAGAATCTCAATACTGGACTGGCTCCTGCCAAGGGGTCCTCCATCTCTACCAGGGCTCCAGACTAACTTTTTACACAATAACCTCAATTGTTTAAAAAATAAATCAAACTCAAATAAAAGTGTGCTGCCTTGAACAGACGTCTTTTTTTCAAAGTGTATGCAAACACCCCAATGAACTGGGCACAGGCAATGTTGTTGCTGTAGGTCGGATTTACATTTAACCCGTTCTTTTTCATAAGGATGATCTGGGACTTAAATTTAGTAAAAGGTAGCTCTTCTTTGGCTATATTATAAGTCGCATGTCTAAATTTGACACTGCCCTGGGTCGTGAGCGATACATGAGTGCGAAGTGGGTTTCACGAACATCTGTCGAGATAATCGATGAGATTATCGCAGACGGCAGACACAGAGATACCTGCCTTATAGTTAGTTACACTGCAGACATCGCGTCCTGCCGCAAATTGTAATCTGTTTACGACACGTGTGACAGTTGACATAAAGCAAAGGATCGGGCTTAGGTTTGTGCGCAATATAGCCGATACCGATCAGTAAAAAAATGCCTTGAATGGCCCGAGTCTGAGTCTTTGAGATTGGAACGGGACATCCCTACATACGCCTTATTTTTTTCCCACACCCCATTCACCGAAAAAGAATATCAGGGTCAGAGCCAATCAGAGGCAGAGTAGGGGCATGTCTTCACAGAATGCGGGTGGGAAAATGAAATAACGCTACACACAGAGACAGACTTGCTAAATGTCAGGCGCACCGGTGCGACCAATGAAAATGTTTAGTCGCACTTGACCGATTTTTGGTCGCATGTGCAACGAAAATGGTCGCACTCTGGAGCCGTCTACTGTCCTTGTGTTAAAAAAACGTCAGGCGAGCACTCACAAGGGGAACAGGTACTCCTGGGTGAGCTCCAGGTCATCGTCGTAGCCAAACCGCCGGAGGACGGTCCAGGTGGTCTCGTGCCGCCCCCTCTGGATGAAGAGCGTGTGTAGGAACAGGAAGCCTGCCACCATGGACCAATCAGAGATGAGTAGAATGAGCAGGTGAGAGGGCCGTTATAGCCAACAGTGATATCGGTTGTGTCGTACACATATTTTCTGTATTTATTTCTTATTTGTATTTGTTATTTTTTATGTAATATCTACTACTGTCTTATACTTTCTGCTGTAACACCCACATATCTGGAATTAATAAAGATCTTATCTTCTAATAAAACTATTAATCCCACATGGGAAATTTTGGATAGAAACATCAACTACATTAAAATAAGTAGATATAATAGAAATGCTGATGAGTGGCTAAAAAGAGAGGAAGAAAGCTGACAGACCTTTCAGTGTGAGGCCATTGTCCTGGACGCCATCAGTCATGTTCCTCCTCACCACATTCTTCACGTCCTCCAAAGCCTGGGGTGCCAGCGGCGTGTTGAAGCATGTCCTCTACACACACGCACACACACACACACACACACACAAAAACACACACACACACACACACAAAATACATTACTTCTACAGCCAGTGTGTGACTTGGTGGGTGTATAAGGAAAAATGTGAAGTGTGAACCAATGGAGACAAACTACTGTGGATTATTTCGTTATTTCATTTAGTTTGTTTTAGGCACTAAACAAAACCAAATGAACCCTTTTCTTTACCAATAACAAAATGTTATGTAGCAGAAACTCCATTCATTAACTTTTACTTCTTTAACTTTTTATTTTAAATAATCTATTGGCTCATGTTTGAAATACAAGTTTGTCAGAAATGTAAAAGAACATACCTGAAAGAAATTGAGTTCGTTGTCGTTGAGGATGCCGTCGTTGTCCAGGTCAGACACTTTGAAGATACGCGTTAACGCCTTTACACAGGAAGGCTTCATCTGAAACACATGAAGGCATTCGTTGAGTTGCACAGAGTGGAGAACAAACCTTAAATGTTATGATGGAAAAGTGACGCAACAAGATGGAAAAGGTACATTTTTACATGAATCACATTACAGGCTTTTACATGGTCTTCATGCTGTTTGCCCAAATCTTAAGACAAATGTACATTTTTGTTTTTATACACGTTTCTGTTTATGTACACATACTACACTGACAAAACAATTACAATCCAATGTGTGGGTGTGCCTTATTGGAAAAACATGTTTGATCATGTAACTGATCCTTTTATATAAACCAATGTTATTTGGCCAGCATCTAAAAAAAATTCTTAGTGTTCCTATGGGCAATATGAGCTTTTATCTCCGACTTGGGTAGAACTGGTTGGGTCAAGGTGGCGTAAAATTAAGCAATATTACACAAGCGGGTGACTGCAGTATCCGTTTCAGTTCCCCCACCCAGCTAGGGTTTAGAACCAAGATGGCCACTAGCCGGTGAATAAGGCCCATAGTTACACTCTGGAGCCACCTCCTCCTCTCACCTCCTTCTCCTCTGGACAGTAGAGGGGTCCGGTAGGGTGGAGCACAGCCTTCTGGGCGTAGTAGAACAGCTCAGAGATGTTCTTCAGGTTCTTGGCAGAACACTGGGGGCCAGATGCACAGGAACATTGTGTAAAGTATAATTACAGCGGCAGCAACATAAGAAAATACTTCAAGGCTTTGGCGTTGCAGTGATGCAGCGTGTAATAAACCTGCAAATCTGTAATAAAAACCCAGCAAAATGTGTAGTAGTCAACATGTCATATAGGGCTGCAACGAATTAGTCGATTAATAAAAAAAAAAGTGGCCGCCCTAGTGTCATGGGATGCAACCTACTTACATGTGTGTGTATGAGTGCATGTTATTATGAGTGTGTGTGTGTGTGTGTGTGTGCGTGCATGCATGTGTGTACCTGTGTGTGTGTGTGTGTGTGTACATGTGTGTGTGAGTGTGAGTGTGTGTGTGTGCCTATCAGTTATTATAGTTAACAAAACCTAAGACTAAAACTAGCAGTGAACAAAATGATTTTGTTAACTGACATTTAAAAAAATAAAGTTTAAAAAAAACGAAAACTACATAAAACTACAATAAACAATGCAACATAAACTAAAACGAAAGAATTGTGGGTAAAATCAGCTTACCAACTCTGCTGTGGGTCGAGCAATGTTAATGGTGCACAATATGGGACCCTTTATAAACAATGTTTTTGTAAATCATACCATGCATTCTTTCATCTTACGTTCTTTCTTCTTTTTTTTCAGCAACTATTTATAGTTGCTGAAAAATGGCTTTCCTCATAATACATTAAAAAACTAAACTAGACTACACCGAAATAAAAACTAAAACTAGCCAATTCCTCAAATTAAAAATAAAAATAAAACTACGTATGCACTCCTAAAACTAAACTGAATTAAAAAACCAAAATAAGACGAAATAAAAATAAAAAACTAATGAAAACTTCAAAACTATAATAAGTGCTGCGTACATGTGTGTGTGTACATGTGTGTGAGCGTATGAGGGGTGTGTTGTGTGTGTGTATGAGGTGTGTGTGTGTGTATGAGGGGTGTGTGTGTGTGTGTGTGCCCCCTCACGTAGGCATTATTCCACTTTTAGCTTGGAAACTGATCTGGCTGGCCAGTGGTACGTGAGCAAGCATCACATGACTCGGACTGAGATTTGAACAGAACAAATGTTCCTTCCTCTGTGAGATCTGACACGTATCAAGCCCTTTAGTGGGTCAAGTGGTCTGCTGCTCATACAGTCCAGGAACCACTCAGATGGTTAGTGGATGCCATGTTCTCTGATGCCATTTCAGACATATCACAGCTCTATATTTAATAGTGAAAACTTGGGGTCAATCATTATAATAGTCTTTACGAACTAATGGTGGATGTTTCTATTGACCGATTGAAGAAGTGTTGATGAACTTTTAATTTCCTGGTTTGCTGGCAAATGTTTGCAATGCCAAGGTAAAGTCAAAGTCAAGGTATTCTCTCATTATTTGAGATGTACATAGTATACACATACATGACGGATACTTGATAGAGTAAATTAAGGAATCTTGAGCCTAGCCTTCTTTTTGGCTTTCCTTAAGCATGTATGTAAGCATGTGTTTATTGATTATTACTGTGCGCCGGAACCAAGGAAGAGTATAACATCAATGGCGACCGCTATAGACAAGATAGACGCTGCTATGTAGGCTGTTCTAAATAGAGGTATGAGGCATGTCTTCTCAATATCGCCCGACATCGTAGTTTGTTTTTACTTTGCTCCACTCTTAAAATCCCGGCAAAACCAGTATGTTGGCATGCTATGCATCAGTGTTGACTTAAATTACATTACATTCAGGCAGATACGTTGGTCTCGAGTAGGGGTGTCACAATTCTCCAAATCCATGATTCGATTTGACTTTTGATTTTAAGGTCATGATTCAATTTTTGATTTAAACAAATGATTAAAACAAATAATAATAATAATAATAATAATAATAATAATAATAATAATAATATATTATTAATATGATATATATTATTTTATATATATTATTATTTATTTTATTTTTTTAAGCTGTGTTTGTGGGGCTGTCATCTAGTGGCTCTTCTTTTTGTTTTTGTGTTAAAAGAAAGTCGTCACTGACAGCTATGCCATTGTTATACTATCGAGTCTTGATTGGTAAAGATCAACAGATCATTGGTTTTATGCCCCAACAACTTCAAATACTTCAAAGATAGGCGACATGATATGTGGGATAATTTCTTTAGGAATGTACCACACTAAGGCCAAATGGTAAAATGTAAATCATTTATTGAAAATATAACAAAAACATATTTCACGAAATTGGTGAAATAACTGTTTAACACAAAAACAAAAAGAAGAGCCACTAGATGACCCCACAAACAAAATCAAATTCGATTTAAAATCGAAATCATGAATCACTCCTAGTCTTGAGTGATTGGTTAGGGAAAATCGAATCCCCATCCCCCAAGGATATCAGTTAGAGTGGAGGCAATGTCAGACCGAAGATGGCAATGGAGTGTAAGGAGTTGACATCTGTCTGATATCAGGCTATCAGCTCTGATAGCTAACAGCAACTATTACGACTTTCAACTTTGACAGAGTTTTGCTTTCCAAAGTGATATTTAAAAGAGCTATAGAAGCATATGCCCAGACGTTATTGACGACGGCGAGGACTCTGAACTGTGTTGCGTGGAGGAAGACAAAGTCAATACATTGACTCTCCGGGAGCTTTTGGGTGACATGGTGCTTCTTAACATAACAGCACTCTCTAATGAATTGACTGAGGCATCCACAGCATGTAGATGAGAGAAACAGAGAGTGAGTGAGTGAGTGTGCGAGTGTGATTGCATGGAACTAGACTCCTCTCATGCCAACGAGGTCCGTAGTTATTCCAATATTGATTTTATGCTTTAATGTGTGCATTGATGATTTGTGCGTCTCACCTCGACGCAGGTCTCGATGTCCTGGTACTGGTTCATGATGGGCAGGATGGTCTCCATACTGCTGTGTTCCACCAGGTCCGACTTGTTGCCCACCAGAATTAAGGGAACCCTGAGGAAATAAAACGCAAATCGGCGACGAAATGAATATGGAAAGAATGACCAGTTTATCATTAATCGTGAGGCACGATTTGGTTTGTGGCACATTTTAGTTTATAATGATAGCTCTAATCAATCTCAAATAGTGTGCTATGCAGCCTGCAGTCAAAAAAGTGATGTATATTGTTCATCAATACTGTATTGCTATTTTCTTCTATCACCCTAATGTATTCATGTAAAAAAAAAAGGTTTTAATGTTTTGGAGAAAAAAAAAACTTTGTGGCCATCCTCCGACCACTTGGTCCCTTGCTGTGGCCCACTTCTGGGTCACAACCCACAGTTTGAGAGCCACTGCCCTACAGGACCCTGTGGATTCCAGGGTCCAGGGTCGAACAACTGACAGGTACCAACCCCCATTATCTTGACTGTGATTTATGGTTGCATACAGTACTGGCCACAATAAGCTAAGCGGTACAGGGTCCATACAACACAAACCAATAAAATGGCTTTGGCAGATATTAGATTGGCAGACATATGTAATCCTGGTACACTTCAGTATTTCAGTACTAGCTACTATGCTGGCCCAGTTTACAGGACAGATTGAAGACAGATTATATAAATCACACGTTGTCATATGCACCCTACTGACTTAATATGCTGGCTCCACATGGGTAATATTGTCTAGGGAGTGGGGGGAGGCACACACACACACACACACACACCTGCTGTCCTTGTCTGTTCTGTCATTTATGAGGGGAATCCAATGGCTTGTAACCTAGGCAGGGGGATACATAAATCAAAAATCAAATGACATATATCCAGGCATAAACGTGCATGTCACCTACGGCTGGGCAATAATTCAATATTATCATCTTTAAATGGTAGTGTATCGTCATGAAATGAAGTTATCGACATATTGTGATGCCCGGTTTTATAGTTTAAATTAGTCACAATTCCGATTTTAAATTGAAGATCGATCGAAATGAGCGGTCGATTTTGATCATTGAAATCAAAAGCTGGATCCAAAAAATAAATAAAATAATAAACACACACACACACACACACACACACACACACACACACACACACACACACACACACACACACACACACACACACACACACACACACACACACACACACACACACACACTTTTAAAGCTGTGTTTGTGGGGCATTCATCTAGTAGTGGCTCTTCTCTTTGTTTTTGTGTTACAGTTATTTCATCAATTTGGTGAAATAAGTTTTTGTTATATTTTAAATAAATGATTTACCATATGGCCTTAGTGTGGTACATTCCTAAAGAAATATAGTCTTTATATCACACATACCATGTAGCCTATCTTTTTAAAGAAGAATTTAAAGTGTCACTTTACCAGTCAAGACTCGATAGACTAACATAGCATTAGCCTGGCTCCGCCCGCCTACGTACTTCCGCTCAATTTTCATTTCACTTCAGTACTAGGTCTGGGAGTGCTGTATGTTAGAACGATTTCTTTTCCCTCAAATGTGCCTTCCAATCAGCGAACAGGAGGCGCGGCCTGAGAACAGTGACGTAGAGGTCGTGCGCGAATTTCAGTTATTGAGCGCAAGTACGGAGGCGGGCGGAACCAGGCTAATGCTAATGCTCACTGCATCTGCCGTTTGTATACTGCGCGCAACGTGGTTTCTGGCGCATGAAATACGTCACGACCAAACGTTAGCGATTGGTTGAGGCAGATCCAGAGTGGCACTGGGCAGAGCCAATAGGTTTTAAACTTCAACAGCACCCGCCTTCAAGTGAGACATCCACTTGAAGGCGGGGCCGCGCCTCCTGTTCGCTGATTGGAAGGCACATTTGAGGGAAAAGACATCGTTCTAACATACAGCACTGCCAGACCTAGTACTGAAGTGAAATGAAAATTGAGCGGAAGTACGTAGGCGGGCGGAGCCAGGCTAACATAGCATAGCTGTCAGTGCTGACAATCGAAAATTGAATCGTGCACTTAAAAATCGAAAGTCAAATCGAATCATGGATTTGAGAGAATCATGACACGCCTAGAAGATATGCCTTTAAAATGATCAAATATGAGGTTTGAAATGTGAGAAACGAAAACTAGTTTTCATTACGGAAGTTGGTAAAGTCAATTCCCCATAATTATCGTGATCATTTATTTCCATATCACCCAGCCCTCATGTCACCCCAACCTAGTCTCACATAGCCAGCCCTATCTCCACACTTCATTTTGGCACTGTGCCAGCGCTGGAGAAAGGTCTGGCTCTACTCACCATCATTCTGGTATAAGGGGAAAAACGCTCCGTCTAGTTTGTATTTCTTTAACCAATCACAATCGTCTTGGGCGGCACTAAGCCCAGGATGCAGAAACAGTGCCCTTGCAGGTAAAAGCCCTTCACTGTCATTGGGCGACTATTTCAGTCATCCAATGGCAAGCTTGGGCAGGCTTGTACCAACAACCTACATCTGGTAAGACAAGCCCCAACCAGACAACACATCTAAAAGGCCTTCTCAAAACACTCACCTTCTCAATGGACTTCTTGTTGTTGACGGAATACACTATGCAGATAACGTTTGCCTGCAAAGACAATTAGTTAAGTTTGCAGAGAGCAGAGAAATAATAGCTGCACAAAATAACAAGAGCTATGAAGGTGGGCTTTTTAAGAGTTGTAACAAACAAACCTTGGATATTTCTTGATAGAGCTGCTCATCCGACTGCTCTGCCTCTGCAGGATTAAAAACAGTACAGTTGCATATATCATCATGTCACCATTATGAAAGAGCACGCATTATTATACAATGATGCATTATACCAATATAATGCAACTTTAAAAGGTTTTGTTTTACTTTTTTTTAAAGTCAGTGTGCATAAGCAAGACAACCCGTCTATCGGTTCAAAGCACTGCTTGGACAGCCAGAAGCCCGGCTAACCTGAGTAGTCCACTATGTGTGTGGGGACCCGCTCCGGTGTGACGTCGGCTGGAATGGTGATCTCCTCTGCTCGAAGGGGAACCTAGACCATGTGATGGAAAATACCAACTTCAGAGCAGTTCAACAGTCCTATAGGGCCAGGTGTTGTGTTGTATTTGTTTGGCTAGCCACATGCAACTCTGATGCACACTGGATATGTGTAGCATAGCATCACATACGGTTTCAGTGTTACATGAGGGAGACTATGGTTTATGCAATCATGTCTTTCCAGTAGCAGCAACATGCGGTTATATAACATTACAGTGTGCATGTGCATGATTCAGCAAATCTTTCTGCATGTATCTATATCCATTAGGCTTGAGTAGAAACGTTCATGTTGCAAGTGCATCTTTCATTTATCACCATCTCATGGTCTGGTGAGGCATACCTCATCAGGAAACTCCTCGCTGACCAGGGACATGATCAGCGATGTCTTTCCCACCTTGGCTGTAGGGACACATGGGGGGGAAAAAACAAATATGACCTCGACTAAAATGTCACCACGTTGATCTGCTGAACACCGGGGCAAAGATAAGGGCAGTTACTGCTGTAGCCATGCAGGCGTATCAAGTGTTGGGAAACACGTTATTGAGGCCACAACAGAACAGAGCTGCAGAAAAGGACTTATATCCCACTTTCAACCTTGCTCCTGGACCAAGCCACCATCAAAACAAGCAACTAAACCACGACTAAAATCGACATTGACTCAAAACGTATAAACATTCAACGCATCACTTCAGTCGTTGTCTTTATATACGTATGAGGGGATTTATATACACCATGTATGTAACACGTCGTGCAACCATTACCGCTACTTTGAGCCGTTGGTGAGAGCAAACGTCATAACCGCACTGGACTGGAGCGGCTGGTGAAGCCATCGCTACAGAGGGACGTGCGTCTGTCCAGCTGGGACATGCCTACATGACATCCTAGCATAGCAAGGATACCTTGCGACATTTTTGGTTTAAAAAGGTTCACGGCGAGGTTAATCCAACGCTACGCCAAGTCCGTGTCAGACCACTGTACGTTTCCTTGGCTGCAGTGCTACAGAAACCTGCTAAACGGGGCTGTTAGCATCAAGCTAGCAAGCAAGCTAGCTAGCCCCTCTCAGTCCTTCAACAACCTCGGGATTTGTGAAGGTTCTCGCCACTTACGTTCCCCGACGAGTAGTATCCGCACGTCCTTCCTCATGTTTGGGTCGCCTTTAGTTGAAGACCGGAGACTTTATTTGTCATCTATCGTTGCGGATGGCGGTGGTTTGTCTTTAACGGCAGGCCTGCGCACCGCACTCCCGGTGGCTGTCAAACTCTCCGCGCCTTTTGTAGGACAAAACGGTCGCACAAATTATGTCCTCAGTTGTGTTCACTCAAGAGTTTCCGTCTGCTTTCGGCGAGTTATCTGCCCGATAGCCACGACGTTGTTGAAGCTAGTCATGGGACATGTTCCTATTTTACCCGGTTTTTTGTTCACTCTTTTTGTAACATTTCGCAGTACATGTTAAGAGCACGCCTGACCTCCGGTACCCGGCAAATACAGCGAGCTGTAGAGGACAAACTTCCATGGAGAAATAAAGCGCACTGCAGCGCTCTCTGGAGTCAGAGTCGGCCACTGCAGTCACTGCACAGCATTATATATAACTATAACTGCTAATTGCAATAAAGAGAAGACTCTGTGCAGACCATATCAATCTGTATTGTATGTTATAACAATTCAGCACAGTATAAAATAAAATACAAAAATATCCCTTTCTTTAAGAACACTAATATTTTCATTCAAACATGCTGATATTAAACCTAAAAAAACAAAAGTGGCATGTAGTCTAGTTTGATTATTTTGCTGTGTGTGTGTGTGTGTTTGAGTGTTTGTACATATTTACAGTTGACTATACAACTTCCATTGTGTTTCTTTGACGCTCCCCAACATTTTGGCCAACCCTGTGACATTACATCGCCTTCCCCTGGAAATCAGCTTGGGCCGTGGAGTGCCTTATCTTGCATTGTTATATGACTGCACACCAGCACTGTGTTTCAAAGTGGAAATGCACCTCTCAAACCACAGCATCGAAAGCCTTAGTGGGTGTGCTTGTTGATGCAGTTGGAGGGAGGGGCAGCAGGGTGGAGTAGTTCAACTTTGTTTTCAATTAGATTCATAGCAGGATACACATGTCCACTCTTGGGAAGTTGTTTCAGTGGAGCCAGTTTGCAGTTTACGTTTGCAGTGATGCCAAAGGCAGCTAAATGTCTGCCAGCTGTCTCTTGACTGTGGCTTGGGGTGCAAAAGGGTGCAGACCTCGTGCATCTCATCTTTTCCTCCCTCGGATGTTCGCCTCAACTAAAACAAAAATTGCAACATCACACACGTGAACCAATATGAAGTTACCAAACCAATAAACGCATGAATAGTGTCTTTATATTCCTCTCTCTTTCAGCATTACCAATATACAACGATTGCAACAACAACAACAGAATGATTTTTTTTATCCGGTGCCATGTTTCTTGATTGTGATGATCTTAATTTGTGACACTATGTTTGAAATCTAATAAAAATTCAAATTCAAAACCAACATTTGAGGTAACTGGACTCAGTAGCCAGAGCAGCAAAAAAACCCTACTTCTCTTTATTAATCATTCCTTAACACCTTCCCACAGACTGTCTGGAATGATTGTGCGCAAAGCCATTTCCAATTATGCTTGATATTTCGCAACCCAAAGCAGTGTACATTGTGTACATTTTCTAAACTAGGCAGTTGGGGGCCAAGATGGCCACGCCCCTACATGGCACCACCAGCTGCACAACACAACTCTATAATAACGGGTGTTATTACAACTCATCTCTCGTGGCTTACCAGTGTAGTCCTGAGGGGCCATGGGCCGGGCGAACACCTGTCTGAAGGCCTCCAGCCACTGCTTCTGCTCTCGCTCCTGCTCACACATGAACACAAACTCCCTTTGAGGCGTCTCCAGCAGAATACCGCACTTCCATTTATTCCCGCGAGTGCTCTTTGGAGTGAACTCCTTCACCGCGTAGCCGTTCTTCGCCGTTCCGATGAAAACAACGCCTAATTCCTCCGCGTCCTACCATCAGAATCAAATGACAATCAGAATCAAATTGAAAGCACAATAGGGGACATGGTGGATGAGAATGAAGGGGTGGAAGTCTTGGTGTGTGTGTGTGTGTGTGTGTGGGGGGGGGGGGGGGGGGGGTTGGCGGTGACAGCGAAGGGAATGACAGAAGGGTTGTCCTCACCAAGCAGCCTTTGTAGTAAAGCAGCTTCCTGTCCTGACAGTCTAAGCTGAACCACCTCTTCTTGAATGACTCCCGTTGCTGTTCAGAATGGAGATGTGTTAGGTTTTTAGTGTGTGTGTTTTATACATTTTTATTTAACCTTTATTTAAACAGGTAATCTCATTGAGACACGGGGTCCCATTCTCAAGCATCCTGTCCATGTCCTGTGTGTGTGTGTGTGTGTGTGTGTGGGCCTACTTTCCACATTATTATAAACATAAACATGCAGCGTTCTGCGGAACACATACATTCTCAAACATAGGGGGCAATAAACCCTAATGTCTGCATTGAGTAAAATGCTTTATACCTGCTCATCAATGACTCATTAATGACAAAAAAATGAAATGAAAAAAAAAACCTTTCACTTTGGATAAAGTATGAAAATGTATGTTTATGGCTGTAGGCCTATTTTCCATATTTTGTAATATCAAACCTATCAACATCAAACCGCTAAATGGTAGGCTACTCTACATGTGTTAATCTATCAACCTACCATTGGCCCAGTCTTCTCCATGTAGCCCTCCATGATGTAGTTTCTAGTTATTTTGGGTATTAGCTGGGAGAAAGGCAACAACATCAGAACTTTAGCTTCAAAACATGGAAAAAAACTCCTGTGTTATTGTTATTCTATTCCTTATAATTATAATTATTTTCTTTATTTCATTAAGGTGGAAGTTTAACATTTGAACATCTGACAATTTCAATTCTGATTCAGACATATTATGTTAAACATTCACTTTCAATGTTTTTACCAACAATGAAACACATTACACTAGAAATCAACAAAGTTACTGGTTATTCCAGCACAATACTGGTTGTCTGGCACCTGTAACATCGCAACACTATCTCACAAGACAAGACATTGTTGGCTGCCTACCTCCTCGTCACGGCCAGTGGGATAGGCCGTTCTCAGGTAGGCATAGCGAGTGGCGCGAATGGCGTTGAACCACGTGACAATCTCCTAGGAATTAAAACAACAACAAACAAACAGAACAAGGAAGAGACTATCACACAGAGGGGCGGCGGTTGGATGACGATCCACAGAAAAACTATGTGTTCAGGCTCAGATTAACAGTGTGGGGTGACCCCACTTGAAGTGCCCCGTCCTACCACTTTACACGTAAAAAGTGAAATTTACTATGGCTATAAAGACCATTTACTGAAATAAACAGCATTTCTCACTCTCTAGAGAGAGAGAGACCCAGAGAGTGCCCCCAGGCACTCACCCGATGCTATATATGGATAATCCGGCCTTGTATGCGTGTAGTCCGATGGTAATCTGGGATGCAGCAGTCCTACTGTTATAGCAGACCTTCTGCTTGGGAGGCACTGCCTCCCAGCAGAAGGGGGCACTCTCTGGGTTTCCGGCCCAGTGGCATGTTTTACGCCTCGTTTCCTGTTTCATTATGGAGATATTCTACTGAAGACCCCCCCCCCCCCCCCCCCACACCGAGGAGATGAAGCTTTCAAAAGGGGATTTACACATTTTAATATGTGTATTTCTACAGTGGCCAGTCTACACGATTTGAAACCTTTACAGACACTTCTTTACAGTTTACTACTGCTGGCCGAGTTTGTGTATCACCGCCTGCAGCAACATGATTGGTCGAAACAAATATGAAGCAATTTCCTGGGCCTGACCTCGGGACTCTCGTGGTAAACAAAGATGTTTCTCGTGACGCTTCCCTTCAGGTAGGTCAGCTGCATGCCGTGGGCGTGGCCGATCTTCTCCGGTTGAAACGTGGCATTCAGATCCTTGATAGGGATCACAGCCTTGGGGCCTTTGGACACCTGAAGGGAGAATAATAGAAAATCACCGCTGAGGGAGTGAATTGAACGCAACTATGACGATTAGGATACCTGTAAATGGTAATTGGTTATTCATTTTGGAGCAGAGGTCCACTGGGTTATATTTGATCAGATACCCGGACTCTGTGTCCGTTGGATTGCAGTGAATAGAAATTGCATTGAAAGAAGTGACCACTGAATTGAAGAAGTGAATTGTCCAGCATTGTCCAAGGCCTGCACAAAAACACACACAAGAGAACAGGACTTAAGTTGCACTCACGTCTTCCTTGTTGTAGTAGACGAGAGTAAATTCCCGCTCCGACAACACAAACTTCCTCTTCAGAAACTGAGAATTGTCCTTCCCTTTTTTCCACAGCATCCCTTCGTAAAAACCTTTGCGGCAAACCAAGGGGGAAAAACAGTATGGTCAGAGACACACGCAGACGGTTCGGCGTCTGTCAGACGTCGTCCGTCACGGGATAAGGCTTTCAAAAGGCACCTGTCCCTGCAGCATCACTTACACCCTTACCTGTGGTGTAGGAGGTGGGAGGGTACTTGGTCTTCCCTGTGAACTCCATCCTGTCATACTTCGCCCGTATCCACTCCTCCCTCAGGACACTGGAAAACAATATAAGGTCAACATAGGTCAGAGGTCAGACCTGAGCTGGCTCCACCTCCATTGCATGATTGCAGAGGCGTTCACTTCACTTCTGCATGCGCAGTTTACCACCACTTCCTCCTCTGTTGTTGGCATGATGAGGTCCCCCACGGTCAAATCACCTGGTTTTCACAGACCACATCGGTGGGGACGGGAGAGATACTTACGCACAGTCGTGTTGCCGAGGCTGGTAGTAGTACGGCGGCACGCTCCTCTCGTAGTGGTCCTTGGAGACCGCGTTGCCTTTAGACTTCATCAGCTGCCAGGCAAGTCAAGGGTCGAGAAAAGGGGAACGTATGACCATACAGCAGGCATTGAATGGCCTCGTGGACGTAGGAATATAAACACATGAATAAGCATGAATAATACATGAGTTTACCTCCACCAGTTCGTCCTCCCAGAAGTCCAGCCTGATGGACTTGACGCGGCTGGACAGGTTGCGGTGGACACCAGAGCATTGCAGACACACAAACACCCCCAGTTTATAAGAGGCCCAGTCTGAATCTAAGGGGAAAAAAAGGTATTAAAATAAAAAATAATAAAGTTTAGATATGCGGGATTCAGCTCGTCTCAATGAAAGCGGATATTGATAATCATCCTACCTGCCGCGCCGCAATCAGCGCACCGACTGTTGGCCGGCTGTTTGACCATCTCCAGTAAAATCCTGTTGTTTCGCTCGTTTGCCATTGTAATTTTAAACACACAGATGTCTGTATTGTCCAACGGGTGTGTACATCCACATGATCGGCTATCAGATAGGCTACTTAAAAAAAAAAAAAACAAGTCGCCGACTTGGTCTGCGTCGGAATGCTGGCGGAGTTGCGACAGACGGTGTCACAATGAGTGGCGTGCTGCAGAGCCCGCCCCCTTTGGTCTCGCCTGACCCGGCTTACATGATGCGCCTCAGGAAGCATGTGGACATCAAGCTCAAGTATAGTTTTTTTGTCAACTTTATTTAAAGAGTAGGCTATAACATAATACATTGACATGGGTTTTTAATCATTTTGATGTTTCACATTCAAACATTTTTTAAATTTTTTTTACACTTACTATATTACAGGTCACAATCTCACAAAATGATTTGACATATTGGCACCAGATGTGTTACTAGTGTCTAAAAAAAAATTCAAATAATACATTTGTAAAATTTGACCAGACACACACACGCGCACACACACACACAAATTAGAGTATAATTTGAAAGCATCAAATGGATGTTCTTTATTAGAAATTTAACATTTGTACAGTGAACTAACAGTTTAGCTTCATTTACAAAACAAAAAGCATGAAGTGTTGGAGGTGTACTCACTAGGCTGCACCAATTTCTTTAAAAGAATAAAAGAAACAAAATAATGATAGTCTGCAAACATTGTGATGCTTGAGTCCAGGCCTCTCCAATCAACAAACTCATTTGTCCGCCGGTCACGTGTCATTGGCTAGCCGGCGTTCTTGAACCTGGCACACATCGTCCTTCACGTGTACATTTACACATGATGCCAGCTAGACCAGAGCTCAGGGGGTCCAAGTGTTCAGGGGAAGTCTCCAGCCAGGTGCTGCAGGGTGTCCCGGGGGATGGCCAGGTGGATAGAGTCGAGGTAGTGCAAAAACCTGAAGAAGACGGAAGAAAAAATAATTTAAAAAAAAGAAAGAATAGACATTTCCTTCTGAAACCATGAGCTGGGCGCGGTTGGGCGAGGTTGTGTATGTGTGTGTGTCTGCGTATCAGAATTATTATAGTTAACAAAAACTAAGACTAAAACTAGCAGTGATTTTTTTTTTTCGTTAACTGAAACTAAAAAACTACAATGAACAACGCAACACAAACTAAAACGAAATAGAATTGCGGGTAAAATCAGCTTTGTTTAAGTTTTCACCCTTCCTTACCAAGCTCTGCTGTGGGTCGAGCAATGTTAATGGTGCACAATATGAACATATGAAAAATAAAATAAACAATGTTTTTGTAAATCATATCATGCATTCTTTCATCCTACTTTTTTCAGCAACTATAAAGCATGGCTTTCCTCATAATACTAAAATAAAACAAAACTAAAAACTAGTAAATTCCTCAAATTAAAACTACTTATGCACTCCTAAAACGAACGAAAACTAAACTGAAATCAAAAACAAAAATGAAAGACGAAATAAAAATAAAAACTAATAAAAACTTCAAAACTATAACTGTGCTGCATGAGTGGTGTGTGAGCGTGTGTGGTGTGTGAGCGTATGAGCGTATGAGTGTGTGTGTGAGCACGTGTGTGTGTGTGTGAGCGCGTGTGTGTGTGCGTGCATGCATTCAGGCTTCTTCTGCATCTGTTGCACTTTAACATGCATTCATGCATATTGAAAAGCTAAATGTTTCAGTTTCATGGCTGTGCCCATTAAATTTGACATGGGTTCTTCCAAATCGCCACGAGATCAGCATTAAACCACTTCCTTCCCTTCCGGAGAAAAAACCCTGCAAACAGCTAAGAACATGCATGTTTTAAAGCATGATATGGGGCATTTGACATTTGTTTGCATAATTGGTCAATGGCAAAGAATACAAAAGCGTTCACTTCTAGGACATTTTAAACTGTAAAACTACAGTGTGAGGCTGAGGCGTAGTGTACATTTTCTTCATATGACATAGGCCTGTTACTTTGACAACATTGCCTGTTTTAGTGTATGCTTGCAATGCACTTTACTGTAAAAAACAATGTAAATAAAAATAATTTGAAGTAGCCCATTTGATGAGGATGTCCCCGTCCGTGCAATCAATTCTTAATGTGTTTTGTCATCAATTATTTTACACACACACACACACACACACTTTTATTTCCTCCTTGGCAGAAAAACACATTACACAAGCCTTCAGATACTCCTGCAGTAAGAAAACACTTTTAGGGCTGTCTGACTAACACTCATTATGAACAGACTTTAATACACTCGCTAACCTAGCAAAATGAATGCTACAAACAACCCATAATGCAATACTCTGTGTAGGAGTCGGTTTTACACCGATACTATCTCCATTCAAAAATAATATCTGTTGTGAACACATAATTGTCTAGTCCTCGAATATAAGACGACCCCTACTTTTTCAAATTTAATTTCCAGAGTAAAATATCGTCTTGTATTCGGGCCAATACGGCAATATAATAAAGTAGCTGGCTGGACTAAAATGAGTAGTTGGCTGTTTGGCTGGCAGCCGGTGCTTATGGAAAGCTCTGTGGGTGGACAGTGTTTGGAAAATGGTTGAAAATGCTGTCGTAAGGACGGAAAACCTTTGACACAAAAACGGCGGTTTTAGATTGAGCTGGCATAATGTGGACACACTAGATTACCATTAGGGATGGGACGGTATGCAAAATTCATGTCACAGTTATTGTGACCACAGATATCAAATTTTTTGATATTATCGCGGTATTGTTAAAATGTGTTCAAAATGTTTAAAACATGCCAATAAACACCAATAATTTCACCAAACACATTTTTATTTAACCTCGGGTTAACACTATAAATAAATGAACAACAAATAAAATAATCAGAAGCATTGTGTCCATCATGCGTCTCCAAGGTGTCCAGCTGACCACATTTGTTTCGCAAGTAATAAGAAAACAAAAATGTTTCAAGAACTAATATACATGTACGGGCTATTCCAACTGTTGAGATAAACAGGACAAAGTCATTTGTGATGGCACGCAACCACCACGTCCATTACGTGCATTGAAGATGTATTTTCCTGTTACATCCTTGTCGGGGACGCATTAGCATTTACACTACAAAAGATGTGGTCGAATGCGTCCCAGACCACCTCGGCAAGTGGTTTGAGTGATCGGATCACAATGATGGACGTTTACACTTGTAGTTAGCGCTCTCCACTTGTGATCCGATTGCCCAAGACGCATGTTATTGCCGGTTGTCTTTTTAGACTGGTGAAAAATTGAAGCAGCAGCACTATCACTCAACTCCTTCAGCCATTGTTTTGGGGAAAAAAAACTAGCATAGCACGTTCAGCTAGCAACATGGCACACTGTGCCTGTGTGGCTAGTAGTGGCTACGTAAATTACGTTGAAGGGACAATAAAACCACGGTAAATGAGATCATGAAAATTTGACACAGTATAACCGTCAGGAATTTTAGTACGCTATATCGTAAAAAAACGGTTACCGTCACATCCCTAATTACCATCTGTTCCGAGGACTCACCTTCGTTTCACTTTTCCTTGTTCTTTAAGCTGCTGGGATCTGCAGATGGTACGTAGGGTAGGGAGGTACTCCAGGGCGAGCTCGGGCCTGCTGCCTAGCGTACCAAACACCCCCCTGGACAGCAGAGAGGACTCCACCTCCCTGCACTTCTGGAGCAGCCTGGAACACAGAAACAACCAATAGTTTGGTTAAGAAGTGCCGCTTAAGCGTTATTGTCCATTGGATCAACATTGTTGATGCTTTGATGGTACAGGTGTGTTAAGGATGTTTCTATGAAGAAAAACATGAACTGTCATGGTCATTGTATTCTAATGACTAGGGGTGCTCCGATCGATCAGCCACCAATCATTGTTGGCCGATATTCATTGATTCAACAGTTTGATCGGTGGTCTCTATAAAGGCTGATCATAAGAGCCGATCAGATGACGCAAAACACGCAAGACAATTTCTCTACGTACGCTAAAATGGCTTCACCGGTCTGTTGAATGTGTTGCACATGTTGCCTGCCAATAAATAAACAGCTGTCAATTCATGATGAGGTGAGCCACAAACCCACAAGTGTAAACATCCACAGGGTTTTTCTTGGGTTAGAATTGGGCTTTGGCGGTAGCAAATTTTGCTTCAGAAAAGTGAATCGTAGGCCTACACATTATATGATTCTTTGAGTACAAGCTCATATTTATCTACCCATTTATAAAAGCCAATATTCACTTGTGATACCTCCTCGAGGGTAAGAGTAAGCCATTTCATAAGACCATCCACCGTCCACAAATAGATAAATAACTCGAGATAAGTCGATTAAACTTTCGTACACATGCCAAGGTTCTCTCTCCCCTTTGTTTTCTCTCTCTTTCTAATAGTTTAATTTTATATGTCGAAAAATTTAAATGAAAACAGACTGTCCTTTCATCAAAATAACCAAACCAGTGTTAGCTATGCCTGATCGTCACATGAACGAGAATATCAGAGACATTAACGAGAATCCTTGTATGTTTAGTTTGCATTTACAGCAACTGTTTTCACATTTGCTTAGTCTGTTGGTAGGTTTTATATTTTGTCAATTTCTGTCTTGCAACCTATTGTTTGAAACCTGAAATTCCAATAGACATCCTTTTTAAAAGAAAGTGGGCAGGGATGTAGTTTAGGCTAGGGATTTTGCTTTGGCAGACCTTGAAATCAATTTGGCAGCCACCAAATAATCTTTTAATGAAGGAAATACCCTGAACTATACTAAAAGTAAAAGACCTGCAGCAGATTAAACATGTAAAGATGAAGACTCAGACTTTACAAATTTGGCCATGAGAAAGTATCTATCCATCCCTAATATTAAAAAATATGATCGGCACAACAGATCTTATATAAAAGTTACAAATTCAAATGAACGTTCTTAATTAATACAGCAGAGAAGACATGGACTCACTTGGGTTGGCAGGGTGGATGAGGCGTAAGGCTGAACCCTCTCTGGTGTGAAGCCACCGGGAGGCTGAGCTCCAGCATTGCCTGCTCCACTGGCTCTCCTCCTCCCAGGGCCTGGGCCTCTTCCTGGGCCTTGGTCACGCCCGCCAAGCACCTCTGGAAGCTCAGGGCCTCCGCGGCAGCCTGAATCTCCACAGCCCGCTCCGCCTCCACCCTGCTGGCCCTGGGGTTCTCCAGCCTGGCCATGTCCACCATGCCATCCTTGACCTGCGCCCGGGGCTGTGCTGCATACAGACCCTGGCCTCGCCCTCCACCGCACCCCTGTGACGAGAGGGAGCAGGCATCCATGTAGGACATGTCGTCAAGGAAGTCGGCAATGGCAGTGAGGCAGTGGGAGACCGGGACACTGACGACTCTCTGCTGAGGGGTCAGAGGTTCCCTCCACATTCTCAGCGGAGGTTGAATGGCGTCCTGAGCCCCAGCTTCACAGACACTCTCCTGCCCCTCCTCGCCCTGAGCGGTGACCGCAGGCTTGGCAAGGGAGTGGAAGTCCTCCTCAGAGTCCGAGTCCGAGTGCAAAGGGTCTCTCTCAGCCAGCCTCTTGAGCTTCCTCCTCCTCTTTGACACTTTGACTGGACTCCCGTCGTCCATGGCATCCACAGCCTCGGCCAGCTGCAGGGCTTCGGGTTGGGGCGGCGGAGCCTCCAGACCTGGCCGTGCAGAAGAGGTGGTGGTGGTGGTGGTGGTGGTGGTGGACAAGTCCATTGGGCAGGGGCAGGGCTGGCTTGGTGTCTGCAGGGGTGGGAGGGTGGACACTGGTAGCTGGGTGACAGGCAGCGGGAGGAGGGCGTGCATGTTGGAGTAGAGCAGGTGTACTCCCCGGCGCCTGCTGTCAGCCACCAGCTCCCAGCATGCTGCAGTCT
Source organism: Merluccius polli (assembly GCA_030340625.1). Taxonomy (NCBI): domain Eukaryota; kingdom Metazoa; phylum Chordata; class Actinopteri; order Gadiformes; family Merlucciidae; genus Merluccius; species Merluccius polli. The sequence goes on from JAOPHQ010001434.1 coordinate 272,133, forward strand.
CCTTCAACGGACACTGGACAAAACACATTTGTTTTTGAATTGTACCTTCATCAATACGTGTTACTTTGAAAAACTCATGTACTTAAACTTTATATTTCCATTGATTAAATCTTGAAAGTTCAACTATAGTCTGAGGCACACAAACATCCTCAAAAAAGTTTTTTCTGCAGAAATTTGACCTCAATGTGGTTGAGCTGAGTGTGAATGATGCCTAGCTAGCTGTGTGGATGCTAGTAATTCGGATGCTAGCTGGGAGGTAGTAGGCTAGCTAGCTTATATTATACATCTTTATTACACGGCTTTGTTGAATGCTCGATTCTGAACAATTATGCCATTCTACGGTCTGTTATTTCTGAATAGCAGACCGCTGCTATTAATAGCAGACCGCTGCTATTAATAGCAGACCAACTTTTTTAGCGGAAAAAATACAATATTTTTTTAAATCAATAAAATAATTTTGTCGTAATATTTTGTGTCAAATTATTGATTTAGTAGTAGCAGCCATGTAATACGCGGGATAATGTCCAGCGAGCCCATCATTATTGTGAAATAAACCCCTTCAGGGTACCGCAGGACTCTGATAGGGTTTGTGCGGGGTCCTTACATATATTGTCAGTTGTCTTGAAAGTGGTATTGGCTTACTCTGAGCAGTTCCCGGACACTCCCCTGGGGCTGGATGTTCAGCAGGCCCAGCATGCTCTCAGCACAGCCCGTGTCCCAGAGAGGCAGGTCTGGTGGGTCGCTGGCACCATGTGATGACGCACCCGGTGGCTCCTTGTGTTTCTGTGCTGTTTTCGTAGCAGAAGACATGGTGAAGTACATGAACCTCAACAGAATGTAGACAAGGTAATCGACTGCAGACGTTTAGTCAGACCTGGACATGACATGGACAGTCCTCGATATTGGAGATGGTCACGGTTGGCCTTTTATTATGAATGTATGCAGTATCAAATGTTCTCATGAAAATATAAATTGTGAGTCAATTCAGGATCATCCAGAATCGAGGACATTACCATTGCAACAAGGAGACATTTAAACTTTTTTTTTTACCGTCCAAACCACCAACAGCAAAGCTCCCAGAGAGAGACCACAGAGATGACTCACCAACGGCATCCAATTGTTGGTCTGGTTGTGGTATGGCTCTGTGGTGGCCCCCAGTGCTGCGGGTCCAGAACTGCAGCTGCAGCAGGCTCTGTCTGATGTCACAGCTGTTGAGGCTGAGCAGGGTGGACACATCGTGGGGGTCTGTCCTTGTGTCCTCCGTCAAGCACAATAGGCGCAGGTAGCTGCTCACGTTCGCCTGCCGACAAAAAGGCATGTTGAGTGAACACACCATGTTAAAATATTCAAATTGAAGTGGTCTGGTGGTGGTTAGGGTATTAAAGCCTGAATAAATGCCTTAATAATTTAAAATGTCCAAAATAGAATGTATTTGTAATAGTACTGCCCCGCTATATTCATGCTCCGTATGCTTTGCTCGGTTAAAAACAACATGATTACATTACAAATATGAGGCAAAAATTCTCCCTCCATGTACTTTGGGCTACCATACTACCAGCTGAAAGATTATGGGTTCAAACCCCAATGTCTGGAGACTACGTAAACCCTATCTGCCCCTTAATGACACAGGATATTCACTTTAAATAAGAGTCTAGGTATAGTTAAGCACCTACTCTAACAAGACCTAGTATGTGGCTGGACTGTGACTCTACTGTCCTTAGCGCTGGATAGATTCAAAATGAATGGCAGTTAATTAACAGAGCGCTTGTAAACACTCTCTAGAGGTACGTGTCCACAGGATCCGTCATTTCCACACCTCCCATTCATTGTCTATGTGAGCAGCCTTGCCATGCATTCTGGTAGCGTGGGCGTGGGTTTCGAGAGATTGGGTGTTGCGTTGGCGTGCTCCTCATTTGCATAAAAAATAGTTCTCTTTTACTTTATGCAAATCCAGGCGTCCTCTGGAAACTCCTGAAAAACTGTTAAACTAACTGTTGTCGATCTAAAATTAAGACAGATTCTGAAACTGAATGACTTATTACTCGCCTAAAACATTTTCAGAAACACATTTTGGTGTACTATTTAGCTGTTAAATGAGATCATTTGTGAATTTGAAATCCAAAAGCAGACAGCCCACGACTGAAAGCGTTTGTTGTTGTTTCCCCATAACACCCCATAACCACGTTATCACTCAGTCAGACCAAGGGTGGAACTCTGTCACTCACTCACTCAGTGACACAGCGCTGCGGTTATAGCGCTGGCCTGCTAGTCCAGCCAAAATTAGTAGTGACACATATGCATGTAGTTCTGTACAGATATGGCCAAAATCTTCTATCCCGATATAGGTAATTTAATATCCCGATAACGATATATATCAAAATGTAGCATGTTTTCTGGTAATTCAATAGATTAATAATCTAAATATAATAAGCACATGGTAAAGCCTATTTTTGTATACTCCTGTGTGAATTCAATGAATAATTGACAAATTAAAAGTACTGATAAGTGTTGTCTTTTACCAGGAAAAGACAACACCTATGCCATCTCACGACATTCCGATATCCAAAAACTAAGACGATATCTAGTCTCATATCACGATATCGATATATCGCCCAGCCCTCCTGCACAGCACAAATAAACCCATGGCTCACCATTGAGGGCGTTTTGAAGTGAATCTCCTCGAAGCAGCCATCAAACATGGTGCTGAAGTGTGGATCTAAAAATGGACAAAAGTGTTTAGTTCAACAAAACAAATGTACGACCTTTCAAATATTCTTGAATATTTGAAAGGCCTGTATCCCATTAAGATTGGCCTGTTTGATAACCCTGCCTACCCAGGAAGTGCATTTTTATCAAAGCCAGCACTATATTGTGTTTCGACTCCATATTCAACAAACAGGAGACCCACCACTGTGGGAACCGCAGCCTAAAACACTGTATTAAACCATCTACTGACCACTGTGGGAACCGCAGCCTAAAACATTGTATTAAACCATCTACTGACCACTGTGGGGACAGAAGCCTAAAACACTGTAGTACTAAACCATCTACTGACCACTGTGGGGACAGAAGCCTAAAACACTGTAGTACTAAACCATCTACTGACCACTGTGGGGACAGAAGCCTAAAACACTGTACTAAACCATCTACTGACCACTGTGGGGACAGAAGCCTAAAACACTGTACTAAACCATCTACTGACCACTGTGGGGACAGAAGCCTAAAACACTGTAGTACTAAACCATCTACTGACCACTGTGGGGACAGAAGCCTAAAACACTGTAGTACTAAACCATCTACTGACAAGTGTGGGGACAGAAGCCTAAAACACTGTACTAAACCATCTACTGACCACTGTGGGGACAGAAGCCTAAAACACTGTAGTACTAAACCATCTACTGACAAATGTGGGGACAGAAGCCTAAAACACTGTACTAAACCATCTACTGACCACTGTGGGGACAGAAGCCTAAAACACTGTAGTACTAAACCATCTACTGACCACTGTGGGGACAGAAGCCTAAAACACTGTACTAAACCATCTACTGACCACTGTGGGGACAGAAGCCTAAAACACTGTAGTACTAAACCATCTACTGACCACTGTGGGGACAGAAGCCTAAAACACTGTACTAAACCATCTACTGACCACTGTGGGGACAGAAGCCTAAAACACTGTACTAAACCATCTACTGACCACTGTGGGGACAGAAGCCTAAAACACTGTAGTACTAAACCATCTACTGACCACTGTGGGGACAGAAGCCTAAAACACTGTAGTACTAAACCATCTACTGACCACTGTGGGGACAGAAGCCTAAAACACTGTACTAAACCATCTACTGACCACTGTGGGGACAGAAGCCTAAAACACTGTACTAAACCATCTACTGACCACTGTGGGGACAGAAGCCTAAAACACTGTAGTACTAAACCATCTACTGACCACTGTGGGGACAGAAGCCTAAAACACTGTACTAAACCATCTACTGACCACTGTGGGGACAGAAGCCTAAAACACTGTACTAAACCATCTACTGACCGCTGGTGGTGAGGATGACCGGCCTCTTAGTGGTGGTCATGAAAGTCTTGATGGCCGCAAGAAACCCAGAGTCCTCATCAAAGATCACGTCCACCTCCTCGAAGAGGATAAGTGAGGTGGCCGTCTTCTTGCTCTGCTCCTCACCACTGCCGCTGAAGCCAGCGGACGACTCCTTACCACCACCACCACCACCGCAGCCGGCGCCACTGCTGACTGCTGGGGGCGTTTTCAACACCGGCTCCTTCATCTTACTGGAAACCTCTGCGGGCTTTGTGGATTTCTTGGGAGCCGCTGTGGAGGAAAGAGTTGATGGTGACGTGAATGGGTGGGATGTGTCGCTGTGTAACTGTGTAATTCAAGAGGATGGCATTAACACAGCCAGGCTTTGATTCCCACCGGTGCGTTGTTACTGGTTTGTCGAGTCCGATTATGCAGATTAGGCTTTTTCCAGTGAGCCAGCTTGTCTGTCCTAATCACAATATTGCTTAACTAGTATGTTTTTGTTGTAAAAAAAAAAGATGAATAAATGTTGCTCTGAAACTGTTGTCTGGTACTGCAGAAAGGCCATTTCTGCAGTAACAGTGTCTAGTGGTTCCAGAGGAGAAATAGGCATAGCAACAGTCAACATGCTTAAAGAGGCATTGCTTCTCACCGGTAGACTGAGTAGTCTTGTTTGACATGGCCACCTCCTTGTTGGCACTAGGCCGTCCCATTTTGAAGAAGCTGGCCAGCGAAGTCGGGGCCAGGGATGCCCGCTTGGCTCCCCTTGGGGACTGGGGGTGCTTCCTGGGTGAGGACACCACCCTGCGTGGAGAGTTCACTTTTCCTACGAGGACGAGAGAAAACAGTCAGATTCTCCTTCACCAATGCATTTTTTTATATTCCTTTATTACACAGCTTTGTTGAATACTCGATTCTGATTGGTCAATTATGGCATTCTACGGTCTTATTTCTGAATAGCAGCCCACTGCTGTGCCTAACAGACCGTTGCTATGGACACTATTACCAACTGTAAAATCTAACGCACTCATTATTTTTAGTGGAAGCAAGAACATTATTTTTAAAATCAAGAAAATATTTTTGTTGTCGTTATATTTTGTGTCAAATTATTAAAAGTACAGCGAGCCAGTCATTATTGCGAAAAAAACCTCTTCAGGGTGTTGACCCCTCTGCAAATAATGACCGTCTCGCTGTACATTATCCCTTCCATAATAGTAATAGTATTACTTATTTGTAAATTAGATTGCTTAGGTATTTATTTTTTTAACTTCTTGAATGAAACCTAACAGAGTGGGCATTACAACGGTCTCCTTTTATCCCTTCTGGGGTGTACTCTTTTCTACTCTTATTGTTTTATATCATTTATATTGCTTTATAGTACTTATTACTATTACTAACCTGTACGTCTGCTGTTGACACCTACATTTCCCATCTGGGATTAATAAAGAATGTCGTCTTAATGACAACCAGAGTAAAAAGGGCATTTAAAATGGTTGCCGTGGTTCTTACTGGGGGAGGAGCCCGGCCGGGTGGATGCAGTGGGGCTGCTGGTGCTGTAGCTGTTGAAGAAGGTGGGCTTGTGGGCATTGACCCCATGGATGTCCACCTGGTGGGACTGGGTGGCCTCCTTTAGCTGGGACAGGATCAACCTGCCGCTACGCTGGGATGATGAGTTCACCTCAAACACCTACCGGGAGGAGGATGAGGTCATACATTTACTATTCAGTCAGTTGCAGACACTTTCATCCGAAGCGATCTACAGCCATTTTTTAATGTTATTAATTGTCGTTGGGGTTTGAAAAACAGAATCTTTTGGCTGGAAGTCATACACTCAAACACTAGACTTTCCTGACCCTTTTTTAATGTAAAAGACTACACTAAAAATCACATGTGGAGGTTAGCAGTGTAGAGTTTTTCTTAGCAGTGTAGAGCATTTAGTGGTGCCATTTTGGATCCACATGGCTGTCTTGGTCTGTCAAGCTCTTTTTTTTCACAAACTGCTGTTTAATGTTGGCAAATATTACTATATAGTGCCGAACCAATGCAGAGTGAACGCAGAGGAACATTACCCTTACATCATGACTTTTAAAAACAATGTTTTTTGTCATTGACTGAGTTAGCTGGATAGCATAACTTCATCACAGTCCCTGGGCAGGCAAATCCACAAGACATTACATCGTACAAAAAAATGTAAATAGTATACTCTGTTTAGTACTTAATGGTCACAAGATTGGTTATGTTTCAGCCATGAAACATAACCATTGTGACCACCACAGCCATCGGGGACAATGCAGTTGCTAAGCGTACCTTGAAGCCTAGCTCCTGGGCGCAGGCGTAGACAGCGGCGGTCTTGCCCACCCCAGTGGGTCCGGTGATCAGCAGCGTGTTGCACAGCATGTCCTCCGGGTCCTGGGAGGAGTCCTCGCCACGGTCCCAGTCCGAGTCTGCAGGACACACAGAGAGGACTACCAGGTGTGACTGGGTGGTAATGTGATATTAAAAGAATTAAAAGGCCCCTCGTTTACCAAAAATGTATGTTGGATAGATCATCTCCGGGCTACTTCTTGTAGTATTATTTAATTGAGTATTTTTAAGTGTATATAGTATAATTCAGTTCGTACAACAGTACCAAAATGGCAGACGTGTAGAGCAGTAAAAGTGGAGAACGGTAGATATGGACAACAGTAAAAGTAGAGTACGGTAAATATGAAGAACAGTTTTGCTGCTCTCACCGTTGCTGCCCTCCTCTCGTCTGTTCTCCTTCTGCTTTTTCCTCTCTTCGCGGTCAGCGCGTTGCTTCCACTCCTTCAGCCAGCTGCAGGACAGACAACAGTTCAGACAGCGTCACTACAGTGACATCAAAGTGCTTCTACTATCTGGATGAGTGACATCACCGTACATGCCCATATATGGCAGCAGTTAGAACCACGATCAAGGCACCCTAGCTTTGAGATTGGGGGACTCAATGACTTGGAAGGGTTACTTGTTAGTTTGCTGTTAGCAAAATTCTGAATTAAACGGTTAAACAGAACAAAGCACAGCTCCATGAGAAAACTCTTTGATAAAGCACCGTCTAGATTAAAGAACGACATGATCTACAGCCAAAAGGGAGCGTTCCTGTAGAAATAGCCACTAAAGTATTTAATTTAAGCATTTAATGTTTACGTTTACCCCAAATAACACATATTTAAAATCTTTTCGCTCCATAAAATGTATTGTGCCAGTTAAAGGGGTACTTGGCAAAAGAAATATCTTGGAATACATTAGTAAAAATAGTTTGAGAACTACTTTAGGTACATAGAGGTAAGGTGGACTTCTGGGCTGAGGTAGAGTAGAGGTAGAGCGGAGGGAGGTAGAGCAGACCATCGACTGACCTGTGCAGTTTTCGGACCGAGGCAGTGTTACCAATGACGTCGCTGGAGTGCTGAGGTTGATACTTCTCAGTCCACAACACTTCCTCCTTCACCATGTCTAGAAACACAACATAACACTTAACATTTCTCTGCAAACACCGGAGCACACAATGTGCATCAGAATAGGAGAATATAATTTTTGTGTACTGAACTTACAGCAACAGTGGACTACAGTCCACCAGTTAAATTTGGGATACATTATACAGGACTCCTGTATAATGCATGTGTGACCATTTTGGTCGCACATGCAACCAAAAATCTGTCAAGTGCGACTAAACATTTTCATTACATTTAGCAGGTCTGTCTCAAATTATAAAAGCTGTTGCACCTCGGTGTCCATAACCAAAACCCATTTCTCCTTTTTGGGAAATACACACACAATCATAACAACCACATAACATAAATAATAATGTTTTTCAACAGTTGTAATTGTGAAAGGCTTAAATGACCATAACTGCAATATTTTGACATATCAATTGCATTTAATGATGAATCTGTGTCAACTGACAAGACTGAGGAAAAGTACATCAGCATTGTGAAGAACTATCATGCAACGTAATGGAAAGATGCATAGACCAGGACCGTCTTCCCTCACCTTCCTTGTCGTTGCTCCCAGCCAGAGGAGAGTCGTCCAGCACAATCACAGAGCCCTCCTGGGCAGGAGCCGGAGAAGGAGTGGTCGCCATTGCAGTGATGGCTTTCAGCTCCTGCTCCTCCTTCTCCTTCTTGCGTCTCTGGGCGCGACCACCCCTGCCACAACCTCCCCTCTTGGGGGACTCAGGCTCCGGCGTGGGAACGGCGTGTTCCTCGTCTTCCTTCAAGCGGACGGACCTCTGCTTCTTAGCCAGCTTCCCAGAGGTTTCCCCTTCACCCACCCTCTTCCTCTTCCCCCCCAATGGTTCTGCTGAAGATTGTGGTGTAGAGTTGGCGGTTTCTGAAACAGCACACATGATCAAATTTAACTTTAATCTTCTTGGTTTGTTTGTTTTTTGTTTTCTTTCATTGGCTTTATGCTCTTTGGCGTGTGAAGCATTTGGTAACCATGTTCTCAAGTCAAGTCGCAAGTCATCCAAGAATAGCATGCATTATTATTAATGCATTATCTTTATTATAATAAAGGACTCATTTGTTACATCAAAATATACATTGCATAATTAATATGAAGTACTCCATTACTACGTTTCCTCTGATAAACACTGTCAAACAGTAGCTGTATCTTTCATTGCATGAATACAGGATTCTCTATTGAGCAAGCAGAATAATGTCCACGAATGCTGCTCTAGCCTTTCCTCTTCCATCTTATCACCAACTTATTGTTGTTACAGTCTGGTTTTTAAATCATGCAAAGCAATTTGTAACACACATTTTGAAAGGTGCTATATAAATAAACTAGTTTAAATTATTTTCATAGTCGATTATAGGATTGGGTTGATTTCTGGTTTTGTTGGTCCGATGTACAAGCTTAAACCGGTTTGATTTTATGCAAACCGACTGAACCGGCATTTGTTTATAAACAGGCTAACAGAGCCGCCGGGCAGCAACATGACGTAACGATCCATGAACCAAACATTTGAATTTCTGAAGCATTAAGCAGCAAATGTTTGGTATTTGTACTTGATAAATTACCTAAACGATTAATCGGAAAAAATTGATTCGATCAATTTTATGTCGAAAGACTAATCGATTAAACGACTAATCGTTGCAGCCCTAGTTTAAATGATTGGTTTATTATTTACTGACCCGTGGCAGTGCTCTGTTGGAGATGGTGGTCCCGTCTCTTGAGGAAGCATGTGAGGAACCTCTGGGCGGGGAAGGAGGGATCGGAAGAGCTGACCTCTTCCATGAGGAGCTGACGGACCTGGTCAGAGAGCTCCGGCCTCCAGCCAGAACCCTGGGGGGAAGGATGAGGACAAGGTTTTATTGCATGTTTTACTATGTAAAGCCCATTGAACCTAGTCTGGCATCGCCAGATCAATTCGCAAATGCGTATTAGTCTGGAAACTCTCGTTCATTTTTCCATTTCCAAGGGGCGTTACTAACAGGCGCAGACTAACATGCCTCTGGGCGCAATTAGAGACCTACAACCAATCAGCGCAACAAAACGTGTGACGTAAATTAAACTTTAACCAAACCCTGTCTTTAGTATGGCAAACACATCTTTCTGATCAACAAAAGCTTTCTGTTCTTATTTCAGAGAAAACATACCTTCCAGTTTGTTTAATACTGTCACGGTAGCGGATTGAACAGACCGTTCCAAATCAGATGCAACCATCTCGTTTGTTTACGAAAATGCCTCAACGGTGCTCCTCGGTACCATCATGTTATCAAACCCGCCCTAAATACTAAACTAATACTTCTTGCCTGCAAATTACCCAAATGATGACACAGAAAAAATTCCAGCAGATAAGAAAGAGTAGAGAGTAGATAGAGCAGATAAGAAACTGTTTGGCGTTATGCACCTGGCAGTTCTCGGACTACCATTATAACATTGAGACACTAACATTATAACACTAACATTGAGACACTGTTGCTATGCTGTAAAATATATACTATATTTATATATACTATATACTGTAAAAACGCTCCCAAATACTTGAGTTGAGTCTCTGCTTGTGAACTTGTTTCTCCTACATTGCAATACAAAAACTCAACAAAGGCAACCCAAGTGTGTTCTCTTTATGTAAGACATTTCTCAACAGCTTCATACGAACTACTTGGTGTATAAAATGTCAACCTACCCTCTCACATAAGGCTCTTGGGGCCGGTTCGGTGTGAAGGTGAAGGGGGCTTTCGAGAGGCAGGAGGTGGTTGGACGGCAGACACCAGCTATCCTTCACAGAACATAGCGAGGTGGACACAGGCCACGGTAAACTCCAGAGAGGACAATCTGTCAAAACAACAATATACAGTAGTCAGGCATACAGCTGGCTAGTGTATTAAACAACATACAGTAGTGACGCATACAGCTGGCTACTGTATTAAACAACATACAGTAGTGACGCATACAGCTGGCTACTGTATACATACAGCTGGCTACTAGGGATGCCACGGTTCTTAATATAATATTGTACCGTACGGTACGCCATCCGTGGTTCAATACGCACGTGCAAATTGTGGCTTTTCTTTAAATTCCGCGTTACTACTTTACTGTGTGTGTGTGTGTGTGTGTGTGTGTGTGTGTGTGTGTGTGTGTGTGTGTGTGTGTGTGTGTGTGTGTGTGTGTGTGTGTGTGTGTTCGTGTTCGTGTTCGTGTTCGTGTTCGTGTGCGTGTGTGTCTGCAGAGAAACCCCCTCCCCACACGAGTAATATCCAATCACTGTTAGTATGCAAATTACCCAATGGCGTTGGGGGTAAGACTGGAGTAGAATTTCACAGAAAGCAGAACACGGCAAGGTAGCAAAGAAAGCCAAACCAAATTGAACCACACCACATTTTGGTTTTGGGGTTGAATACAATGAGGGAGTGAAAACAGCAAACAGAAAAATTACTGTCTGCAAGCATTGCCTGACCCGTATCGCCTACGCAAATGGAAACACTTTCAATATCAGTGCACATCTTCACCGCCACCACCCAGCAATGTCGCAGTCTGGAAGCAGGACAAGCGAGCAGGTAACACGTTCATGGCGAAAGATTTGCAGCCCTTAATGAAAATGTTCGATCTACGTTACACTGTGCCCCTCTCATACATTTTTCAGCAGCCAAGTAATTCCTGACCTCTATGAAACCACGCGCAAAGGCATTGAAGACGAATTGGCTAAAACACAGAGCCTTGCGCTCACCACGGATAGTTGGACCTCCCAGGCAACAGAGAGTTACCTCACTGTGACGGTCCACTATTTGCCGGATTGGAAAATGAAGAGCGCAGTGCTGCAAACTCATCCGTTATATGAAAGTCATACAAGTGCGCACTTGGCAGAGAAATTGGCAAATGCAGTGACTGAATGGAAATTGGAGAGGCCAAACAGAAAAAAAGAAATCACTTTGGAAATAGTAGCTTTTTTTCCTCCTCATGCACAAAACGCATACCGAACCCGTGACCCAAAAACCGAGGTACGTATTGAACTGTGGGCTAACTGTATTGTTGCATCTCTACTGACTACTGTATTTAACAGCAACAACATACAGTAGTCACGCATACAGCTGGCTACTATATTACACGACATACAGTTGTCACACATACAGCCTTTTACTGTATTAAACAACGACATGGAGCTATTGCTGAACTTTCTGGACCTTCCTTAGTGCCATCTTACCAATTGTCCTCCAATGAACGTTAACGCTACGGTTATGGCTACAGATATAGTAGCCATGAACAAGGCAATTGGTTTTTTTGAGGGGAAGGCAGACAGGAAGCTATCTTGTTAGGGTGGTGAGGAGTTGTTAGGGGAGGGAGGAAACCTGGTGAGGAGGAGGAGGAGGAGGAGGAGGAGGAGGAGGAGGAGGAGGAGGAGGAGGAGGAGGAGGAGGAGGAGGAATAAACCCTGGTGAGGATTAGGAGGAGGATTAGGAGGAGGATGGATGAACCCTGGTGAGGATTAGGAGGAGGATTAGGAGGAGGGATGAACCCTGGACAGGAGGAGGGGGAGGTAGGAGCCCTGGTGAGTAGGAGGAGGAGAGGCTGTACCCTGAGAAGTCTGCAGCACGTGCACCACAGGCTGGAAGGAGGAGCAGGAGAGGGAGTAGGCCTCCCTGGTGGCCGTCGTCTTGGCGATCTGCTTCTTGAAGGAGTCTGGAAGGCCGCTCTTGAGAAAATCGCGGCGAGCGCGGCAGGCCTCGTCGTCCTGGGAGTTCTCAGAGCCCTCGCGGCTGCCCTCATCGAATATGGACACCACCGACGACAGCCTCCCCGACTTCCTGTCCTGGAATAGAGGGGCCACCTTCGAGGCTGGAAAACACAAGACAACGCTTAGAATCACATTTACATTCACTCCAATGGGAAAGTGTCCAGCACTGGTGCTAGCTAGATATATAGATATATATCTATATCTATATGTAGATATAGATATAGATATAAATATAGATATATATACATACATACATATTAGAGATGGGCATAGATTAAAATATTTAATCTAGGTTAATCTAGACTAAGCTTGAAATTAATCTAGGTTAATCTAGATTAACGTGGCTCCTTTGAATGATGTCGAAGGTGTCCATAATATGTGTTTGCTACCTTAATGACTTATATTACCTGAATAATGACTTATATTACCTAAATAATGACTTATATTACCTGAATAATGACTTATATTACCTAAATAATGACTTATATTACCTGAATAATGACTTATATTGCCTAAATAATGACTAAAAGTGGGTCTGCGCCCGGAGCCTTCAGTTGCCGAATTGTTGAGCGGGGGGGGGGGGGGGGGGGGGGGGGGGGGTGCTACTGGAGGATTTCGGTTTGCGTTAATATTGGCGATAAAAGTATTATCGCCGATAAAAATCTCGCGTTAACGCAGCCGATAACGCCATTGTCGGCCCATCACTAATACATATACATATCACACACACACACACACGCACACGCACACGCACACGCACACGCACACGCACACGCACACACACACACACACACAGTTAAAACATGTTGCTAATCACGAGGTGGGGACAGGATTAGTAGGACACTGGGATTCTTGTCTGCTAAATTACCAATTAGTAATTGTCAAGTGCTTGTGCAATGGAGTTACTCTGTTACGTGTCTAATGAAGGTAAAGTTAAACAGCACTGTTGTTTTTCTTATTTGAACTGCCTCCCACTCAAATGACAATGCTGTATTTTCTACGGCTGGGGTAATATGCTCATCTCCCGATTCGATAGTATCACGATACTTGGCTTGTGATTCAATATGCATTAGGATTTTTAATTATTGTGATTCTACAATAACTGCGAAATTCCAATTGATTGCATTTTTTGTTTACTTTTTTTAACACTAGACCATGTAAAAAGTTGAATCATACACTTCTAGAGACTGTAGATCATGAGGCATATTTCCAAAGACAATGCACATTTCAAGTCAGTCAGTCTTTCTGACTTTTATTCCAGCAGCATCATTGCTATATTGGGAGGTTACATGCTACTGCTGATGTAGTGTACTTCTTGTATGCATTTAATGTAAAAACAATAAAAAAAATACTGTTAAAAAAGCGATTCAGGCATTTAAAATTTTAGAAATTGTTACAAAATAATCACGATACTTAAGTGAATTTATTTTCCCACCCCTAGTATTTTCTATGATGTACTTTCTATATCCAGTGTTGTGGTCTGATGTCGTCTGCCATGGGTCTGTCAACAACGAGCAAGACGAGACCCACCTTGAGTTGTGGCTTTCCCCAGCACATCATTCAGGCTGCGTAGCCGTTGTTGGGATTTCTTCTTGGGTGGCTTTTCACAAACACTGGGGGTCGTCTGGGCGTCCTCCATGCAAATGAGTGAATCCTAACCACACACACACACACACACACACACACACACACACACACACACACACACACACACACACACACACACACACACACACACACACACACACACACACACACACACACATTATACCAACATTCATTTTTATGGTTTACTGATAGATTGTTTATTAAGAAAGATGTTTATTTAATTGTGTCGTGTACAGTTTTCTCTTATTTCCATGACTTCACCTTTGTGCTGTGTGCTGCTATTACACCTCAACTTCCCCTCTGTGAATAATCTACCTATTATTTATCTATCCAAATTACAAAAACTTTACACTTAACTATCGCCCGGTGCTACTTATAAGGGCTGAACGATATGAACAGATATTGCGATTGCGATATGATTCACTTTTCACAATTGCATCACAATTATAATTTTCACTGAATAAACTATTAAAATCATGATGTGACATTTGCTGGGGTCTGTACCAAACAAACATGTCTGGTACAGTTCTCTGCAGCAATACAGTACTTCATTTATAATGGTGTTATAAATTTACATGTACACATTTTACACTGAAAAAAAATCTCTCGTTGCAATTTGGATATTGCACTGGGCCATATTGCGATTTTTTATGTTTCGATTAATTGTTCGGCCCTACTACTTATAGACGGTACCTGATCGTCAACGTAGACCTTGCTGGGGATGGCCTGAGCCCGGGAGGAGCGCCGTACAGAAGTCTTCTCCTCAGCTACCGTCTTCTTGCTCTGCTGCTGGATCACCTTGGCTTTTTCTACCAACCTCTTGGCCCGCGTCTTCTTCTCGGATGCACCTGGTGTCTGGATGAGAAGATGAATGCAACCATGGGCTGTTAGCCTGCTTGGGCATGCGTTTGGTATTATGGAGGTACCAGATGAAGTATGTGAAAATATGAGTCTACCTTAGATGCCAGAGCATTGGGTTTTTCCAAATCGGTCCGACTATTCGATGCATTTCTTTGAATTCTGGTGAATTTGATCCTAAAAGCGCAAAGAAAACCAAATATATTGTATCCTGTAGCCTGGAAGATACCCTATGAAATGCATATTTGACAATATGAACAACATGGGATGAATAACACATTAAATACATTACCTGATCGGGCTTCCATTCTCGTCAGGCGGACAAACCAAATCAGCCTTATACATGCTATGTTTGGACCTATGGTGTGACTTTGGCGTGGACATCTGAAGAGGGTCGTCCTGGGGTACGTCCGCCTTTTCTCCCCTCTGCTGGCGCCGGGAGGTGTGGACGCGTGTGGTCCCCTCTGCCTCAGGTGCCTGCCTGGGTAAAACCTCTCTTTTGGACCTCCTCACAGGCAGCGTTGAGGAACCTGGAGCACCAGCAGCTGTGGTGGTGGCTTCGGTCGTTTCAACAGCAGCCTCAGGTTCCTCGTCCGGTGTGGAGGCAGCAGGTGGAGACGAGAGGGTGACCTTCTTTTTACCCTTTGAGGACTTTTTCTTTCCCTTCGCCGTCACTTTCTTTTCAGCTCTGGTGTTCTCCTCTGTGGCTGATGGGACGTCAGATTGGTCCGCAGGCGGCTCCACCATGGCCTTCTCCTCCTCCTCGGCAGCCGTCCCAACGGGCTGCTTCTGCTTGACCTGGCTCTTGCCTGGCTTAGCCATGGCCCTGTCCGGGCCCGGCCGCTTAAAGGCAGCCATGAACTGCTTCCTCTCTGCCTGACTGCATTTAGGGGTGGAGTTGCTCTCCACCACGGCGAGCTCCAGGTCCCCCTCTTGCAGAACCACGTTAGACTTCCGCTTGAGGGGCATAGTAGTAGTGTTAGGAGGAGCGGAATGCTCCAAGTTTGCTTGAGGGGACAAGCTTAAATCCGCTTCTTTCCTTTTGGTGAAGATGGAGGCCAATCTCTTGGCAGATTTCACCGGCTCCATGGAGCTGGCATGCACCTCCGCTTGAACGGTGAGCATCCGGGGGGAGATGCTCTGAAGACTGGTCGTGTTTTCCTTCATCAGAGGAACTTCCAACTGGCCTCCGGTCTCCATCTCCTCCACCCCAGTCACCGCCTCTGCTTTGTCCCCCACTTTCTCCTCCTCTGCTCCCTCCCCCTGGCTCTGTAGGAAGTCCTCAAAGGAGACGGTGACTGTGCTGTTGTTAAGGCGCGAGTCTTCGTCCACGTTGACCTCCATGCTCACGTCACACAGGGACAGCTCTGCCTCTTTGCCCTCGGGCACCGGTGGCGGTGGCTTCTCCTCCTTGGTCTTCTTTTTCCTGGGATTACCGGTGGGAGGTCTCCCCCGCTTCACCTTATCTTTAAGGGGCGCAACCGGCGACAGGCTGTTCGTACTGTTAGACTCGGGCTTAACCTTTGCACGTTTACCACTTTTGAGGCTGCCATCGCGACTCTCGTCTTTCCGTGTCGGCAAAGACGAAGGTGAGACGAAGGTCTCCGCATCTCCTACGTCCGAGACCTTGTCAACCGTCAAACTCTCGGCACAGAGCTGGGCAAGCAGCGCTCCGGTATCGCTGCCCAGCATGGAGGGGGCACTCTGCCCAGAGTCGCCACCGCCGACGACAGGCTCCCCCGCGGTCTCACCGCCGTCTGCGCTGTTGACGGCCTCGTTTTTCTGGAGCTTCCTTGTCACTTTGCCTTTCGGTTTTCTCGGTCTCTGGGAAGGTTTTCCAGGAAGCGGTGCGGTTCCTGCTGGTTTCTCCGCGGACTGTGGTCTTTGACAGTTCTCCTTGGACTGCTCCAGGGGGCCGGCCTTCTCCTTGGACGACGATGGAGGAGGCTTGCGGCTGAAGTAGTCCATGATGTTGTTGGACCTGGGAGGAGAGAAGTGCTTGTCCACGGGCTTGGGGACGGGGGAGAAGTAGTTGGTGATGGTCTTGGCGACGGGGCTGTCGCCATCTTTGCGGGGTTTCTTGCAAGGCTGCAGCAATAAGGTTTGGGCGAAGAACAACACATTTAGAATAGAGGAAAACACATCGTTTATAATGCAAAGAGTTAAAAAAAAGAAAAAAAAGAAACGACATTTCAAAACAACGTTACCCGAGTCTCAAAGTCCTCAATAACAGACGCCATTGCCACAACCCCAGCCATTATTTTCCGAGGACCTAGTGAGAGATAAGGAGGTGGTTAAATCAGTAAACAAAGCTTCAACAAAAGGGACAAAGGGAATCGTCTTGGAGTATCTACTTCAGTGAGATCGTCGTCATCGTAACGCAACAAGTACAGTTGGTGATTACATCTTACTAACTGACATTAATACTCAACACAACACGTACATTAACCAGATGACAGTGACTGGTGTTGACACTTCAGAGGCCATTGTATCTGGTAGCCACAGATACACAAATGAACGCAAGTCGAAACACAACTCAAAATACAATGACAACTTACCAAGTCGGAGTGCTGTCGGCTTTATTTACGTTTCCGTACTTCCGAAAGCACGGTAATAGCGATGTCCATGCCTTGAGACTGGAGAAATGTCGGGAGTTCAAATCCGGGAAAACATATTTTTCAAGGGAATTAGCGAAGCCATAACTCGGTAGACGTCCCTCTCAAAGCAGCTGACTTACCCATGTTACTCTCAACACGTTCATATACACAAAGGGCAGAAACATTATCCCGAAATAACACACAGGCTTAAAAATATAAAGTACAAACGTTAAATCCGTACGCATCCCATAATGCCAAATGCTAACATAACTGATATAACTTGCTTGATTACGTTTATTATTTCGCGCCGGACTCGTCTGACAAACGCACAAACCGCGCCAAATGCACGCAACCTTTGACTCCAACATTTTTGGACCAATCAGAGAGACGGGTTGCTCATAGCGAGGTAACCACTAGCGCCCCTGTCGGCTGTGTTTGGTACTGCTTTCTTCTTTTATACAGTCTATGGCCGAGGTCACTAACAGGCGGACCGCGGTCCGGGTCCGGACCCAGACGCCGTCCTATGCGGACCCAGACCTATAATCAATAAACTATTGAGGGATTCTACATTATGACGGGGCGCTTCTATTTTAACCAGCGCAGCTTTTCTAGTCTTTACGGCATTTGGTTAGCGGACCTTACAGACCAATTGCATGTGAGTTAAGTATCCCACGTGACGCTGCTCAGCCAATCAAATTTATGGGGGGGCGATCGTAAGCCACCCCGGACCTACGACCGACGGGGGGGCAGGTAGACACCGCTAGACACCGCTAGACACACGGGACTCATACCGGTGATCGCGGCTTTAGTTCCCCGTCTGATCGCTGTAATTCGGAGCGTGAATATCTGTTGAATATCTAATATCTTTCTAACTTTAAAAAACACTTTAGTATTTTTAAGCCGATAGTCGCACATCCCTCGTAACTACGCCGTGAAGGTGAACCCTCCCGGACTCCGCTATTAACATGAACCGCTCCGCAGGAGGAGCCGCACGTCCACACGCACCGGACACCACGATACACACACACATGTTTTACATTTGATTTTAAATAAAGTTGTCTGCAGTTATACGGTTAAATACGATTATTAAAACCCTAATTATGACAGTCCTGGACCGGCCCAAAAATGTGCATCGGCTCACCCGGTACGCCCGATGGCCAGTCCACCCCTGCTTGTCCCGTTAGTTAAAAATAGTAATCCAATTGTGAAATCCGTGTTGTAATCGGCAGCATACAAGCTAGTTATATTGAAAAGTAAATAAAGATTCAGACGTGCTGCGTGATGATGTGTTCAGGTTGGCTCAGTAAAACGACTATTAGGTTATCATGATGCGTTCAAGTGTAATGTAAAGAAAAGGGAAATTGAGATTTTGGCGAGAAACATGAGTAATACAGTTGTATAGTATATTAAAAATCTGGAGGATCATGAAAGGCAGACATGTTAATTTTTCTGCAAAAAAAACCCCTGTTAAATTATGAGATTATATTTTATTTCCTTTTGTGTGACCCATATACATTATGACTTATTTTTCATTTGGTGCTGCTGATATATTCTTTCTATTGTTAGTTGTATGTCATTTCTAAGTGGCCCATTACATTAGCCATGTTTATTGAAGGCTAGAAACGTTTTTGTTATGCTCACTTGTTAAGCAATACCAGTTCTGTTGAAAACAAATTGTCGCGTCGTCTTTCCACCAAATAATAGAAAAGTATCGATAGTGGTATCGATAAAGACTCGGATCGATAAGGAGTATCGATAAAGGTATCGATATCAATAAATATTAACGATCCCCATCCCTAGAGACGAGTGAGCGCGAGACAGGGAGAGATGACGGAGAGACGAGTGAACGGGAGACAGGGAGAGACAGTACACATGTATACTTCAATGATTAGTGACAATAAATATTTTTGAATTGTGAATTTGACTTTCTTTAATTTAACAGTCAGTTGCAGATGTTGATACAACTATAAGGCTATATATATATATATATATATATATATATATATATATATCCGGACCTTCGCTTGAGGAAATTTTCTCTCACTGGACCTCTTGAAATTTTAGTTGAATACCCCGT
>JAOPHQ010001435.1:0-12500 GCA_030340625.1 Merluccius polli
GTTGAACAGACGCATCACTCAACACAGTCATATCTCTCTCTCTCTCTCTCCCCCCCCTCCCTCTCTCACTCTCCCCCCCCCCCCCCCCCTCTCTCTCTCTCTCTCCCCCCTCCCCTCTCTCTCTCTCCCCCCCCCTCCCCCCCTCCCTCTCTCTCTCTCTCTCTCTCTCCCACTCTCTCTCTCTCTCTCTCCCCCTCTCTCCCTCTCTCTCTCCCCCTTTCTCTCTCCCTCTCTCTCTCTCCCCCCTCTCTCTCTCTCTCCCCCTTCTCTCTCTCTAGTGCTGCATTGCAGAGAGAGGGGGGGGGGCTTCCCCTGACATCCATGTCCACCCAGCATGGAGACTGACACTATGAAACACGGCCTCGTCGTAACGGCGTCTTTTTCTTTTAAATGTTTCTTTTGGTCGATCTCCTCCGTGTTTCATTACCATACATGTACGTGTCACGGTGAGATTGCTTTTCATCGGCGTGGCGGGGTGATGGCGCCGTCGCCACGGATGCGGCTAACTCACGTGGTGTCGGTGTCAGCGGTGCGGCTCCTAGTTTATGTCTCTTTGTTGTGTATGGATTTTCATATTCATATTTGAGTGTGGGAACGTTTCTGTGGACTTTGCTGTGTGTGTGTGTGTGTGTGTGTGTGTGTGTGTGTGCAGATTGGGCCTAGTTTGCTCGTGTTTGATGTTTGTGTGTGTGTGTGTGTGTGTGTGTGTGTGTGTGTGTAAGTCTACATGTACGTCTTGATACGTCTGTACATGTGTGTGCGTGCGTGCACTCGGTGTGTGTGTGTGCGTGTGTGTGTGTGTGTATGTGTGTGTGTGTGTAAGTCTACACGTACGTCTTGATACGTCTGTACATGTGTGTGCCTGCAGACGACGAGCGGCTGGCCGGATAAGAAAAGTTGTAAAAAACAAACAGCGGCTCTGTGAAGCCGACGGCCGACTGTGTGTGTTTGTCTGAGTGAAACTCACTTATCAGACAAGCCAGGGAAATTAGCTTCGGAGGGAAAAAAAAGAAAGTCGGTCCCGGGAGTCAACCCTGTGATGCCTTGTGGTGACCGAGGATGGCCATGGCCGTGTTTACTAGAGGCGGACCGTGGAGAGAGGGCTGGAGAGATAGAAAGGGAGAGGGGAGAGGGGAGAGGGGGGGAGAGGGGGGGGAGAGGGAGGGATGGATGAATAGGGGAGAGAGAGAGAGCAATAGATAGATAGAGAGGGAGAGAGAGAGAGAGGGGGGGAGAGAGAGAGAGAGAGAGAGGGGGGGGGGGGGGGAGAGAGAGAGAGGGAGAGGGGAGAGATAGAGAGAGAGGGGGGAGAGATAGAGAGAGGGGGGGGAGAGAGAGAAAGGGAGAAGGCGAGGGGAGAGGGGGGGAGAGGGGGGAGAGGGAGGGATGGATGAATAGGAGAGAGAGGGAGCAATAGATAAAGAGGGAGTGGAGAGAGAGAGAGAGAGAGAGAGAGACAGAGAGGGGGGAGAGATAGAGGGAGGGGGAGAGAGAGAGAAAGCAATAGATAAGAGAGAGAGAGAGGAAGAGGAGGGGGGGGGGTGGAGAAGAAGGAAGAAGATAGCATGAGGCTCAGGGGGGTGCAGACAATAAAAGAGAGATTTCGGCCGAGGGGTGAAAACACATCAATGTAAAAAAAACTGTGTGATAAAATGGGGGAAAACACAGGTGGAGAGAGAGAGATAGAGCGAGGGAGGAAGGAGAAGGTGAGTTGAGGAGGAGGTGTGATGGTGGTGGTGGTGGGGGGGAAAGGGGGGGGGGGGGGATGTTGGTTTTCGGCTCCAGAGGAGGAACTTCTTTGTAGAAAGGGTTGAATTTCACGCTTGATAAGGAGAGCGCCTGGGAAGCAGTTTCCTTCCCTCCCGCACCGAGAAGGTAAAAAGAAAGTATACAGAGTAACTGAGAGGGAGAGAGAGAGAGAGAGAGAGAGAGAGAGAGAGAGAGAGAGAGAGAGAGGGAGGCAGAGAGTGTGAGAGTATGTGATACGCAAGATATCTATTCATATATTTCTTTCATGTCTATGGTTTTAAATATGAATATATATATATATATATATATATATATATATATATATATATATATATATATATATATATCAGGCCACCCCCCCCCCCCCCCCCCCCCCCTTAGTCAAAAACACATGACTGTTTATCCTTCCCATTAAAATGAGTCCGCATGCAGAGGCGAACCGCACACCTTAAGAGAGGATCCTTGTGTTTGGTGGACGGCGCTCTGCGTTTCCCCTTCTGATGAGACAGTTTTACACCACTAATGAGCTCTGGCTCTCACCTCCAACTGCACCTCCATCTTTGTTTTCCAGCCTTTAAAAAGCGGCTCCCTTCGGCCGCCCTGGTCCGCAGCTGTCCACCGTGGCGTTGACCCGGGCGACGAGAGAAGAAATGAAACCTGCGGTAATCTCAGACACGCAGGCGTTACGGGTCGTCCGCTCGGAAAGGGTTTCCACGCCGCTTTCCATCGATCCGTCTCCCTTCAGAGATGAAGCGGCGGAAAGTAACTAAGTACATTTACTCAAGTACTGTACTTAGGTACGGATTGGAGGTACTTACAGATGCATATTAACAATACAAAATGTAATCAATAAATAAATTGTATTATATCTAATAAGGCTTTATTGGTCCCCATGAGGAGATTCACAAGATCCCCAGCAGTACAAGTAATATATACAATTTATATATATTATATATATATATAAATACATTAAAATGAGCTCCACCTTCACCAGCTGCAACATTAGAACGATGAACACATTAATGCATCAATAAATTGAATGCAATAATATAATATATATTATTCTGAAATGGGCCATTCTGCTGCTTTTGGTACTTAAAAGTATATTTCCATGCTAATACTTTTGTACTTTTGGTTAAGTAACATTTTTAATGCATGACTTTTACTTGTAACTTGCATCAGAGTATTTCTGTGTTCTGCTACTTACTTTAACTTAAGATCTGAGTCCTCCCAGTGCCGCTGACCGTATCTGACCCTGGACCGCTGCAAGCCCACATCAGTGGAACCGCACCAGTCTGGTTCATTTTATATCTGAAAATAAATAGCAAACGGCTTCAGAAAAAAGACTTCTGTGGCAAAATTACATTTACATCTCATCTCATCTCAACGTCATTTTACACTCTCCTCCCTCGCCGCCCGCCGCTTACAAGGAGCAATCATACAATCAAAAAATAATCTACAAAAAAATAAACTACTTGAGTGAACACAAAAAAAGAAATGAGTAAAAGAGAGAGAAAAGAGATAAGGTTTTCAAAAAGAAACCCCATCAACTGGATGAAGTGCAGAGTGGGGACGCTATGACAAACCGCCGTCTCCCGGTGTAACGGCAGCACGGCTCTCATCCGCAGAAAGGAAAATGTTTTATCCCATAATCAAAATAATTGCAGTGACTGTGGATGAGAGGCGGTGAGTGCTGCTGGTCTGTCCTTTCAGCCCACCTGTCTGTGGTCCGGCTCCCCGAACCTCAAACACTGAAAGTCATCAATATGACCAGTCAGAAATAATAGTCATAAACAATTATTATTATTATTATTATTATTATTATTATTATTATTATTATTATTATTATTGTTATTATTATTGTTATTATTATTATTGTTATTGTGGCAACCCCACGCTGACTGGCGCTGACGATCCGCACCAACGCCCGGAGCGGCTCCCTCTCCGCGGACAAGTAGTCCGCGGGAGATATATGCCGCTCAGCGCGGCGGCGCTGGATGACACATCGAGCCGACCCAGACGATCAGGGGGATTGCGATCACCTGGGGGGGCGAGACGGGCGAGGGGATTTAAGGGCCGGGCCCGGAGAGGAGGGGGGGGGAAAAAGTCGAGTGGAAGACGGACGCGGTGGGGGGTACGATCCGAGAGCGCATTAACGCCTTTTTTTTGCCTCTCTCTCAACCCACAGTGCTGAGCGGCGGGAAGCCGGGAGCGAGCTCCACGCCGCCCTTCCGAACGGACCAGGATCCGAGGCTCATTCCTTTTGTTTGTCTGCCCCGCTGGGGCAGTACCTGAGTTGTTCTTTGATTTTTCCTTTTGTGCTGCGAGCAATAAACGCCACCCGTTGCCCAGCCACCTTGTTTCCTAGCATTTTTCCCGGGACCCTACCCGGCTGACGATTGGGGTTGCCACAGTGGTGGAGAATGCGGGCAACGCGATCCCTTGACGAACCCCAACCCAGAACATGATGCAGCCGGCAGGACAGCCCGCAACGAGAGACGAGGAGATTGAGGTGTTGAGGAGATGTATGGTCCGGATGGCCGAGCAGCTTGGTCGGGAACCAGCCTACGCCGCCCCCACGAAGCGGCTAACGAAAATGGGTCCGGAGGATGACGTGGAGGCGTACCTCGAGATATTCGAGCGGACAGCAGATCGGGAGCAGTGGCCAGCAGACCAGTGGGGCCACATCCTAGCGCCCTTCCTGACCGGGGAAGCACAACGAGCCTACCGGGATCTCACGCCCCTCCGGGCGGGGCATTATCCCACGCTCAAACAGGCCATCCTCGCGCACTATGGTCACAGCCTACCCGCCCAAGCGCAGCGCTACCATGACTGGACGTACGACCCGCTCGGCTCGGTGAGAGGCCAGGTCTCGCACCTCGTCCGCCTAGCGGAGCGGTGGCTCATGGAAGGAGATGGACCCCCGCTGCTGGACCGGCTCGTGATAGACCGCTGCATCCGATCCCTACCCCCCGGGGCCAAACGCTGGGCCTCCGGGAACCAACCCCGGACGGTGAACGACCTCGTCGAGCTCCTGGAGAACCACCAGGTTACCCAGCGGCTGTGCGGAGGAACCGCCCCGGCGCCGGGAGGGGACGAGACGCGACCCGAGCGACGCGGACGGGTGGCGGAGACCCAGCGAGTACGGGCGCCACCCTTCCGTGCCCCAGCCTACCCATATCAGAACCCCGGGGTCCGCCGAGGCCCGGGCCCGCAGGCGCCAAGAGAGGAGTGGAGGTGCTACACTTGTGGACAGAAGGGTCACCTGGCACGCCATTGTCCCGGAGCAGGGGATGTGTCGATGCCCACGGCAGGTCCTACCGACCAGAGGGGAGGAGCCTGTCTCCGGACCACTTGCTGGTCACACGAGGGCACCGTATCCCCAAGCCTGCCGGTACGGGTGGGGCGACACGACACCCATGCCCTCCTCGATTCAGGGAGCATGGTCACCCTGATCCGACCCGGTCTGGCCGACGGACCTCACGGACAGGGAGTCGACGTGGGCTGCATCCACGGTCAGACAGAGACCTACGCTACCAGTCGGATCACCGTACGAACCCCGAAGGGGACCTTCACGATCCTCCATTGGTGGTGCCGAACCTTCCCGTACCCCTGTTGATCGGACAGGACTGCCCCATTTTTAAAAAACTGTTTGGGGCTGAGCTAGGGCTACCCCACCCCCGACAACCCCGGACCAGACCCCGCCGGCTGCGTAGCCGGTCCGCCTATATGGCAGGACGCCCCACACCGTCCCGGTCCGACTCCGAGGCCGAAGGGTCCCCCGACCGACCCACGAGCGAGGAGGTCCGCCCGCCACACGCCTCATCCACGGACTCCCTGCCCCAGGGGACGCCGGACACGATGACCGCCTCCGAGCAGACACCCCCACCCGAGGAGAGAGAGAGCCCGCCCCTCACCGAATTCTCAGACTTCCCCCTGGCCATCGAGGGAGGTGAGGACCGGGGCGGTCGGTTCGCCACCGCCCAGCTGGAAGACGACGCCCTCAGACACGCCTGGGGACATGTACAAGTCCACGAGGGCGTATCACGGGACTCGGTGAGTAGCCGGCAATACCCACACTTTAGTACCCGGGGGGGGTTACTATATAGGGTAGTACAGAGGGGGGGCGAGGAGGTGGAACAATTGGTGGTTCCAAGGACATATGTGAGCAAAATCCTGTACATGGCGCACACCCACCTCCTGGGGGCTCATCTGGGGATGGACAAGACGAGGGACAGAATACTGGATAGGTTTTACTGGCCAGGGGTGAAAAAGAATGTTGAGGATTACTGCCGGGCCTGTCCCGAATGCCAACGCACGGCCCCGAGGCCCTCAGTACGGAACCCCCTCATTCCCATGCCATTGATAGAAGTCCCGTTCGACAGGCTGGGCTTAGACATTGTGGGCCCCCTCCCCAGAACTAGCCGAGGCCACCGATACATCTTAGTCATGGTAGACTACGCAACCCGCTACCCCGAGGCTGTCCCCCTCCGCGCCGCCACCGCCAAGGCAGTGGCAAGGGAACTAATGATTCTATTTAGCCGGGTGGGGATAGTCCGAGAAATACTGACAGATCAAGGCTCTTGTTTCATGTCCCGGGTGTTAAAAGACCTCCTTAGTCTGTTGCAGATCCGCCACATACGGACCTCCGTCTACCACCCCCAGACCGACGGACTGGTGGAGAGGTTCATTAAGACGTTGAAAACCATGCTGAAGAAGGTCATGGAAGTGGATGGGAAAAACTGGGACCAACTGCTTCCACACGTCCTGTTTGCCATCCGAGAAGTACCCCAGGCCTCCACGGGCTTCTCACCCTTCGAGCTACTGTACGGCAGACGACCGAGGGGACTCCTCGACATAGCCCGGGACGCCTGGGAGAGCCGACCATCCCCCCACCGCACCGTCATCGAGCACGTCGAGCAGGTGCGGGGCCGGATGGCACAGATTTGGCCCGTGGTCCGGGAACACCTCGGACGAGCCCAACAAGCCCAAACCCGGGTGTACAACCGAGGGGCCCAACTGCGCACCTTCAACCCGGGGGACCAGGTGCTCGTCCTCGTCCCCACCTCGGAATGCAAGTTCCTGGCCAAGTGGCAGGGGCCATATGACATTATCGACCGGGTCGGCGACGTCAATTACCGGGTGCGGCAACCGGGAAGACGCAAGGCCATCCAGCTCTACCACATCAACCTGCTGAAGCGGTGGCAGCCGCTGACCGGCCCGCGGGACCCGGCTCTCCTGACCCTGTCCGCTCGACTGCCCTTTCCCGAGGTACCAGTGGGGGAGGCACTGAGCCCGAGCCAGGTCCAGGACACGAGGGCGGTGGTACTCCAGCACCTTGACGTCTTCTCCGAGCGACCCGGTCGGACCACAACGGCTAGCCACGACATCCGGACGGAACCGGGGGCCAGAGTCCGCCTACGCCCCTACCGCATTCCGGAAGCACGGCGCGCCGCCATTAGGGCGGAGGTCGCGAGCATGCTGCAGATGGGAGTCATAGAAGAGTCCCACAGTGCCTGGTCCAGCCCGGTGGTCCTAGTCCCCAAACCGGACGGGACCTACCGGTTCTGTAACGACTTCCGGAAGCTGAACGAGGTATCAGCCTTCGACGCCTACCCCATGCCCCGGATAGACGAGCTGATAGAGAGGCTGGGCCAGGCTCGATTCATATCCACCCTAGACCTGACCAAGGGATACTGGCAGGTTCCCCTCACACAGAGGGCCCGGGAGAAGACGGCATTCGCCACCCCAGACGGGCTCTACCAATACACCGTCCTTCCGTTTGGGGTGCACGGGGCACCCGCAACCTTCCAGAGGATGATGGACCGGGTCCTTCGGGCCCACAGACAATATGCCGCCGCGTACATCGACGACATAGTGATACACAGCACCACCTGGACCCTGCATCTACACCACCTCCGAGCCGTCCTGGGAGCGCTCCGGGACGCCGGACTCACAGCCAACCCAAAAAAGTGCCACCTGGGCCTGGAAGAGGCCTCCTATCTGGGATATCGAGTCGGGAGGGGCAACGTAAAGCCCCAAGAGGACAAGGTACAGAGCATCCGGACCTGGCCCAGGCCGAAAACAAAAAAACAGGTGAAGTCCTTCCTGGGGCTCGTCGGGTACTATCAAAGATTCATTCCCCAGTTCGCAACTCTGGCCAGCCCCCTCCATGAGTTGACGCGGAGGTCTCTACCCGACCGAGTGGAGTGGTCAGAGGAGGCCGAGGAGGCCTTCTCACGCCTACGGCAGGCCCTCTGCACAGAACCACTGCTCATCACCCCGGACTTTGACCTGCCTTTTGTGGTCCACACAGACGCATCCGAGGTGGGGCTGGGAGCGGTGTTGTCCCAGGTCAGGTCAGGAGAGGAGCACCCGGTGACCTTCATCAGCCGCAAACTCCTGGCCAGTGAGAGGGCCTACTCGACGGTAGAGAAGGAAGCGCTGGCCATCAAGTGGTCCCTGGAGAAACTCCGGTATTACCTCCTCGGACGCCACTTTACCCTCGTCACAGACCACGCACCCCTGAAATGGATGGCGTCGGCCAAAGACACCAATGCCAGAGTGACCCGCTGGTTCCTGGCGCTACAGGACTACAGTTTCCAGGTGGTCCATCGGCCAGGACGGGACCACGCCAATGCGGACGCCCTATCCCGGAGGGGCACCTGCCTAGGGCTAACCCAAGGGACCCCCGGCTTGCTGCCGAGGGTGGGGGTGTGTGGCAACCCCACGCTGACTGGCGCTGACGATCCGCACCAACGCCCGGAGCGGCTCCCTCTCCGCGGACAAGTAGTCCGCGGGAGATATATGCCGCTCAGCGCGGCGGCGCTGGATGACACATCGAGCCGACCCAGACGATCAGGGGGATTGCGATCACCTGGGGGGGGGAGACGGGCGAGGGGATTTAAGGGCCGGGCCCGGAGAGGAGGGGGAGGAAAAAGTCGAGTGGAAGACGGACGCGGTGGGGGGTACGATCGGAGAGCGCATTAAACGCCTTTTTTTTGCCTCTCTCTCAACCCACAGTGCTGAGCGGCGGGAAGCCGGGAGCGAGCTCCACGCCGCCCTTCCGAACGGACCAGGATCCGAGGCACATTCCTTTTGTTTGTCTACCCCGCTGGGGCAGTACCTGAGTTGTTCTTTGATTTTTCCTTTTGTGCTGCCAGCAATAAACGCCACCCGTTGCCCAGCCACCTTGTTTCCTAGCATTTTTCCCGGGACCCTACCCGGCTGACGATTGGGGTTGCCACACCGCGTATTTTAATGGGGAGCGGTCTGAGGCGTGAGGCGCCGTGTACCAGTTGGGTGTCTTGCTGGGTGACAGGCTGTCCCTGCAAGACGTCTGACACCTCTCAATCCACAACCGGGAGCACAGTTAAAGTATAACATGCAAGTGATTACGCAGATTACGATTAGTCCTATGCGTAAAAAACATCGTATTAGCTCTTTGTCGCCTTTTATTTGTTGAATCCATATTTATTATTGTTTGCTGTGTTCCTCCATATATGTTAGGGCACACAAAAATACACGAAATCTTGTGGAGAGAGGATGTGATCACAGTGATCACTGTATGCGCCATTCTCCACAACCGGTATGGGCTTTTATTAAAAGTGTTGAATAGTGGAGATATGCTCATTGAATAATAGTTTGCAGGGTGCTTTTAATTGCCTCCTTGAATTAATGCAATTTACGTATTTTTATTGTTTTTATTGTTTATCTCTCTCTCTTTAACGTGCATAGGCTACAACGTCATTATCGTGGTCTGCACAAACTTGTCATCATGCGTGTATTCTGCTAACTGTACTGTCCATAACTATTTGATAGGGATGTCTAGCCGAGGCTACTTCCTTGTTCTTCGGTGATTTAGTGGGCTCGTTTTCACAGAGACCGCTCTGAACAACCAATCACCGGACTGACCGCTTCCAAACTCGTGCACGAGAATCGACGTAATCCATAGCAACGGCGCGTCACTCTTAGTGATTTATCCTTAGTATGAGTAGGTCTCAGCGGCTTTGTGAATAACTTTTAAGAAAAAACTCCTACGTAAAATGTTTTAGCGCGAGTTAGGAGCACTCCTAGCGGTAAGATAAAATGCTTTGTGAATACGGCCCCAGGTCTCTAGCTCACTCCCAAGTGTACTTGACCTCAAGGTCACCCTCCAATTACACCACTTCCTGTTGGGCTAGGTCCTACCAAATGTATAACTTTAGTAGAGTTTAATGCCCTGATTCATATAAAAGACACCCCATGTCTCCATCTTATTCCCAAGTCATTCTAGGCTACTATTAATTGTGTTTTTTTAGTCTTCTAATGACCTCTGAACTACCTATTTTAATCACTTGAATCACAATGAGCACTAAAAAGCATGATACCGGGTCGGAGCAAAAACAAAATCAGCGGCCATAACGCTCCACTTCTGAAACGGGAGGGAGCATTTGGCATGGCATCTTTTCTGTGAGCCATCTCACTTCTTTTTCATCTTTGTTGAGTTGCACATGCGCAGTACCGATCGGGCAGGAAGAATTCATAACAACTAACAAACTAAACATCATATACATTCACTGAACGAAGATTATGAAAATAAAATGCACATTTCTCACTGTAAATGTTATCAAAACGCATTTTATTGCCGAAACTATCTTAAAATATTGCATTTTCCACTGAGAATAAAAGGAATATCAGCCGTTTTGCTTTGTCAGACCGAAGCTTGACGGTCACGTGACGTGGACGCAGGCTAATAGAAAATAATAGGCCAATAAAACATAGCCATGTCACAATTTTAGAGCCGTTATTGTGAAACTATACTATTTGCACTGTGGACCAACGTAGCTATTACACTTTTTGACATGAGACTGCGTTGACCTGGAGGCATACCTGCTCCTTAATGACCTGTATCTGACGTCACTGTTAAAATCACTGCTAAATTACTAAAAGAGTATTAGTAGTAGTAGGAAATAAGCCAATAGCAGGCTTTCTGGTCCACTCACAGGGGTATGGGTTGGTGGAGCCCCAGCCACTGACACGGCAGCTCTCCCACGGAAGGGGGCAGCGGGTGGGCAGGGGGATGGGCCGGATGTACTGGTTGAGCTGGGCAGGCTGGGACAGACGCACCATGGTGAGACTGTGCAGGGGAGAACGGTAGGGGCTGTGTTGGATGACTTCGGCAACCTGGATGTACTGCTCTGTGCCCTCGTCCACCATCAGGTCGTGCTCCCCCAGAGATGCTATGCTACTGTTGGGCCTGGGGGAGCAGGGGGAGAGGGGAGGATAGTGTAGGAGAGGAGAGGAGAGAGGTAAACTTTATTGTCATTTCACAGTACACAGTTTAAAGTACAACAAACTGAAATGCAGCCATAAGCCATAAATCAGAAATATCAAAAATACTATGTAATAAAATACTGGGGGTAAAAACCCATTCAGTACCTGGGGTTACATTCGTAGGAGGTCACTATCCACCACTTGTTGATCAGAGCCCCGCTGCAGGACACCCCCTCTCCATGCAGGTAGACATGCCAAGGCCTGGCATTTGGCTGGCACCCCTTGTCCACCTTCACAGGGGACGCTTCTGCACACCAAGCTACAACAAATAAAAAAGTTACAACGGTCTGTCAACACAAAGTCTTAAAAAAAAAGAATAAAACTTACTTCTGTACCCTTCATACAGCAGTCTACTTCTGAAGAGTACAAATAGGAAAAAAGTTGATATTATTGTTTAGCCAAAACATATAGCGAGGAGCTACCTGCTAGTCCCAAAGTAATCCCCAGTAGAATCAGCTTCATCATTATGTCTAACACTTGGGTTGATAACGGTGCTCTTCTTGTAGCGCTGTCGATAGTAGTATAGTGATTATACCTGGTCTGTCGATCTAGCTCTTTTATAACTGACCACAGATCATATTGTACACCAGAACACCAGTAGACAAGGAAGTTCTGGTTGTTTAGCTCCACCTTCATTTCCAGCTCCTCCATACCCTCCCTTGATGGTGAACACACCCTTTAGAAATGTGATACACACCTTGCCCCAATTTTGTTTTATGGACAATAAAACTTGATGTGGGACTTCAACTAAAGTATTATTATTATTATTATTATTATTGTTATTATTATTATTATTATTATTATTATTATTATTATTATTATTATTATATTAGTAGTAGTAGTATTTTAGTTGTTTTTTTAAGTTTGTGTTAGCGTGAAATAGTGCTTGAGGCAGTTAATGAGCTTGTTTAGACCTTGACCAGCTGATGTGTCAGAGATTGAAAGTAGATTGGAAGTAGCTATTTACTGTTCCCGTTGGGTCTGGAGCTGTGGTATCATAATTGATACGCTAAGAATAGATTTTAAATGACACTGCTTTGCAGAGAAATATCCTCTTGGGGCCAAGCCGCCGCCACTTCAAATCATTTGTACAGTGGCTTTGTTGAATGCATAATATATTGTAATGTATTGTATATTATATATATTTATAACTGACCATGTCAATAATTAATCATAATAGTGATAAGTCTTGCTCGACATTGACCAATATAAGAAACTAGCTTGATTTCGCAACACTGTCAGGAAACCAAGTAGGAAACTGGGTTGCTAAAATGTAGGTTGTTAAAATCACATTAGAATGTATTTTACTATCTCCTATCATCTCTCTCGCTCTCGCTCTACCATGTCTATGGTAATCATGTTGACGTTAGAGGTTCAGGGCTCAAGGCCACTGCGTATTAAAATCTCTCATTAATTACACATCAGACATCTTATTG
>JAOPHQ010001435.1:15000-75000 GCA_030340625.1 Merluccius polli
ATAAAAAAACAAATACCAATTCACAAAAAAAACAACTTTTCATTCAATATTGAAACATTCTGATTAATTTAGTAGGCCTATCCATGTAACCGGAGACGTAACTGCATTCTAATGCAATAGCATTGACCTTTGACTTGTTCATT
This sequence comes from Merluccius polli, assembly GCA_030340625.1. NCBI lineage: Eukaryota > Metazoa > Chordata > Actinopteri > Gadiformes > Merlucciidae > Merluccius > Merluccius polli. The sequence continues at coordinate 15,144 of JAOPHQ010001435.1, forward strand.
ATGATCAAGGCGGTGAATCAAAGCAAGGTGTCGCTGCTCACCTCTCTCCTCTCCAGATGTGTCTGTGTCTGTGTGATTCTACTTGGCTAATAGACGTTGCCGGCCCGAGCTGTATATATACAGCAGCAGAGTAAATATGTTGACTTGTCGCTCTCAGAGACAAAGTGCAACCCAGCGGCAGATAAAGCCTTGCTGTTTTTCAGTGTGTTTGTGAGAGCATGTGTGGCTTTTACTCTTAATAATACAGACACTGTGTCTATGTTAACATCCGAGTAGGCAGGTAAACATTAGGGGTTAAATGAATCCCCCCAAAAATCTTGAAAGGGAGAGAAAGAAAGAAAGATTTGCAGCAGATTTGCTAATACAATGGTTATTGTATGTCCTTTGTTTACATTGTGATTAAGTCAATGGCTCAGATTGGCAATTACACCTTGCCCTCACCTCAAGCACCACGGTGGCTCACTCATTAGGCTACTTGCATAATAGTGACCATGCAATCATGTCCCACATAGATAGTCCTAAGTCTAGCCTGACATGACCACGTCAGCCAGAGCACAAACTGTTTTGGTTTGAGTTAGCAAAGTAGGTCAGCTAAATTACTTTATAGTGGCCTTGCACCATTGTTTTATTGATATATTAATTTATTCCTTTCTCATTTGCCTCAAAAGAAAAAAAAAATAGAATTAGACTAGCTGAACCTCTGATCATCAGCGGCGTGGTGTTACTTGGTTCACGTTCTCTAGTAGTTCTGAGGGGTCCAGCCCCTCAGAACTACATCTTTATTCTATCTGAACATACAGATAGTTTCCCCTCATCATAATGTTGAGCTTGAATGTTTGAATGTGTTTGAGCATGGGTGAAAGGTAGTTTTAAGTGCTGTAAGTAAGTAAGTAAGTAAGTAAGTAAGTAAGTAAGTATATATATTTATAAAAAATAGTGTAGATATTTATGAGTGAATTTTGTGTGATACTACCAACAATAAGTGGACACCATTAGGCAAACCCATACTGGACCGTTAAGACATTTAAAGTAGGCTATATGATGCCAGTACTGTTTTCTCAGGGGATTTCTAATCTTATTTGGACAGGATATTATTATTATTATTATTATTATTATAAGTACTTTTTCTACCTCTGTGAATGATGTTTGTATGTGCACTGCCTGTACAGCTTGGTTGTCAGTTTTGTCCCTACTTTGTGCAAATGTGTGTGTGTGTGTGTGTGTGTGTGTGTGTGTGTGTGTGTGTGTGTGTGTGTGTGTGTGTGTGTGTGTGTGTGTGTGTGTGCGTGGGTGTGTGTGGTGTTGACATTTTCCGGTTTCTGATTATTTCACTTGAACTCTAATTCTAAGAAAGGCATTTAAACTGAAACTCAATTACAAGTTAAAACTAGTTTTAACTTAAAATTAACTATAAGATAGCACTTTATTAATCCCAGATAAAAATCCCAAATAAAACAGCTTTCTCATTTTAATGGGGGCAGCACAACTAAAATTACATCATCATCATAATAATAATAATAATAATCATACTCATCATCATCATAATAATAATAATAATAATAATAATAATAATAATAATAAACTTCAGACTGCTTTGAATTTGGCCTGTGTTGGGGGCGATCTGAAAAAGCCAGTGTGTCGCGGGTCATGCTAGGATTCCAGGGCTCCGGACCAGATGTCCAGTTAGACAGACACAGGGTCTGTCTCTGTGCTGGTGGTGGGTGTGAGAGTTCATGTTCTCTGTTCCCTGGGTGCTGATCCAGTTCAACGTAAACACCAGAGGGTAATCATGTGATCCACCTCCACTGGTCCTCTTGCTTTCTGACCCCAGAGTTCACCAAACACACACACAATGGCTAATATCAGGAAAGATAACAATGGGTTTAATGGCTGTGGTGGCGGTTGAATCCCTCAAATAATCTCTGTTATTTCTAGCTTTGACAATAAGAGGAGTTTAGTGAAGAGAAATTCGATGCACAAAATACTGTGCATGTTAACCGCTTCATTAATGAGGTAGTAAATATATATTAATATTATATAGGCCCTATTCATATTTTTATCCTACCAGTTGTTAGTCATTAAGTCAATAATTGGAATTAAAACTATAAATAAATGAGGATTCAACTATAAATACCACCACTGCTAACACCGCTCTTGCACTAAATGATGCTCTCAAATATAAGCCGTTGAAACTAGTTAGATTTTCTTTATTTTCAAAGAGGGCATTAGGGCCGATGTGACTAACATAAGATTAATATAATATAAATGTAGCAATTGTATACTCCTATCATAAAAGACTAAAGTCTTGTTTATTAAAGTACAAAGGTCAAAGAGCATTTTTTTAAATTGTTGTAATTAATTTCAAGTCCCAATTTTGGAATTTGGTCAGTATTGTGTTCAACAATGATGTTGGTTAGTTCATTTAAAGATTCTGTAAAGCAAATTAGGAATTGGTTTCCTTAGAAAGGTGTGAAATTGCGGAATTGTGGTTTTAGACCGTTTTTCTGTTTTCCACCATTTTTGTGTTCAGAATTTTTTTAGCAGGGCTTAAGAGATACTCTATGACGCACCGGAGTCACCCTTAGCGGTGCTGCTCCCCTAGAAACCAGAGTGCGTTAGCGTCACTGGTTCTCCCGCTCAATGGCAAGTTTGTCGACGGAGGGGGGGGATGTGCGATTGTCGACGGAGGGGGGGGATGTGCGATTGTCGACGGAGGGGGGGGGGGGTGCGCGATTGTCGACGGGGGGGGGGGGGGGGGGGGGGGAGGGGGGGGGTGCGCGATTTACGCGGGGGGCTGGGTGCGCGATTTACGACCGACGGAGGGGGGGGGGGGGGGGCTGAGGCAATGTGAGGGGGGCTACAGCCCCCGCAGCCCCCCTCTTCCCGCGCTAGTGTCCACAATCGTTTCCACTAATTTACACATATCAAAAGTCAGTTTTAATCTGCATTGCACTCCATGTGTGTTACGTCCACACCAGAGCTCGACTGGTCACAGTTTGTAACCTGCTTTTTCCTGTTGTAGAGCTAGCAGGATATATTTCTAAACAGCGGTTTTAATGTTATATCCATTGAGGAAATGGTGAAACATGACGTATCCAGTTGAGTTGTGTTTTAGTTCGGCTATTGTTTAGGGCAGGGTACTTTGTCTATTGTGTAGAGAGGAGTGCTGCTGCAGACGGTTACACTAGGAAGCCCCGCCTCCTGGGCAGGTAGGCACCGCTAGACACACGAGACTCACCGGTGATCACGTCTGTTGTTCACCATGTCACATCGCTAATTCAGAGCGTGAATAGCTGTTGAATGTCCAATATCTTATTATTTTAAATAATTTTAAATAATTTTAAAATAATCATAGTTTTAATTTCAGATGTCCAAAATGAAAAACCATTCCAGATATCCTAATTTATTTATTTTTTGTAATTTTGGATATCCAAAATACATTGTGACTAGTAAAAATGTCATTACGGATATCTACAATTAGAATGATTACTAGAAACAATGCAATTGCAAATGTATTGTGGATATCTGTAGCAAAAATATAATAAATGCCAAAATGGCTCACTTCAATTATTACTAGTAACAATTTGATTGTAGATATCTGAAATGGGAGTTTTTCCTAGTAAGAATTCTATTGCAGATATCCAAATCGTTCATTCTGCATATCAAAAATGAAATTGTGGATATCTAATATTGAAAGCCCAATACACATGAATGGCAGAAGTGACTTCATTTGTCCTAGGAAGAATAATGTTGTGGATATCTGAAATGTTATTTTTGACTAGGAAGAATTTAATTATGGATGTCTGCAACACATATCCAGTTATGCTATTTAATGTTAAAACGGCCGCTAATACTTTGTAAGGATTTTTAGATCTTAAATGTAGTTTTGACTGGTACAATGAAAGTTGTAGATATCTTGAAATATAATTTCTACAAGTAAGAATGTTATTGTGGATATCTTTAATTACCATTCTAGTAGTGAGAATACAATTTTGACTAGGAGGAATGCTATTATGGATATAATGTAGTTACAGATAGGAGTGTGGTTGGACTAAATGTTAAAACAGCTTGCCATAGGCTTCTCCCCTCCTCCGCCCCCCCCATGCACAAATGGGCGTGGTTTCAGCGCCTTCAGCAGACTTCTGTTTCAGAGCAGAGAATACTGCTAATTTTATATACTTTTTTTTTTTATTCATTCAAATTTGGCTGAGTGGTTAATAACACATTTTTCTGTGGTGTGACCAACTCAAAATACATATTTTTGTTTGCTTTACAGGGACTTGTTACCACACTAGGACAGCCAGATAGGAGAACAGACTGTTCAGCTGTTCATAGGGTACATTGCCAATCAATTGCTTATGTAAGGATCAATCAATTGTGTGTAATTTTATTGGCCTATTTCCGGTCATACTTTACATACTAACACTTTACAAGTTTTCATGTTAAACTTGGTTCCTACAGAACGTTATTTGAAGCAAACGCAGGAGGAAATATATGAACAAATCCAATTCACACATTTTAGTTTTTTTTCTTTATTTATCCTCACACACAGATACTCACACAGACACAAACCTTAATCAGTGCATCAAACACTAAATACTGTACATGCATGATTTTCTTTTGCATAGGCGGTGTTGTATTTGTTGCTGCTTTTGTAACTATACACAGATTCTGAGCAAAAAAAAATAAAAAATGAAGAGAAAGTGTTTTTTGGACAGAAGCAAAAGTGTATGTTTTCACTAAGCACCCGCTGGTCACTGCCTACGCTGACATACAGTTCTTCCCTACACACTGACGCATATCTATCACAAGCAACTAGCCAGATGAATTGTTCGATAATGCCTAGCGGTTCTTCTACTGGGCGGGCAGGACTTTGTCCAGGACGCTTTTGATTTGGGTGATGGAGTCATCCAGGTAGGCGCCGATGTAGGGGCGCAGGTAGTATTCGTAGTGGCCCAGGGCAGCTATGCGGGCCTTCTCCACCACGGGGGAAGCTTCTTGGGCCAGGCCACTGTGCACACACAGCATGCATGAGACACTTGTCATGGTTCACATCATCATCATTTCACATCTACAGCTGTATACCTGCACTTTAGACATTTAGCACCAGGACAAGATTACTTATTATTATTATACTCTTATTGGTCCAATCATATTACAGTATAATATCTAATTAATACAATGTGTGTGTGTGTGTGTGTGTGTGTGTGTGTGTGTGTGTGTGTGTGTGTGTGTGTGTGTGTGTGTGTGTGTGTGTGTGTGTGCATGCGTGCACGGTGTCTGCTAATAGTTTAAAATGTGTTTTAAAGGTTAAGACACTAAATCCACAGTTTAACAGTCAGAGAGAGACCCCCCCCCCCCCCACAAACACACACATCCGAACGCGATGCAAGTGAAGTACACACAACAGTACTATATTATACAGTACTGCACCGTACCGCAGTATGCCAAAAGAGATCTTTGGTCTTCAAGCATTCTCACTGGCTCACTCACCTGGCGATCTTGACGGCGCCCTGGAACTTGGGGTGGACCTGCACGGCCTCCAAGTACTCCTTGGCTTCTTGCTGATCGGTGCCCATTTGCTGGACCATGGGGGCCAACTGAGCCCTGGCGGTCTCGAAGCCTTTGATCAACCGACTGTAGAAGGTACTCTTCATATCCTCATACTTTTTCACCAGCTCCTCTGAAGGAGGGGGGACCTGGCACAGGCTCATGGAGACTGAGGGGGGGGGGGAGGGGGGGGACATTTACTTCTTAGATAGTTGCACATTTTCTATTGATTTGAGAATGACAAAGACAGAATCCAAATTGATATTGATGGTTTTTCTGTTGTTGTTGGTAACCAGATTTGATTATTTGTTGACTATTTGCATTTAAGGCTTACAGGACAATTGGTGGATTAGCTGTTGGTAAAAATGATCTATGGGGCAGTGGTTCAGAGGACCTTTCATAATTTCATACCTTTTATCTCTGGATACTTTTATACTAGATATAGTCTACATTGCAGTTCCTTCAAATATTTTGTCTAACTTGTAAGAATAAGTATACCCATATGGGCACACAGTTCTGACTAGGGGTTAAAGTTCACAGTGCTCCGCCTTACCCTGGAGGGTGAGGATGAGTGCCAAGGCAAATTTTCCGTTCATCTCTGAAATGAAAAAAAAAAAATGTAATGCACCATTGACAGCAATGAATCTTTAGTTTGAATATCCATCCCATAACTTTCTGTCACCTGAACACATTTCATGCACCAAAAAAAATGGATTCTCCTGTTTTGCTTATATAATGAATTACCGGAACCTAAAAACAATTAAACAATATTACCGTACACAATCACACAATATTACCTTACACAATTACACAGGAGCTGCAGGATAAACTCATGCAATACAGAGCTGGTGTTACCTGCTGGTGGGTTAGACGTGCAGAACCAAGAAGTGACAGTCCTCTCTGGAAGTGAGTTGTCTGTAGCTTGGTGCTCTCCAGCCCCAGTGATATAGGGCGAGATGACCGGCCAACGTCAGCAGACACACACCTACACACACTCCCACACATGCGCGCGCACGTTATGCGCATGGAGTGTCGGGTTCAACAGACAGTGAATGTCTGTCTTGCCTTTGCACACTGACAGAAAACACACACACAGACCTGCACGCACACGCACATGCACACGCACATGCACACACAAAGTCCATTGGACTCAGTATCACCTTAAATGCGGTATGTGGAAATATGTGCTTGCGTAATCGTCTCAAAATGCATCTTTATCAAAGTAGTGTACCATATGGGTTTGAACTGAATGCCCCCAGGATAGTGCACATGACGGTCTGCTGGAAACATGGGGACATTGCTTCAGTACAGTTCATCAGCACATTTTACGTTTTGAGTTTTTCGCCAATTTTCAACCTTTCAGCCCGTGTCATCGGTTACACTGAGAATGGATCGTGGGGTGATTGACTCAATCATTGTCCCAGGGTATAATGTCAGCTGACGGAGGGGGAAGTGCGGGTGAAAGGTGCGAGTCAACAAATCTCTTCCCACGTAGTCCGGCTTTTGGACCGCAGACTGTCCTGACCTTTCACCCTTCCACCTGGAAACAGACTGGATATAGGCTACTAATAGTTGACCATAATCACACTGTTTTTTTGTTTGTCTCGGCCTACCCCCCCCCACCCCCCCTTGATTCAGTCCCCTACTGTGACCACCTGCCATCCCCCTCTGGCATGTCAAATAAACTTTTCCCTTCTTTTTTTTTGGAGAATCCAACGGACACAACATAAAGCACAGAAACGTGTTCAGAAGTTAGTGATTTATGTTCACATGGTAATAAATGACATGTCTCACGCATGACATTGTAGCATGTGTGTACAACACAATCGACAGTAGTACTCAGTGTAGCCTTGCACTACAGTACATCCATTAGCTAGATATAATAACATGATCCCATTACTTGTTACATGTTAACCTCAGCATCTACAATGCACAATCACTTGAATTAAATATCTTATTCACGTCCCTTTGGGTCATGCAACAGAACATTCAGCACGGTCGACAAGGACTTAATCAGGGGGTCAAAAGGGGCGAAATTGTGATTGGTGTTTCTTTCTCTAACACTGGGAACAAGAAGGTCAGTCAGAAGAGTTGCTTGGCTTTCTGTATTCATCAAAGGTCTTCTGGATGTTCCACCACATATTTTTGCTCTTCACTAAGGGCCAATCCCAGCTGAAATCGGTCATGGGCCTGATGTGTTCGTCGTAGTACATCTCAGCAAAGCCCAGCACAGCCGTGCCCGTCGCTTGTACTTTATCTTTGGCTTCCCTGTGATGCACAAAAACACACGCCAATGTGACAAGGAGGTTCACCCACATATACTGTATGTATGTACAATGCACAATATCGCAATACACAACGACACGACACCACACTGCACAACCCAACACACACTATAGGTACACAACAGGTAGGACACCACAATGCAACGCAACGCACTAAAACACAAAACGATGCTACAAAAGCGACACTATGCCACACAGTGCAGCGCGACAACGCCACCCGGTACCGCAACGTTTGCACACAACTTCAAACAAAGTAAACGGATAGTATTTCAACAAACCCGGTGAACGTAGATTATAAAAACATGGCGTCCATAGTGTGCTTTACAGTGAATACCTGGCTTTCTGCGCCAAACTCCCCAGTATCCCCATAGAGTCCTCTTCCGGCGGGCTGGGGGTTTGTGCCATAAGAGGTCCACATGCTATTGACAAAAAAGACCAAATTAAACCGGGCATGAACGTAACTTGAAAGATACTGTTTACGACATCAACATGTGGAACATAAAAAGCACAACAAAAAGGAGGTTTTCTATATACCTTGGATAAGAAGAATGAGCAAAACGGACAATAATTTCCACTGCATCTGTAATATATAAATTAATCCATAAATAAATAGATTACTTGATTACTTACATTATTCATATAAACAACAATAACCGACATCAACATGTTACATATTATGGCAGCGCCTGTGGACCATTCACATGCACACACACACACACACACACAAAACTATGCTATGACTTGCAGCAGACACAGCACCACCATTTTAGCCCCACAGAATAATATTTGCCCTAAAATCACAGCTATTTAATTGATTTAATAATTAAGAATATTTCATTTTAAAAACGTCCTCTCTCCAGTGGCCTACCGTTACAACCCTTTGTGACAAAGTGTCAGGGGTCTTCTTCGCCTCTGCCTGTGGTCAACTAGTATTTAATGAAGCTCGTTTTGGTCACGCTATCTTATTTGTCTTGGGTTACGCTAACATTGACCGTTAGCGCTAGTACATTGGTCCCGGTCATATGATCGTCTAGAGTTGTTGTTGTTGTTTTATAAATATAAATATTATTTCTCTATATTTCTCTGCTCATTTTAGAGTACACCACTACAGACTGACTGGAGTCATCCCACTATTGACCTCAATACTGATTGATTCATATGAGAGCATGGGGAGTCAGATGATTTCAAGGTTTTAATGCAGACTTTATTTTTGTATTATTTCTTTTTAATGCTGAAGGGTCAGAGGTCACAGCTGTTGTTGTTAATACTGAGACATTAAACGTGCTGTGTTTATCTGTGTCAGGGTCAAACATAAAGCATTGTATACCATGATGCACACACACACGCATACACATGCACACACATGCACGCGCACACACACACACACACACACACACACACACACACAAAGTTGCAGATGAGTAGTGATTTATGAACACTGTACCCTGGTGCACACACAGAGCCTGACACTAGAGAGTCTGCTTTCTTATCTGTAATGATGAGGAGTACTTCTTATCTGTAATGATGTAGTGCTATCCTTGTCTTAGCTGCGGTGATAGCTTTGTTTCTGTGATTAACATCCAGGTATCTTTTTTTAAACAGTAACACTTGGCTGACGTAGGGGGGGGACGTCAATTCGTACACTGGATAACCATGCAGATACACTTTGGTTTCAGCACTGCAGAACACTTGACAGTCACTGCTATGACACATCAAAGTGTCAAAGTCTTCCTTCTAGTGAAAGAGAAATCTCTTGGGTGAAGTCATAGGGATGGATTATGTATGGGATCATTTACAGTGAACCGGTCTTTATTTTGCAATAATGACCCGCTCGCTGTACATTATCCCGCTTTTTACATTGCTATTTACTAAAGAAATCAATGAGTTGACACATTTTAACAAAAAACAATGATTTTATTGATTTTAAAATGATTTTATTGCTTCCGCTATAAAAAAAACAAAAAACAAAATAGCGTCCATATAATGGTTTGTTATTCATAGCAGGGGTCTGCTGTTCAGAAATAACAGCCCATAGAATGCCTAATTGACCGATCGCAATCAACTGTTCAACAAAGCTGTGTAATAAATAATGTTAAGTTAAATATAGTTGTGCCCAGAGTCCACCTTTTAAGTAATGTCATTATTCAAACATGCTGGTGTCTGTGTGTTCTGGACAATCAAATGAGTGAGATAATAACTAAACATTCCTACTAAAAGTTCCTGTCATTCTAATTCAGTTGCAAAAGATAAAATTATGTCAAATACGTCCCTGTGTCTTGTATTGGCAGACATTTGGAGTTTGATTTCACTGAAACCACATTAATTGTTGCAATTTCCAATTTCCAATATATATATTTGATTATATATAAAATGTGTTGTTGTTGTAACAATTAAAATACAATATTAATGTTTTATAAAAGATTATTACTGATTATTACTGAAGATTATTACCAGTAATGAAATTGAACAGTTATAACAATTATACTACTACTGATACTCATAATGAAAAAACTGTTTTAATAATTAGAATATTAAAAATGTAATACATAATAAACAGTTGTAATTATACTACATTTAAATAGGCCTACTTATAATACTTAGCCTATATTAAACATTTTTAATAATAAAAACATATAAAAATGGATATACATATTATATAAAAATGCTTATAAATGCTGTGTCAGGGATATTTTACAGTTTAAATAACATATATTTGTAGAATATACCTATTTTAATTTCACATATATGTGCATGAAATGGTTGCTATAGCAGCAGTAAGTAATGAAAACAGTCATAATAATACCACAAATAATAAACTGTTTTAATCATAAAAAAATATATAAAAAATAGAATATACATATATCATACAAATTGTATGCATACAATAATTGCTATAGCAAAAATGAATAGTTAACAGAAATATTTAATATGGCTTTTAAGGGCCAAATTGTCAATGAAACAAAATTTGATCAAATGTGAAATCAGTGGCCTTTGCATCTATTTCTAGGGTTTCCCAATCCTAAGATATATCCTGGTGAACCTTTACAGCTGGTTGATTATTAATCTATAATAAACACTGACTTTCACCTGATTCTTGTGAAATTTGCCTTGCTTGCAGTTGCCCTTTGATACCAAATATTGATTAGAATGCATCTATTAAGAATTGTCTGTACTATTTATTGGCTGTTCTTTGGATGAAATGTGTCTGTCTAACATTCAAATATTTACAAATGTGTCATAAGATAAATAACGCAATAATACTGAATGATTGTAAACATCTTTAACATGTTTAAAAGATGTGGCTGTCAAGAATGCTTAAATGTTTCCAAAAGATTGGTGCATTTGTCTTGTGATTGCTAAAAAGTTAATCACTGACTATGTATACAATTATATTAGATACTGTAATTTGTTACAATTGTATTACATATATAATTACAAATACTGTTGTGGTCATACGTCAATTTATTGTAGACGATGTAATTTATTATTCTTTGCACTCTTTAGGAATGATTGTCAAAATATTCAAAGCCAATGCTAATATATAATATATGTAAAATAATCCTCTTTATGACAACGCTGATACCAGACATAGATTGAGTCATATTTTAATTCATATGATTCTTTCCAAAATATTTCACTTAGTTCCCACATAGAAATGAAGAAACTGAAACATATATGTTGTGTATAAAATTGTCTTTATTGGTCTTTTTTTTTTAAAAACTTTATTCCACCCAATTTCTTCATAAAGTATATGTGCATGTGTCTGGCAGTGTGTGTTTGCACAAGGCCATGCGTACAGTCCACCCTCTAGATGTACTGTGAATGAGGGCAGAAGGTCAAAGGGTGACTCAAGGCGCCACTGGTCTTGCAGACTGGCTTTTTGGTCATTGCAACAGACATTTTGTTTCACTCTTATTGGCCAACACGTTCCTTGAGCTGCTGTATTCTAGCAGCAAACCAGTCCCTGGGGCGAAAAAGAGAGGGAAAGCGGACATGATTAATGTGTAAAACAACAAAAGGAAGAGTGTTCCTGTCAAAGAAAAATGATTTATTTACCTGGTTTCAGTGACAAACGTGCTGTCCTGAATTCCCTGAAAGGTTTCTGAGGCCTTCTTTGCCAAGTCTGAGCTGAACTCGGTGATCCTGTCACCAAACTGTTCGAACTGACCCTTGCTTTCGGGTTCCGGATCCTGAGCCTCTGTGAGAGGAAGAATGGACATGGAGGGAATGGGTTGGGAGAGAATAGAAGAAAATGACAGGAGGATATGATAATGCATGGAGAGGGGATACCTGTTTGTGCGGCAAGAGCCAGCAACAGCACGGCGACTGCGAGGTACACTTTCATCTTGAGAGAGCTCTGTATCGGAAACAAAATCGTCATTATTTTCTCTGTTCCTTTTTGATGATGGAGTGGATTTCTGAAATGTTCAACTGAATGGTCATACATTTACCATTTACCAACGGTAAATGCCTGTACTACAAGTCAATGGTTTGGGTACCTTTTAAAATGTAATATAAATGAACTGTTAAAAATAACTGCTGGATATAACCTTATTCCCGTTGTGTGTTTGTGTTACATTACTATACACACATCTAGGTGTCGCCATACCACCACTTTTAGAAATGGGGTTAACACAATCGCATAACTTTAGACATAAATAAATAAATAAACCAAAGCGTTATTTGAACAGAATAGCTATAAGAAACCCAATGCGTGCAGCTGTAATAACGCAAACTCCTACAAAGTGTGCCCTCAATAATAAAGTAAACATTTTGATGACCAACGAGATACATGAAACAAATAATTGGCGTACCTGTTCCAGATGCAAAAAACAATGTAGGAAAAATAAAACAATGTTGTGTGTCTGTATGCCTTTGGTGTTGCTTTTTATAAGGCTGCTCATTTCAGGGCGGGTATATACTATCTTAGACCCCCCCCCCCTCACACACACACACACACACACACACACACACACACACACACACACACACACACACACACACACACACACTGACCAGTAAAAAACTCAAATTAATCACTCAATAATGTAAACTTCAGTTACAAATCAAGCTTTTACCATTCATAGGTACATTGATACATTTTTGATCGGTTTCTTGTGTAAATGATGAGTGATGTGATCCTGGTTGTCATTGTGTTTATTTGATTGCAGCCTGCAGGTGCATAGTTCAATGTTTGTTCATATAACAAAAAAACTAAACAAATATTGCATCAAAGGCCATTTTTAGTCATCATAAAGACCGTATTATCATTATAAACACAATAGAGAACATATATTTCCTTCAAAAAACTTCTTCCAAAAAATAACTAGTAACAACTCTGTACTGATGAAGTGGTAAGAAATACAGTGTTTGGACAGACTTAAAGTGAAAGAAATCAGCAGGACACAGATCTGTGGACCAGTCTGCCACCTGTCATCAGGGAAGCTGAGTCTGTTGATGAATTCAAATCCAAACTTAAAACCTACCTCTTTACTCGCTCATTTGGCTCCTAGGAAGGTCCCTCAGCTCTCATTACAGCTAAATCGACCTGTTAGCCAGCACTAGCCTACCCCTGCTGCCAACGGGTACTAGATTGAGTGTGTGTGTGTGTGTGTGTGTGTGTGTGCGTGTGTGTGTGTGTGTGTGTGTGTGTGTGTGTGTGTGTGTGTGTGTGTGTGTGTGTGTGTGTGTGTGCGTGCGTGCGTGCGTCCCATCGAACCACAATGTTGTCTCTGTCTTAGGGCGTTGCTGTGATCATGACTGGACGTCCGGCCACTGCACTGGATGGCTACCAGCTGCTCACCAGCCAGCACCTCATCACCATGGACAAATTAATTTCCTATTCTTTGTACTTTAAATGCCTGCTGTAATACTATGTGTCACTTATGGCACCCATTGCACTCATAACCATCCCTGGAAGGGAGGATCCCCAACTCTGTGCCTTCTCAAGTTTTGTCTTGCCCTTTGGGGGGCTAGGGAAGCCCTTTGAGACTGTAACTGTGATTAAGGGCTATACAAATACAATTGACTTGACTTGACTTGATGTGGAAGTTCAGAGTTCAATGGATGCTCTATGTGAAGCAATCAACCCTGTTTTCGACTGCAGTGTGTCTCTGTTCCTACACATGTCAGTTGCTATCTGGGGAATGCTGAATGTGAATTTACTGGTTAAAGTAACATTATTTATGTATTTATTCATATGTATTACTTTGCTACCCCGTTTAAATTAGATGAATGCTCTAATTAATTATTTGCCTATGCTGTAAATAAAATGTCAAAATATGAATTTCCATTGTTTGGTCCCATAGCCCTGCATGTTTGGGAGATAATAGGCCTAATGGACGATGGACAACATTACAATATGAATGTAAAAGTCTATTAAAAACATTTCTGAAATGTTCAACTGAATGGTCATACATTTACCATCAACCAACGGTAAATGCCTGTACTACAAGTCAATGGTTTGGTTACCTTTTAAAAGGTAATAAAAATGAACTGTTAATAACTGCTGGATATAACCTTATTCCCGTTGTGTGCTTGTGTTACATTGCATCTATGGATCATCATCTTACACACTCCTAGATCATCTATGGTGTCTCAGTCTCAGGAGGAAGTATTTTTGCACTTCACAACATTGCGAAATCATCCACCAGTTGTTTTTCTGATGGGCATGTTTCCCTGTTCCCCCTAAGTGTCTAATTGCCTTACAAAGGGGAAGCAAGTCAGACAGAACAGCTTGGGATCACAGTTGGGTAACCTTGCACTACAAAGGAAAGGGGAGAGAGAGACGGTTGGCCAGTTACTCACAACAATAGTCTGCAATTATGTGCTTCATATTATGCAAGACTGGACAATTTAGCTTCTTGACGACATCCACCTTATCACATCTTTTCTTCTTTGTTGTAAATGGACAATATAGCCTTACATGTAAGTAGGGCTAAGTAGCCTATGAGTTTGAGTGAAGATCAGGGGTGTCAAAATCATCTTAACTGCCCCCTTCAAATTAGCACTAACAAGCATAGCCTAATATGGGTGTTTTGGCCTCTGTGTGATTTTTGTGGTTATGTGCCAAAGAGGGTTGGGCTGGGGGGGGGGGGGGGGGGGGGGGAGTAAGGTTGTTCAAATGTTAAAATCTCTGTGGGGTAGTTTGGCAAGAGGTTACTAGCAGTCACAGGCTAGGTAGCACCTGATATAATAGCCCACTTTAGCCACATCAGTTGTATTTTTTTGCCCCCTCTGTTTAAGCTTTATAGAAAACTTGCAAAAACAGTCTTTTAGGGTTGTTGAGCACAAACGATGGGCAGCGCTGCCGAGAAGTGAAAGATGTTTGTGTTCCTGTTTTGATCATGATCAGAGGCCTTGGGCACTGGATGATTCAGCTGCATAGGAGAAGTTAACCCTGTGATGGAGTGAGGCCGTGGCAGACACACAAAACAAGTTACATCACACTAACAAACACTGCTTTTTCTGTGTGTATCCAACCCAATGCAATTGGGTTGGATAGACACATTGAGATTGATTGTAGATCAATGGTACTAAATAGCTTATGTTACCAACTTTCATTGAGTCAGTGGGAAGTCTAACCTTTGAGTATTTACCTAGATATGCATGTAGGCCTACGCCATTGTTAGGTTTCAGTGATGTGATCCTGGCTCTTTGTGTTGTTTTGTCTGCATAAGCACATTGCTTGAGACAAACATTAGGGTTTTTCTTGTCTTCTCATAATAATACTTATTTTAAGGCTACGTGTGTGTCTCTTATTGGTTATTTTGACCGAACAAAAGCAAGTGTGTGAATCTAAACCGCTGTGCATGTGATGCTGCAGATAAAAACGGAATGATTATGAATAATTGTGATGTTCACGTTTTTAACAGTGAAAGCATCGCTTGGTTTTGGCTGTTCGGGTTTGTTTCCTGTGTGTTTTCCTTTAGAACGTGTCAACACAGCTGGCCGCTCAGGGAGCGGGCGGACGGGTCAGAGGAGAGAGGCTGGCGGAGGGCGACCTCTACTGGCCACTGCTGTGCACTACGGACCTGAGGCCATGCTGAGAGAGAGAGAGAGAGAGAGAGAGAGAGAGAGAGAGAGAGAGAGAGAGAGAGAGAGAGAGAGAGAGAGAGAGAGAGAGAGAGAGAGAGAGAGAGAGAGAGAGAGAGAGAGAGAGAGAGAGAGAGAGAGAGAGAGAGAGAGAGAGAGAGAGAGAGAGAGAGAGAGAGAGAGAGAGAGGGAGGGGGGGGGGGAGTCAGGGATGGTGTTGATGGTGTGGGAGAGAGAGAGAGAATGATATATATTGCATTATATTTTGTGGTCATCTTTTTTCGGATACTTTTTTTGAGACTATTGAAAGGAAATCATATTGCAGGACTGAAGAGGACTTGTCAACTTGTTTTTGAACCTCATAACAATCACCATAACACCACCAACTGTCACTGTGACGTTGGATGGTGTATTTCTGTACAAGCTGGAGCTGAATCACATGTTTACCGCTGGAATGCATGTCCATACAGGACTGTATGGGTGCATCCATCACATGCACTGTTTGTACCCCAACGTGAACAAACCTGTGCCTTGGATAAATGTACCAATAACGGCTGCGTATCCCATTCAATTTATAAATAATGAAACGAGAGAGACGGGTGTGTGTGTGTGTGTGGGGGGGGGGGGGGGGGGGGGGTGCTGCACGTCCACAAACAACCTCCTGAGATGGAGAACACAGAATGTGAGGGCAAATCCCAGCACGTCTAATAGTGCCATAAAAGGAAATTAGACCAAGGAGAGAAAGAGGGAGAGAGAGGGTGGGGTTAGAGAGAGCGAGGTAGAAGAGTGTATGGGTGTCAGCCAACTGACCATTTGATTCGATAGCATGAGTCCAAGTTTAGAAACTAAATTAGTTTTGTCAGAGCTAAGGCTCTGAAAAAGTGTGTGGGATGTCATGCCTGTTGGGAGGGGAGCAGAGGTGACTTGTAGAAAAAAACATTTTTTACGGCACAGGATGTCCAACCCAAGCTGTTGCATAACCTTGCCTCAACATTCATTAATTTTTAATAAGAGTTAAACTGGATTAAGATGGTATCAGATTACAAGATTTTTTTTTTTACAGATTACAAGAAGATAAATTGGGTGAGGGTTGGCTCAATGATGATAAGTTGCTCATTGCTGAAACTGAATCATGTCTATCACCATGTGTTTTAATTGACATATTTGTCATTATGTTCATTGCTTTGAAGTAAACTAAATAATATTGTGTTTATATATAACACATTGTAATGTTGTATTGTAAGTTAACCCACATTATCCAACAATTATTGAGCCCTTCTTCATATACTATTTTAGAAAGTAAATCAGAACTTTTCGGGTTTGTTTGTTTTTATTAATTGTGCTGTTACACTTTAGCCTAAACAAATGAATAATCAAGTAGCATACTGAAATGAAAAACTCCAGGCTAAAACAAAATCGTACAATGTACTCAAAGACTTTCACTCATGTTTGAGAAGTACAAACAGTCGTAATCTAAAGTAGACAAAGGTGCTTAAAGGGTTTGGGTATTAACTCTTGGTATACCGGTGGCTTCATAATATGCAGCCAAGGGGTTCAGTGCACTTGGAAATTCAGTTTTTCAAGAATGGAGGTTAAACAGCAAGAGGATTTCACTCAATGTAGGCAAACGAAGCAGATAAAATGCATTTAATGCAGTAGTTCTGGATAGGCTGGGGGTTGAGGGATCAGGAGAGATGAGAAGATGACTTGAAAGATACTACTGATCAAACATCAAACAGTTAGACAGGATCTGAAACAGGCAGACGCTGAGATGTGTTGACAAGTCACTTTAAAGCGATTGTCAACACACAATCCTCCCTAAACACACACACAAAAAGACACCACCGGTAACACTCAACTCCCCCCTCAACTCAACTCTCTCCAGGGACCATCTGCCCCCCCCTCCCCCCACCACACCGCAGCCTCAGTCTTTAGGAGCGTTTAGTCGCTGGAGGTCTCCTTGACCTTTTCTATGATGGTCTGGATCTGCTCACGGATCTTTGCGGCGTAGGGAGAGAGCATCTCCCCCAGCTGATCCATCTTGGCATCCATGCTGGTACGTAGCTCCTCTGCGGTGGCCTCCAGCTGGCCCCTCAGGCTCTCAGCCTGGGTCTCCAGCTGGTCGGCCTGGGTCTTCAGGAGGTCGGTGAAGCTGGTCAGTTTTTCGGTCGCGGTGCCATGGACCTGGCTGAAGTAGGGCTCCACACGCTTCTTCACCACACCCAGGTTCTGGGAGGCACGGGATTGGACCTCGCTCAGATAGTTCTCAACGGTGCTGGGGAGGAATCGTACAAATACACGGGTTAGATTTCCACCTCAGCGGTTCAGCCCTCACGATGAACAATAGCTATTATTATTATTATTATTATTATTATTATTATTATTATTATTATTATCCTATTCTAGTTTTTTTTGTTTAGATATTTTTTTGCTTTTGTACATTATTTTACCGTTTATACTATTTTCATGCAATTAATTTTCATATTAATCTTCAACTGAGTACTTCTCACTGTATACATGTTTCAATTGTGAGGCTATTGTTTTTGTATTTGTTTTTCTTGCGCTTTGAAAATGTGTCTTTCCCATGCCTATACACACACGGTCGCACACTTTGCATTACACTGAACCCAAGCGGGTTTCTCCGCTACTTCCTCCACTACTTACGTGCGGATCGCCTCTGTGTCCTTGTTCAGGCGCTTCTTCAGCTTGTGGGTGTAGGAGCTGATGCGGGTGTTGGTCTCGTCAGCGTTCTGCTCTACCAGGGATTTCACCTCCTCCAGGTACACTCTGCTCTTTTCCTTGGCTTCCAGCATGTCGGACTGCAGGCGGTCGACCAGCAGCTGCAGGTCCTGGGTCAGCTGACCCGTGGTGTCGTCGGCGTAGGGACCCAGCTTGGTGGTGACGTCCTGCTTGTACACGGAGATCTCGGCCATGGTGTCGGTGATCAGAGTGCTGGGGGGGTAGAAATAAAGAGAAACGAAGTGTGGTCAGTCTGGTAACATGGTTCAGTATAGGACATCGCGACGTCACATCGCAATGGCCGCCTCCGCTTTGGAATATTAGTTATTAGGATAGTAGTCATGTTTTTTTGGTTATTGTTCATTAATTAGTCCTGAAATTATTTGTTATTATGGGGAGATATGGCATTTGAAACTGCCACAGCATTCTCATTCGAGACGTGGCCAAACAGTTTACCGATGTTACCGTAATCTCTCTTTAGAGAGAGCGAATGTTCTTGTTTAGCAGATGATTTTACTGAGATAATGTGTGTGTGTGTGTGTGTGTGTGTGTGTGTGTGTGTGTGTGTGTGTAGAACACACATAGGCGTAGATTACGGGAATTTTGTCCCCACCACTTTTAAAAATAATGCTCATTTGAATTCAACTGAAACAACAAGTGTTATCATTTAGCATAAATGTAAATGTCTTATCCCATAACCCCCATTTTGAGAGCACACAGAGCCCCAGCAGGGGGGGGGGGGGGGGTCAGTCTCTTACTCTAGTTCCCTGGTGAGCTGAGAGGCCTTGAGGTTGTCCACCACGCCATCGGCTTTGGTGTTGAGCTCAGCAATGTACCGCCAGAAGCGATCCACCGTCTCTTCCCATATGGGGGGGGTCTGGTCGGGGATCACCGCGCGGGCATTGCAGCCTATGGAGGAAAACACAAGAGCACAGGAAAAACACAGAGAAAAAAAGATTAGCATGAGACAACACAAACAGGGAATGCTGTGTGACATGCAAGGCCACTGATGGTGAAATGATATGCTTACCAGCAATGACCGCAAGAGCAAGGATGAGAGCTACAGCCTTCATGGTTGTTCAACAAAACAGATTCACCTATTGGGGGGGGGGGGGGGGGGGGGGGAGAATGCAAAGTGATTAAATAGTAAGTAAAGAGTAAATAGGTGTAAAAAAAAACAAAAACTGATGAAACCAAAGGTCACTCCATATTGGTGACTTCCATCTGTATTGTGAATAGTTGTTGTAAAATGTGTCTTTTATAAAAAAAAATTGAAAAGTAGGCTACTGTCCACAAATTAAAATAGCAAGGCTGTGTCACCCTCCAGTGATAAGTTACCCACACCAAATTACTTTAATATTAATAAATTATTAATAAAAAAGTACGACTCAATGTACCATTAGTGGAAGAAAAAGTATCTAAAAGTATCTAAAGTTAAGAGGAGCAGTGTGAGACCGCCTGCTCAGCAGCCTCCACTTACCTGGGGAGATCAGGTCCTTCCTGCCTCTCGGGACGGCGGCGCGGGACTTTTATATGAGGCTGCGTGCGCTCGCAAAGGCGCGCGCGCGCGCCTGTTGGTTGAGTGTGCGCGCGCATTCCTCTTCACGTGGTGGTGATGATGCGGCTGATTTGTGGTTACCTCCGCGCGCCGTCCGAAGTTCTCGTCCCGGTTTTACTGTTGGAGGCAGAGATTGCGCAATCTTACTAAATAACAGAAAGCCTAGCAGGTCCCTGGATCAACATAGTGGTGACACGTATCTTACTCACGCGTCCCCGTGGCTTTATGCCGTGTTATTAGGCTACGTGGTTTTTATATGTACTACTGTAACGGTGTAGGCCTGATGTAGATGTAGACTCCTACTAGGCTAGACACTACTTTTAATACACACATACCTTATAGGCTACTGTAAACGGTCTACTTTCCAATTTGACTTGGCTTACTTGTTTTTACTTCAGTCACATATAAAACCTTGAAAAGGGGCTCGTTACCATGGCGACAGAACGACTGTGGGCAGTCGATCAGTATTTAAATGTCCCTTTTCATTGGGCTTTCATGCATTTGAATTAAACCTCAACCCCCCACACAAGTGCGTACTTGTGCTGAGTAGGACTATTCAACCCCCCTAACCGCCCATCCCTTTCACATTCATGTGTTTTTTGGTTTGGTTTTGGACGAGGATAGCCTGATGAATGTCACACTAGGACGACCCCCAACATGGCGGTGGTCTTAACTCATGCTCCTACATGAGGAGCACCGCATTGATGATATTTGGAAATAACGTGTTCAGACATGAAGTAACACGCATTGTAACATGGCTCTGTGTTTCACCGTCACGACGGGTCCGTGAGAACCGAGTCGCCATTGTTGTTATCAGAGAGCAGGGGCATGTTGTAACTTGGGGACATGAGCAGGATTTTAGTTAGACGAGGAAGAAGGACGTGAGAAAGGAAATAATACCACACCAACTAATGCTGCGTATTTATAATTATGTTCCCATTTGATTTTAATTTGATTATAATCATAATTATTGCTAGCCTATTTCAATTTAACAAAAGATGTATGCTTCTGGGATACAACATGTAACAACACGTGAACACAATATAGGCTAATATTTTCAATGTTGTTCAAGTTATTCAATGTTATTTTTGACATAATACACATTTTATTGTGGCAGTAAATACCACCGCCTGTGTGCTCTTAGCTATCAGCTGGGCTGATAGGGTTATGATGAACCAGGTGTGTTGTGGAAGGTTTCATGGCTTGACCTTTGCCCCCTGAGTCAGACCTGGTAATGAGTCATTCCCAGAGTTTCCCAGATGTGCTGAAATTATAAGAAACGCATAGATTTCTCCTGCAACACTATTAACATTGGTTGGGCTGTTTTTGGTCATGTTCGTTCTCATTTATTTTTCCAGAAAAATATTGCAAATATGTGAAAAGGTGGTCCGCGATTTCATCATATTCAGCAGGTGAAAAGAAAAAGTTAAAATGAACACAAATTTACAAAAAGAAGGCTTTTAGTATTTTCAACCGTGGGGTCAACTAGTTTCTCCTTCCATGTTTATCATTATTGCCTTTGCAGGCCTACATTTTGCTCTTTAAGCCTTTTAGAGTCCCTTCTCCATGACTTGGCTAACATTCAAAGGGCAAACCAATGATCACCAGTGGGTGGCCGTCCATTTTAATTGGATGTTTGGAATCAGCTGGCACGCCATTTCATAGACGCTTTTCAGAGTAGGTCTTTTGAGAAAACCACTGTATTATCCAGATTCTAACTTGAGTTTTACCTTGGCCTTAAGAGGGCTCAGGGTTTGGAGGTGTGATAAAATGTGCGTGTTACTCCGCACCAGAGGGAGGCTATGTCACGCAGGGGCGTGTGGCAGAGAGAACTGTACATTCAGCACCACAACAAGCCCAGTCCAGTTTAATAACACACACACTAAATGACATTAGTAATTTAATCCACGCTGAGCAGCTCTAGTCACGCCACCAACTCTTTTTTACCCCTTGTTAAATAATAATAATAATAGAAGATGAATAGAAGGATTCTATTGAGTATTTGGTTCAGTTTGGTGTGTGGTTTACATTAATCTTGTACATGGGTTTTTTTTACTCTGTATTAGCTCTGTTTCGCCCTGTACAGGTGTCAGGGGTGACTACATTATTATTACTGCATGAAGAGATTAGGCCTCATGTCAATCTGGTCTCTGTAAGTACAAGACACAAGAGACAAAAATATTAACCTCAAATAAATATTGAAGCAAATTCTTGTATTGTATAAGCACATTTAGAAGAACAGAAACTAAAAGAGGGAGTCAGTTAGACAGACAAACAGCAGGGTTGCAAAACATGCAGCTTCTTCTTCTTCAACATCTGTGACCGCGATGATCTCATTGTCTGATGAAGCTATTTGTGTGCAGGGAGCATGGCCTGCCATCAACGTCATGAAAACAACAACGTTTACAGGAAGACTGATGGTTTCAGCTATGGTTTACATGAGGTTACTTCAGTTAGTGCTGATTATATGGGTGAGAGGCAGCCAGTGGTGGAAGAAGTACCCATATCTTTTACTTAAGTAAAAGTAGAAATACCACACTGTAGATACTCTGTTAAAAGTAAAAGTCCTGCATTGAAAGGAACGGAATAGAATGGCCCATGTCAGAATATAATATTATTGGATTATAATTATTGATGCATTAATGTGTTTATCACTTTAATGTTGCAGCTAGTAAAGGTATAACTCATTGTAATTTATTTCTATATTTTATAAATTACTTTAAATACTGCTGAGATGCTTGTGAATTCCCTCCTGGGGACCAAAATAGCCATATCGATATGATAATATAATTGATTGATTATATTTTGTATTGGTAATCTAATTCTGCAAAGTAACAGTATAATAGTAATAGTAACTAAAGCTGTCAGATTAATGTAGTGGAGTAAATAGTATAATATTTGCCTCTGAGATGTAGTGGAGTAGAAGAAAATAGAAATACTCAAGTAAAGTACAAGTACCTCAAATTTGTACTGAAGTACAGTACTTGAGTAAATGTACTATTTCCACCACTGGAGGCAACTAAACTGAAGCTGCAGCTCAAGCGTGTGGGCTTCACTTCCTGTGAAGTGTTCGGTCAAGCGTCTCCAGATGTCAGCTGGTTTTAAGTCATGATCACCGTCAGCGTGGTGTGTTGTGTGCCAAATAGAGTGAAAGCTATGACCTGAAGTGATACTGGGTGCTATGTTAGGTTAGCTTGGAACGTCTGGTAGGGTAACTAACTGGCTTGGTCTTGTGAATTTGTGATCTCCTGTTCTCCTTTGTAATGTTGAACTTTACATGTATCATGTTTCATGTATTATATCACCTTATCGTAATAATCAATAAAACATGATTTTCACACTCAGTTCACTGTATAGATGATACATCTGAGTGCTATATCATCATCATGATATCAATATGAATCAATGTATTCATTCAGTCCAACAAGCCAATGCATGATCTACATGCATTTTCAAACTATTTATTAAGATTAAAAAGGGATTCCAAAATATGACTCATGTCTTATTCATGTATTTCCTGTACTAAGCTACAAACTACAAATGATGAAACCAATGTATCTGGTTAATGTTTCATACAAGACCTAATGCAAATAGTACAGTAAAAGCAACAATTAAAAAGACCTTGTTCTGGGTGCTGTAGGGTTAAAGGTGTGCACAGCCACTGGCAGTTGGGGGTGGAAGAGTGGAATGTTGTTTGCCACTGGGAAAGGGGCGATCAACAGCAGTAGGCAGAGAAGGAGGGAGAGAGAGAGAGAGTTCAGTCCAAAACATCCTGACACGCTGGGGCAACTCTCAACATGCCGTGTGTGTGTGTGGGAATGTCTTTTTTCAGATTATGAAAAATTATAACGTTTTCTGATTGTGAAAAAGGAGGAGTAAAATGTACAATCCTAATCCCCAAATGAATCAACTATTCAAACCAACCATTCCCAAACAAGAGCAGATCTGCCAGCTACTAAAAAATATATGAAATATTACATTGAAATGTTCAATTTGCCCATGTTATTAGTGGCTACATTGTGATGTTTTGTTGCCGGGAACACAATCATGTTTATTAAAGTTCTTAAACCTAAACTTTTCTGTATACTTAAAAATGTAAAATAATACTAAGAATAATATATATATATATATATATATATATATATATATATATATATATATATATATATATATATATATATATATATATATATCAGAAGAACAACATTCATGAATATCATTTGTTTAATATATTGCCTTTATTCTCATAGTTTTAAAAGATAAGACAACACAGATATTGATATGACATCTTAGACATTAACACCAGATTTACTCAATAAAACGGTATGAACCTATTTTTCGGAATAAATATTAAAAAAAGCATTTCTGAATTCCGACATTTCCATGGATAAAGGTGCCTTAGTTGGCTTTAACAAAGGACTGGTAGAGAGAGCTGAGCTGGGCCTGGAGATCCTGGGCATAGGGGTCCAGCTTTTCCCTCAGGTCCTCTGCATAGGGAGCCACCACCTGCTTCACCATCTGGGTTCTTTGGGCCATCTCCACTTGGACCTTGTCAGCCATGGGGGTGACGGTCTCCAGGAAGTCCTGCAGACGCTGGTCCACTCTCTGCTTCAGCTCCTCTGTGTAGGGCCCTGTCTGGCTCTGCAGCTCCGTCATGCTCTGCTTCAGGCTGATCTTCAGCTCCTCGCTCTTCTGCACCAGTGTGGTCTTCAGGGCCTCGGAGTCCAGGGACTCTGCGTAGGGAGCCAGCTCCTGTTTGAGCTGCTCCACTCTCTGCTGGATCTTGGTCTTCATCTCCTCGGCATAGGGCTCCAGGGTGCCTCTGACGCTGCTCAGGTCCTGACTCAGACGCTCCCTCAGCACCTCCGCCTCCGCACTGATCTTCGACACCAGGTCCTGGGCCATGGGGGACAGTTGCTCGTGCAGGGTGACCACATACTGGCCAGCCACGTGGGCACTCTCTGTCAGACGGGAACTGGGGGAGAAAGGAATCAAAGAGACAGAAATGTTCAAAGGTGTGTTTAAAGTCTTTAGTCACTCAGCTCGGCTTCCTTATCCAAGAGCTCTCAAGGGGTTCCTGACTGACACATGTCAATTGGGATTATTTTAGAATATTCAAACATATGTCACATGACTTACTTGACATCCTGTCCCAGCTGGGACTTCCTGATCATCTGCATGGTATCATCAGCAGTCTGGGTTGCCTTAGCAACGTAGTCCCAGAATGCATCACTCAACACCTCCACCTGTGTCTTTGGCTCGTCGGCGTAGAAGAGGTTGGCGTTGCAGCCTGTGGGTGTGGTGTGTGATTGTACAGATATACAGAAAGTTACTGGATGTACCACTTCAGCACAGCCACACATACAATGCATGCCAGAATGCAATGGACATAACCATTAGCTACAATTTACCATATTAATACTATCGACTGGGAATGCAAACTCACCTGTGAATATGGCTAGTGCCAACACAAAAAGGGTCTTCATGGCAGATTCTATAAGAAAATGTACAAGAGACGCAGTAGATTAGTCAAGCACATGGTCCAAGATGTGTATTTTAACCCACAGCAAAATGGTTAAATCCAGCTGTGCCCTTCTTGTTCTTGCTTGTTCTCACCTAATGATGTCTACAGGTCCAGTAAGAGATGTGAGGAATGTTTTTTTTTAGTGTGGAGTGGTGAGTGTTTATATATCCTACTCTACTCCAGTAATAAACCCAAAGTCCAGAGGTTGGAATCTTGCCACCCTGCTGTCCACTTAATGGACACACACGCACGCACACACACACACTGCATGTGTTGCGTCTCATTATAATATTCGCTAAGGCATTACTACGGGTTAGGCTGAGGGATTGATCCATTACTTTATTGGATAGGGTATGGTTTGGAATTAGGTTTGATCCATGACTTTATCTGTCACAAAGCATCCCACATACACATCATGAAATCATGGCATATTGTGAGGTGACACCATCTAGTATTTCCTTGTAATCCTACTGCAGTGCCATTTGTAAGGGCAAGGTTCATCTAAGGCAATATTCAGATAATTTCATAACCTCTGTCTCGTCTATCTTTGATGATGAACTTTGAGCATACACAGGTGGTTTGTACAGTTTGATCTTCTGCCACGGGTCAAATATGAAATTCTGATTCAGGATCTGTTCCACAAGTCATAATATGTCAAAAGTTGTCCCAAAGGTTAGCTAGAGGTAGGTAACCCAAGGGTTAGCTCACCTCTGTTCCCACAGCACTAAAGTTTACCAGCATTCATTGGTTCGAAAACATGAAATAGGTAGTTGTGTATCTGAATGTAATGCCAATACATGAACAATTATGTTAGTGAGCTGTGACCATACTGTTGTTATCTATCTGCAGTCACTGACCTACAGTCAGTTTCACTGTCAATACAGCATCGCTGTACTTGTGTAAATGGTGTCTAACAGACATGTTAACCAACAGATCTCAGTTGTAATGTCAGACACTGGCCTTGAACTGGTCGGAGGTTATAATTGTATAACCTCCGACCAGTTCAAAGCCATTGTCTTGGTGGTGCAGTGGACAGAGATGTTGGTTATCAGCCCTGGATAGCTATCCATGGAACCTAAATCTTATCATGTCATGTGATTTTAATACAGAGGCTTCACCAACAGCCCTTACTGCTGCACCACCAAGACGCTGGCTAAGATGTGGTCGGAAATTATATATTACATTACTTAGAAATAAGAGGTTTCCATTAAATTCACACAGTGAACATTCTCGGAAATTAGTGGGACTTTGTAATGTATTTTCTGTTATACATTTACAGGTTGTTCTCCTTATTTCTTTTATTCATCATATTCACTCATCCTTTACATAAAGAATGTTTCTGTTTTAGGAGAAGAACACAGATGTGTTCTTCTACAAGTTACACAACAGATTGAGACATACAGATATCTCTAAGTGCCAACCGTGTACCATGAAGCTCTTTCCCATGGCCTTGGAAAGGCTTGCATACATGATTGGGAGAGTTTGTCTTTGATCGTAAATCTAACTATCTGCTATATGGGAGTACAGTTTTGGTCTTCAGAAGCAAGCCAATTAAGGCATAGCTGACTTGGTAAGAGGTGTGTGCATTCGATAGATCAGTTCAGATTCGGACCCCATTGGGCTGGTTTGAGAGGTTTCGGACAATTCAATGCATTGAATGACTTCCCGCTTGTGTTCTCTGTTAAATGAAAAGTTATTTACTCAGACACTTTTGGGAGTGGACCTCCATCATTTCATCATCCACAGACCAGCATTCTGGCAGCCGAGAAGAATATACCACAACTTGTCTATAACTTTCAAAATTACATTAGGTAGCTTATGGTATAAAGTTGCTATTTCAATATCTATAAATATTTTTTAAAGATCCAATTTTATTTTTAAAAATTAGGACATTTCCTGGAACAGCTCCAGCCGGGGACAGGCCACCAGAAACAGATGCAATGGTGTAATGTAGTTTTGATATCTTCCATCTTGGAAAATTTAGCAGTTCTGTAATAGTTTATCCATTTGTCATTTTTCTTGGAAGGTGTTTGAGGAGCGGCTAATGCCATTTCACTCACAGGGCTTGACCCTATTACAAAGTCCATTAGCATGACTGAATTGAAGTTATCTGGAGTTATCTGTTGGTCGTTAGCACTGAACTACATGGACAGCTAATGACCATGTCCTCAATCATTTCAAAAGAGGGATAAGCATTAAAAAATAAAACAGACGTCAATCTAAATCTTTTGTTTTAAGGTATGTTAATGTGTTACGTTGTTTATGGAGTGAAATAGCGATGATTGTATATGGCCTATAATGTATTTAACCTAGTGGATTTAGGTGTTTGTGTCCATTGCAGTCCTTATCTTTCATGTAGCAGCTGGGAGTAAGCAGGGGAAACAGGAAGAGGCCAGCACTGACAACATGGCAGTGATTTCTGGACTTTGCGCTCTTTGCTACAACTCTCGACCGCATGGGGTATAAATATGGAAAAGCTCAGCACTGACACACTCACAGATACACTGACCTCTTAGAGACATAAGATATACAACCAGGTGAGAGTTACTCTTGAATTTTAAGTTGAAGTTGTGAGGAGTCGTGGCAGGAGGTACATTGATCCTTTAAACACAGCCTTGATTCATATATGCTCTGCTTTTTTTCTTCTTCAGAAAAACAACACAGTCATGAAGGTGTTTGTGGTGCTTGCGATCGCCGTTTTCTCTGGTAAGTAGAATTTATTGTCTTGAGAAGAAATAACTTCTATAAGGACCACTTAGTAAAAAGCAATATTGAATTATTCCAGGCTGCCATGGCAACATTTTCTATGCTGATGAGCCCAAGCCACAGTTGGAGGTTCTCACTGATGCCTTCTGGGACTATGTTGCCAAGGCAACCCAGACAGCTGATGATACCGTGCAAATGATCAGGAAGTCCCAGTTGGGACAGGATGTCAAGTAAGTCATGTGACCTTTCCAATCATTAGTAATAAGACAAGATATTGAATATCAACATATAATACTTTAGTACAAAAACGTGGTTTGATTTAGAATTCCTGGAAGATGATCAAATCCAACATCATGTTAATGTCTCTCTCTCCCCCAGTTCCCGCCTGACAGAGAGTGCCGACGTGGCCAGCCAGTATGTGGTCACCCTGCACAAGCAGCTGCCCCCCATGGCTCAGGACCTGGTGTTGACGATCAGTGCGGAGGCGGAGGTGCTGAGGAAGCGTCTGAGTCAGGACCTGAGCAGCGTCAGAGGCACCCTGGAGCCCTACGCCGAGGAGATGAAGACCAAGATCCAGCAGAGAGTGGAGCAGCTCAAACAGGAGCTGGCTCCCTACGCAGAGTCCCTGGACTCCGAGGCCCTGAAGACCACACTGGTGCAGAAGAGCGAGGAGCTGAAGATCAGCCTGGAGCAGAGCATGAAGGAGCTGCAGAGCCAGACAGGGCCCTACACAGAGGAGCTGAAGCAGAGAGTGGACCAGCATCTGCGGGACTTCCTGGAGACCGTCACCCCCATGGCTGGCACGGTCCAGGTGGAGATGGCCCAAAGAGCCCAGATGGTGAAGCAGGTGGTGGCTCCCTATGCAGAGGACCTGAGGGAAAAGCTGGACCCCTATGCCCAGGATCTCCAGGCCCAGCTCAGCTCTCTCTACCAGTCCTTTGTTAAAGCCAACTAAGTCAGTAACTCAGTGAAAGATGCACCATAATCATGTCACTATCTGAACTGTTCTGTGTACTAGAAATGAAACAGAGCTTCATCCACTACCACCTATAGTATTTATTATTGGGAGAACCAGGAGAAATATCATGTACTAATGTGTGCTCCTCAATACATGTGTATATACCTTGAGTTTTTAGCATTTTCTGATTGTATCTGATGTAAAGCTTTCTCATGAATTATCTCAGAGAAAATAAAACACATTGTGCAAAAAACACCAATTGTTGTCCATCCCCAATTTTGACACATGCAGATAATAATGCTCAATGGTCAGTGTGCACATTTAACCCTTCACTTTCAGTGCAAACAAAACTTTCTATGAGCTCTATGAGCCAGGTTAATTAACACTGTGTGAATACACAGTATTAATGTGTATTTACAAGCAATCCTCTGGACACAAACAGAAGAGCAGAAACGCACCGACATGATCCACCTGGGAGTTGTGGTGGTGGTAGTTGGATGTGGGGAGGGGGGGGGGGGTATTCGCAGTCCTGTCAGAGACAATCACAGGCTTTTGTTTGCTCTGGGACCTGCTGTGTTTTTTCGACCATGCACACCACCTTACATGTTCTGACATGTTTGGTCACAGATTGGTCTCCCACATCTCTAAGTGATTTTAGTACTGACAGACTATTGTTCTCTTTGACATGCCAATGCTCGCTAAAGATTCTTGTGAATTGAACAGCAATAACTGTAATGTCATTGGTTAATTGAGCCATATGGATAACTAATCGGATAAAAGCAAAATAAGACAAATGTTAAACACATACAAATACAATATCCCCTTCGCTCTCTCAAGTGCCAGCATGGAGGTCCAGAGTCCACTGATAACACATCAGACAAGCGCACACACACACACACACACACACACACACACACACACACACACACACACACACACACACACACACACACACACTACTCTCATTCCAGGGCATGGACGAGCGGACCACTTTAATATATTTTGTAAATTATACATTTATTTACATCACAGGAATGGTGTGATTGCAAAACTAAGAAAATGAAGATCTGGGATCACACATACATTCAAACCCTGCTCTGTCTCTCCATCACATTAGCATCACCATGGCTACACTTGAATAGTAACACCGCCTAAAGGTTTGGTTAGTCATTGCCCTAAGTGGCATGATTTAAATGTAAAGGGGATAGCACCGACGTCTTCCACACTCTCAAGGAGCCGTTACATTGCCTGGTTGGAGGAGACAACTTGCCAAAGGGAATCTGCTCTGATGTTCCTTTAAACAAGTCACATCATGCCGTTTCCCCTTACTGTCTATTCAACCTTGTTTTGATGTAGATAGGCGGTTGTTCCCAGTATAGGGCTTGTACATCGCAACATCACATCACAATGACTCCTCCATTTTAGAAGCATAGGAGCGTTGGAAAGTGAGTTATGTTAGTAGAAATGTTTTTTTTGTCATTGTTTATATTAATTGTAGAAAGATTTGTCATTGTGGGGAGACATTGTTGTGTTTGAAACTGCCACAGCGTTTCTCATGCAAGACAGGGCAAAACAACATTTACATTAGCCTAGGTTATGGTATATTTACATTGATTTAGGATTTGACAGTACTACAACTCTCTTGAGTCGTCTCAATATGGTGGAGTATCGCCAACGAAAAATCATGATGCATTCTGATGTCATATCACCATATATTTTCCCCTTTAGACATGACTGGATTCAGTTTTGTGTTTACAGGTACTCTGACTCATATCACACACATATATATATATATATATATCACTTGTTACGCAGCATGGGTCTGTGTTTTCCCAACCATGTAGTACGCTTTGTTCACAGCCATGAAAATCTATTGAATCATATAATCAAATGCATTATATTTTTTCTTTTATTATAAAAAAATAAGAATATAAATAATTGTACACATTTATCTTGCATTAAAGCTTAAGATTTGAGAGTAAAGAGAGTGGAAAAGAGCAGAAGACAATAAACAACCCAAAAAATCGCACCCTCCCTCTCTGCTCCCTCCGACCCTACATTTCTCCACCATTAAGATATTAATGCCGTGTGCCCAAATGTGACTGACAGGCAAGACGGATTCCCCGAACAAATCAGGGAAGAGATGCCCTGAGTGGACAGAAATCTCACAGAGCAGTTCATTCACTAATAGCTGACAGGTGGCTATGGCATTTCTTACAGATTAAACTGAAATTATAGCTCATACATCTTACCTATGGCACCTTTAAGTGGTCTGGTTCTTATTCTTTATTCTACATTCAAAAACATATCTTTTGTATGCGTAAGGCCTACTATTTAGCCTATTGGCCTATTAGTCAGATGTTGAAACAATCATTTCTCTTCATCTCAGTCTGATGGGAAGGCCACTGTTGTGTGTGGAACTTTTGTCCACTCAATCTTTTGACCAATCACATTGCAGGGGAACTCCCATTCTTACTTTTTTTTTGGGGGGGGGGGGGGGTTTGGATTAATTGAAAGTAATAGTTAGGGGGTATTTTGGATTTATTTGTAAAAGACTAATTAAGGTGGGATATACAATATGAAAAAGTTATGTACTTGGTGTCTACAGAATTAGGCCAGATTGCAAATTACAGATTTACATTATTTGCTTTTAGATAACAGCTTATTGCTTTACTTCTTAACTCAATATAAAGCACATTCTGCCTTAGCCTACTTTTTAATTTTCAAATAATGTTTTTCTTACTGAACTCTTAGCCGAGTCTATGTAGGCAAAGAGTTCAAAGTGTATTCTAATGGGCAGTAGAGCAATAGGAACTCATGTGGCTTTAATTCACACTCACTAGCAGTTGAGAGATGAATCTTTGAAGTTGCAGAGTAGAAAGAAAAGGATAAAATATATGTAGCCACAGTCTTACAATGCCACCTAGCGGCACTAGGGCAGAGCGGATTGCAGTGGGGCATTAACCATTACATGCTTAAATGCATATATACACTAATGATATATATATATATATATCCCTAATGACAGCCTACAGGATGTCCTTAAAGGGTTATTTGAAATGGCACAAAAATGTTTAACTTTAAAGGTACACTGTGTAGACTTTAGTGGCATCTAGTGGAACAGACTTGGCAGAAATTCAATATAATATTCATAAGTATGTTTTCATTAGTGTATAACGACCTGATAATAATAATCGTTGTGTTTTCGTTCGCTTAGAAGGAGCCATTTATATCTAAATGGGGAGCGGGTCCTCTTCTACGTTTATGGTGTTTAAAAGTGTTGTTTATTTTAAGTTAGACAGATATTGGATATTAAATAGATATTCACTTTCCGAGTTACAGTGATCTGACGCGGAGAAACTAAAGACACGATCACAGCTATCAGTGATTACGTTATTAAACCGATACGTCTCACGTTACAAAATGTTCCTGATGGATATTGTTAAGAGTTGTGTCTGGTATATCAATAATATATTTATGTGTTGGTAACTGTCCTCTTCACTGTGTACCAATTCTTCATGTTTAGACTAAATGTGCGAGGGCAGAGTGACCATCTTATCTGTTATCCTTCAGACGCCTGTAGGGTTTCTCCAGCCTAATGTCTCTTCCCCTGTATAAACTTGTATCTCTTGTGTAGGCCTTGTGCCTGCTTCAGCAAGTACTCGGTGACATTGTTTTGCTTCTTCAAATACTCAGACATTGTTATCTGGGGGGGGTGCTGAGCACTTGGTTCTGGACATACGCTATATACTTATTTTTGATTCTGTATATCTATGTTCACACGACCTGAATAAACCAGGAGCATTGTGATCTCACACAGTACCCACTGTCTCGGCCCACAGTACCCACTGTCTCGATCCAAAGTACCCACTGTCTCGGCCCAAAGTACCCACTGTCTCGGCCCACAGTACCCACTGTCTCGATCCAAAGTACCCACTGTCTCGGCCCACAGTACCCACTGTCTCGGCCCACAGTACCCACTGTCTCGGCCCACAGTACCCACTGCCTCGGCCCACAGTACCCACTGCCTCGGCCCACAGTACCCACTGCCTCGGCCCACAGTACCCACTGCCTCGACCCACAGTACCCACTGCCTCGGCCCACAGTACCCACTGCCTCTGCCCACAGTACCCACTGTCTCGGCCCACAGTACCCACTGCCTCGGCCCAAAGTACCCACTGCCTCGACCCACAGTACCCACTGCCTCGGCCCACAGTACCCACTGTCTCGGCCCAAAGTACCCACTGTCTCGGCCCACAGTACCCACTGTCTCGGCCCACAGTACCCACTGACTCTGCCCACAGTACCCACTGTCTCGGCCCACAGTACCCACTGTCTCGGTCACTTTGTGTCCCGGACGTCCGTAAGCTTCCAGGGTTGGAGGAAAGATGGATGACTCCATCCCAATAGACAACAGAGAAAAACATGACAAAAGATATAACATTAAAGGGGCTATAGATGATTTATTTAGCCACACGATGTCGCACTAGAGCACCGGCATCTCAAACCACAACAATTGGGAGTGTTCTGTTCAGTTAGTTGTAATCTGCAACCTCACCACTAGGTGCCACTACATTTTACACATTGTACCTTTAATCAAAAATATTTAAAGTCACACGGAAGGCATTGTGAAATGAAAAATTACATTTAGATTTCTTTACATTTGTTGATGTAGTCAGAATGAGCTGAAACACATACCAGTTAGCCTACAGTCCATCATGCGGACAAGGAGCCAAAGTCTAGAAGATTTTCAAAAAATGTAGGCTTGCAAATCAACCACTTCTGCCAGCAGCGGCGCTAAAGTAAATATTGTACTGGACTGAATTGCAGAATTGAGGTATATCAATTATGAAAGGAATTGTGATCAAATATAACATTATTAGTAATAGTGTTGAAATATGGCTATTCACGATTTCTTCAAGGCGGTCACCATGTGATCTATTGCAATAAAGCAGGTGGTATTCCTTACCCTGGAGTTGATTTCTTCCTATTGTTTGATTATGTTCAATATAGTGACAATAACACTTGGGGCAGAATGTGTAATATTTTTCAAATATGTCACAATGAGAGAAAGGAAAGTTTTTTTACTGAACAATGTTTGTAGGAGAGCAGGTTAAAAACACACACTTGTAACATTGGTTCAAGCTTCTTCAAACAATCGCATTTTGGTCGATTGATAGGCCGATCTTCCTTCAAAGAGAAATTAGACGATCTGAAGCCCCGGTGACGGTCTGGAAGCGCGGATTAATAAATAAAATTAAAAACAGCGGTAAAAGCTAGCGTGTGTCCGGGAGAGGGCTGCTCTCCTCGGACACATTACTCTGAAGCCCCGGTGACGGTCTGGAAGTGCGGATTAATAAATAAAATAAAAAAACAGCGGTAAAAGCTAGCGTGTGTGTCCGGGAGAGGGCTACTCTCCTCGGACACATTACTCTGAAGCCCCGTATCAATCCGTACAAACAAACTACAAGCTTCCGTCTGTCGAATAGTACGCGCCATCGTCTTTCCGTCCCTCCTCGTTCTGTGATTGGATATCCACATTTCGCAAATTCTTGCGACAGGAACCGACCATAGCCACCAGGCTGTCTGGTAGTTCGAAATTTCGAGCGCGCAAGGCAGCATGGGTATACCCAGGCTAAACTCCTGCATACTTTGTTGCACATTCGAAATCGGCTGATGAGCCAATTGTCATCGTTTGCAAGTAAATCCTCGCGTTCCCAAAATACTCACTCACGTCGGATTGCACCATTTGCAAGGTCCTCTAACAGCGCTAACGCTGCCATCGGTAATACCATCTACTTCATCACATTGCGCATGCGTTTATATCCACCCTTATAATTGCAAACACGGTGGGTGTGTTAATTGTTCATAAGTGTGTCTCTGATGTGCACATCACTCTGATGACTAATGTCACCTATAAGTGTCGCCAAAGGAACAATAGCTGTAGAAACGTGCGTACGCCAGCCATGAAGTTGACGTGAGGCACCGCACATTTCCACGGTCATTTCACGTTTCATACATCTGAACGTGAGCGTGGAACGCCACGTTTTTTGCGTACGCCACGTTTTTGTGCGTACGCAACCTTCGTACATGAGGCCCTTGGACTCGGGCCGTTCAAGGCATTTTTTTACTGAGCGGTAACGGCTATATTGAGCATGAACCTAAGCCTGATCCTTCGTTTTGTCAGCTGTCACACGTGTCGTAAACAGAGAGCACACTTTGCGGCAGGACGCGATGTCTGCAGTGTAACTAACTATAAGGCAGGACTCTCTGTGTGTCTGCCGTCTACGATAATCTCGTCCATTATCTAGACGGCCGTTCGTCGCACTCGGATGTATCAGGACCCAGAAAAGTGCAGTGTTGAATTTGGACACATGACATCCGCTTTGAAAAAAAATGTCTGTTCAAGGCAGTGCACACTTTTGAGTTTGATTTATTTATTTGAGTTTGTCAAGCACTTTAAACATCACAATTGAGGTTATTGTGATTTCTTGTTTGTACAGTGATTTAAATTTAAAAAAACATTTATCTGCACCTTTATTCCTGTTTACAATAATTTACATAATGTGTTAAGAAATTACCAATGTGTATGGAACTGACAAAACGCTTAAAATGTATTATTGCGGAGGCAAAAGGCGTGGTGAACATTTTTGGGTGCACCTAAATTATGTGCTGGTGCACCTAAATGAAAAAGTTAGGCGCACCAGTGCAACCAATGTAAAAAGTTAGTCTGGAGCCCTGCATTTTACCCTAAAATTGATACATTTCCAGTCTCTCCAGCCATTGTTTAGAGGTGAGATATTACATATGATCATGGGGATTGGAATGTGGGTTCCATGCATAATAATAATAATAATAATAATAATAATATCTTTTTTGTCCACAAATGTGAAAAAAATTGCCATTGGTTTCACAGGTTGCTTAAAACATATCACGTGAATCACAATAGATAATAAATAATACATGCATAGTAAACCATAGTAAATACATTAATAACTTGACATTTTCATTTTGTTTTAAAGAGGTTTACGATGTTGACTTGGACATGAATGAAATAAACAAGGGTGAGTTTCAGTGTCAATCGTCGACTCACTGACTGTCCCTTTTGAACCCTCACAGTGTCTACATTGTCAACACTTTCTTTGTTCTACTCTTTCTAGACCTCAATTTTCTTGAGGGGGACATATTGGTGGTAAGCATTGAAGATGCCGTTCACATGCTCCTGAGACAAAGCTATGACCTTGTTTCTTGCTCTTGAATGATTACTTTTTTCGTGCTTCACTCAAATAGGGTAATCAAAGGTTTGCCAGGAATGCTGTCAGAGACAGCAGCAAACTGTGGGATATGCCTGTGCCTTGTATGTTGTCAGACAGTCTGGGTAGGCAGGGTGAAACCCTTTTTTCTCTCAACAAGGCACCCATTAGTGCCCACATCGACTGAAAGTACCCATTAATATCACCTCACCTTGTTATCTTGTCTTTCCGTCTCCAACCGAGCAGAAATGGATGCTAAGGGAGTCATTCTGCAGGCCCTTGAGACCATCAGGTTGAAGTTGTGTGTTGACTTCAAGCCCAGACAATTGGAACAAAACTTCCTCAATTTCACAAATATAAATGGGTAAATCCTGTTACTCTGTCCACCATGATTTTACATAGTATGTGCATGTGTAGACATGTGGCTCTCTATTTGTGGTCTTTATACGTAGAGCAAACGTTTACTCCCTGGCTCTCCAACTGAACCTAGCTGAGTGGACTACTCACTGTAAAGTACAAAGTCTCGATTTCTCTCTCTCTCTCTCTCTCTCTCTCTCTCTCTCTCTCTCTCTCTCTCTCATTGCGTTAATCAAACTATGTCTCCCACTCAATTCAAAAGAGGTTTATCGGCATGGAAAATGTACATTTACATTGCTAACACAGCTTAAAAAATAAACAAAAAATGGAAAAATAAGAAATGAGGTAATGCTCGGGAGTGAGTATCAAACTCAATTGTATCTGGGACTCTGGTGCTGGCATACTTATACCAGGTTGGTACTAACTGCTGATCAGGGGGGTATACTACGAAGCTCGCTGAACATATCCAGGCTTTCTTGGGAAAACCTTGATTGCTAAATACGAAACTCGCAATCAGAGTTAAACGGTTCCACGAAGCTCACTTAAAGGTAAATTTGTCAAGCCAGGTTTTCCGCTTTAGGTTCAATGCGCGTTCACATAAAAAGGGCGTAACCCAACGTCATTCACCTTGACGCAATGGATCCGACGGAGCGAACACGGGCTGTGTAAGTCACTCAGGAGGAGCAAGTAGTGATTATGAACTCATACGAGGAGTTTAAAAAGCAAATAACGGCAAGGGGCGATACAGTTGCCCATGCTGGCAAAAAACTGCAGATTCTGTGAATGCATAAGAATTGTTCGCCATTATCCCAATACTCTATTGGGAGTGTGTGTTGTTGGTAGCTGGTTTCCAGCCTCACCTGGCCTGAGTCAGACTGATTAGACTCTGGGTCTGGGTGGGGCTGCACACCTGTGGTACAGAGCAATCATGGCACCCAGGATAAACCAGCTATCACCACAGCAGCACATTATACCTGCTGCTCAGCTTGTACCATCTTGCCATCTCCAATAAATGGATATACTCTCCAACAACTACCTGTGTCAGAGGGCCCCAGCAAAAGCCACTTAGAACAAGTGCTACATACAACAATAAATTATTATGAAACAGTTGAAACTTGTTCATAATAATAAAATGGCCAGAGGGTACTTTAGCCAATGAGGGGGGAGGGGCTGTGGCCTGGGCCCCGGCGCCTCCCCCCTGGGCATGTATAGGATACTGGGCATGTATATTATACTTATATACAGGAATCGTGAACCATGCAAAAAGTTAATCAAGCTAATTAACAGTGCAAATAAAATAAATGATACAACATAAAAGACATAAGTTGCTTCATAGATCCGGGATAACATTATTTTTACTTTGAAAACAAACATTTTTTTACTTTGAAAACAAACATTTTTTTACTGTGAAAACAAAATGTTTGTTCCGTGGTATTTGATGACTCAAACTCTTTGTTTCTATCTACAGGAAAGCAGTTGAATTTCAACAGAATTTCTAAACATGAATTGACGACCTTACCCGCTATGTATGACTACAACTCAGTGATGCATTATGCTCCAAATGCGTTCTCCGAAAATGGCATGCCGACTATCATTACCAAGATTTTGCTATTCATGTTACCTGGGACTATAGAGACATGTGGTTGCATATATGTAGCTCCGCCTACATCACGATGGAGGCTGCACCACATTGCTCTGGACGCCACCAGGTCCTTCCAGCTGGCTTTTGAGGTCCTCCAAGGAGAAGAAGAACCCTCTCCTTCTGGTGGCTTCTCAGTCGACGACGTCAATCTGTCGGAGACCGAATGCCCACATCACACCTGGGAAACGGAGCTCCAGGAGGCCGGTGGACAGTGGGCCGCTGCTCAGCCCGCTGGTGACCCTAACCCTAACCCTAACCAAGAACACATCATTAAAGCAGAGTTAGTGCACTGTTCAGTCCAGACTTCGGCTATCTAGGCAGCCGATACCAGACATGACTAAATTTAAAACTAGATTTAGTGAACAGTGCACTGTCTAACTTTGCTTTAATTATGTGTTCTTGCTACGCCTACCAGGTGGAGGTCACTCTCGGCCACGGCGACTTGGGACTTTACTTCCGTTTGGTGTCGGGCGAGCACGACGCCGGACTGCCGTGGCCATGCGTGTGGCAGCAGGCCACCATTCAAATGCTGGACCAGAACCCTCAGGTTCAGCAACGGATGTCCAAACAGATTACCGTCGTCACCGCCAAGCCCGGAGACAGTGAGCGTGTGTTTAAATGGTCGCTTCAGGGCTAGGCGGAGGTGAGCCTTTTCAGAAGTCTTCAAAAAATGCTTTTATACATGTTTTAACAATACAACCCCGTTTCAGAATGAATTTTCTATAAAGGAATTTGTATCATAAAGGAATTTAAGCCGAAAAAAATTTGAATCCAACCGTTGTTGGTATCATTTGATATATTATTGACTCTATTTATACATTAATAATAATGAGGAGGTAGGAGCCATCTTGCTCAAAGGACGCCTACAGGTATACTGCAGATTTTGGGGTTGGAACCCAGAACCTTTCGGCTGAGAGTCAATCTCACTGGCCTAACCCATTATTAACCCTAAAAACTGACCCTAACGCTATTACTAACATTAACCCTACTAACGCTAATCAAATTATTAACACTTACCCTAATACTAGGGATGCATCTAACACATCTATCCTATATGATACCTGGACCAAACAACTTGGGCAGAGTTGTTGTTTTATGTGTTTTTCCAGGTGTGTTCGGAAACCCTCGTGAGAACGGAGAACTCCACAAAGTCGTTCTTCAAAATGAGTGTTCTGCACCAGAGAGACTACCTGAGAGGCGGTGTGGCCATCATCCTCATGACGATGCAAAGTGAGTTTCCTACCTTTCTTACACACACACAGTTGGTTTTTATGTGTTATTTGTGATAACATAGACATTGATTCAAGACATCTCCAGTCTGCAGCAGGAAAGTGACCTCCCTTGTCGTCCAAGACTTCAAGCAACTCACGTTTCTACTTCAGAAGAATGGGACAGATGGCCCTGTGAGGCAGCCCAGCCCGAAGCCTGACTCTGTCCCTAACCCAAACCCGACTCTAGCTCCTCATAAACCACAGAAAATATTTGCCAATATATGCCTCAACACTAAATGTTGAGTACAGTGGTATACCTGTTGCATACAAATCTATTTTCTAATGATACAATAATACGACTTGAGTTTCAACACCCAGTGTGACACAAAACCCAGACCTTTCACCCAAAATGTAATTTACTGCTCCACATATTTCTCATCGGCAGCTTCACCATGTTCCTCCTGATGTTACATCTTGACGTCCTCCCCAATCAGACACACACTACCCAATCAGACACAGATCACAGCCATAGAAAGAGGAATTGAATAGGGAGATGACCCAACTGGACATCGCAGGTGTCTCACGATGTCCAGTGGGTGGCGCAGTATGGCTGAATAGGTGGTTGTTAACAGCATAAATGCATAGTTAAACCAACAAAAAACAGACATGTCATGTATTTAAAAGAATAAATGCTGTGCCTGAAATGGGCTGATTTTGTATTTATAATTTAATGAACTGGAGTTGAAGAATAAGACGTCTTTTTGTTTTTTTATATAAATTGTCAAACTGTTGTAATTTCTCTAATTTGTCTTTGCTCCTTAATGACCAACCTAGACACCACATCAGCAGCATGGATGTACAAGCACGACATGCAGACCTTCTAGTAAGATATCCAGCCGGGAATCTCGCAATGTCCACTGGGTGGCGCAGGATGACTGTTATAGGCCTACCCACAAAAACTGACATGCATAATTTATTTAAAATAAATCCTGTGCCTAAAATTGGCACATTTTGCATTAATAATATAATATTGATAGTCTAGTATAATGACAGATTACTCAATTGAAGTTGAAGTCTTTGTTGCTTAAAAATAAAACAGTCTAACTAGACACAATAGCCAGCATGGAGTTGAGTTTTGAGTCCAACACCAAAGTGTGACATGAAAGCCAGACTTTTCACCCAAAATGTAACGACCTGCTCCACATACTTCTCATAGGCAGCGTCACCTGATGTTGACATCGTCAGCTGTTGACCACCAGTTTGGTACTTGGCCAGAGGACTACATCTGCTGCGGCGCCTCAACAATTGTGGTTTTAACCACTTTATAAATAAATACAAAATTCACTTTAGCACACCTGACTTGTGGTGGTCGCGAATCTGGAATGATTGCAACAAATGCTAAAATGACTTAATTTAAACATGAACGCAATGGACAGGCTTTGAGATCCTCAGCTGTGTGACCCTGACCAGGGAAAGACAAGAAGAAGCCAATTGTTCAGCCTAGTGCAGTGTCAAAAGGGTGCTTACTGGTCCTGTTGCCAGGCGATAGACATTTCAAAAATAGATGCAAAAAGATTTAAAAAAAAACATACTGTCAGACTTTTAATCAGGCTGGGTGGATGGGGTAGTGATTTTCTGGACGGCAACATTTACATTAATAATGCAATAGTTTGTACATTGACAGATGCTCATTCGTTCACACAACAAATGATCACTTTAAGAGCTTTAACCCTGTACTATGTAACTTTCGATACTGCCATCACTTGTTCAAAATGGGGGTTTGTTTCATTTTCCCTAAATTGATGAGGTAAAAATCCTTCGGTTTATTGAGTCGTGGGGTGGGGTTTTTTCCTTCATATAATCATATTTTGAAATAATTTTGAAGTTGATTTTAAAGTGACAAAGTTACATAGTTCAAGTTTAAGGACAGACTTCTCAGTTTCTGTACCTCCTGACTTCATCTCAGCAAACAGGTATATCCAGTGGTAAAAAAAAAAAAAATGAAGTTTATTTTTGATTGCTCATCATTACTATGTCAAACTGCTTTCCTGATTTTTTTTTTCACCAAACATTCACACATATAACCGGAGGCTTTCACTCTGCCAATGCCGTCACGTAATCCAACGCACCGTACAGGAGATAGACACGCTACAGTGTGAAGGCATGGCTTTGGCCAGTCCTGGCTCTTTGGAAGGGTTTGTTTTCTCTTCCCCTCGCTTGCTCAGAAAGCTACGAGAGTCTCTGGTGTATCCTGTGTCTCTGAGGGCCTCTGTCCAATCAGAGGCCCACAAGCTGCGCAAGCTCTAGCCAATGGTGACACTGAAGCCACACTGGAACTTGTGCTTGCGCTGGTTGAGGAAAGCCCCCAGCGCCAGTGTGAGTGGAAGAGGGAGGAGTTTCTTCTCCAGGGTGGCGCCCACCATCCAGTTACTGTCAACTGTGCCTGGACCACAAGAGGTTTGAGAAGACAAGAGGTTAGAGGCAACAGAGCGAGAGAGGCATAGATTATTAACAGGGAACACTGGTGTTCATTTTAAGTAAACATTTCTTGAGCGGTAAATTACCTTTGAAGAGCAGGTTGGCTTTAGGAAGATCCACCTGATAGCCAATAGATGTTGTGGTCTCTTGCATCCTCGTGTTTGCTTCAAACTCAACTCCTAGCTGCAACTGTAACAGAAGATGTCAGAATCCATCTGTATTTCATAGCCTTAATGTCAAACTGTAGTTAAATAGTTTGATAGATCCAACAACGAAAAACATAAAATCAAAAACCTGTTTAAGTGTAAGTGAAGCGCCTGTTTCAGCTCCAGTTTGAACACTGATATTTAAGAGAGTTCTAGGAAGGAGGGGGGACATGTTATCCCGTGGTTACAACCCACATCGACTTTGTCATACTTTTTTTAAGCCAGTACTGTCGTTGTGTAGGAGCGTTATAATAAGCAATGTTTGTGTATGAATTGCGCCACACACCATGGCGTTATACTATAAGTGTCCAAGGAGCTTAACATCATGATCAACCGCTGCCCAGACGGAGCTCCCCACATCCACACACACCTCGCCGCCGGTCGTCGTGACATCGAAGGGACACCTTTGAGGCACTTCGACGTCACGAAAAGCACACAACTTGAATTCGGAGCAGAGTACAACGTTCATAAACTGGTTGGCGGAGACTGGCAAACAAAGGATTTTACACCCGTTTTCTCTAAATTATTTATTTTAGTTAACAGTGACAAAAGGGCATAGATTACTCCGTTGAAGTCAAAGATCATACAAGACATTACCAAAAAGATTTTGGGTTCACTGACACTTTAAAGTTAGCCTGGCAAGCCAGACCTACATCAGAAAGATGTAAGGTCTGGCTCAGCTCCATTGGCAGTGTGGGCGGGATAAACGGTTGTCTTTCAAGTTCCCTCTGCACGCAATAGGATAGCGCTACAACCAATCAGAGCAACGAAGAAGGTGACGTAGTCAGAGCGACGGCTCTGACTACGTAATTAATCAAAACTCAGAATAAATATTTATTTTCGAGGAAAGACTTCAGTGCCGTTCTTTGTTATTTTCTCAAATAAAATGTTAACTTAAAGTCTTGAAGAGTCGCGGCCAAAGCCGAGTGGAAAGACAGCCGTTCGCCAGCAGCAGCAGCCATTGTTTACCTAACACGGAACCGTCGCAACTCTGTCGTCATTAGGTAACCCGGCTTTAGACTCCGCCCCTCACGCTGTGATTGGTCAGACATACAAGACACACTTGGTGTTTCCAGCACCAAAAAGCGGACGGAGCTTTGCTAGACTACACTAGCTGCCAAATAAATTTGCTGCCGCTAGGGGGTGTCTAGAGTTCTAGGCTACTTTAAAGTGGCAATCTCAAAGATTTCCGTTTCGTTCTCTTTGGCGACACCTATGGCGATAAGCGGTAATTGCAGGCGTGTCGCCACCGACACCCAGTTCGTAACATTCATAATACTGCAAATGCAAGGGCTTTCATCAGTGGGCCATAGGCTCAATCACCATTACGTTACCTCAGTTGGCGATAGATAGTGATATCTTCAAGATTATTACTTTAAGCTCTTAGCTGATCTTTACATTTCTATACAAAAAAGAACAAATCTTTTGACAATAGAAATATGGTAGGAAAGTTGGTCTGATTCATCCATTTTAACTCTGCAACGCAATGGTTATGCATTTTTCTAATCAATGCAGGGAAAATCCTCCACCATAAAATTCATAGCAAAATGAACCAGCAAAAACACATCTACATTGCAGATCATCCTCCAGTGGCGTGAATATGTTTAAAAGGCTGCATACCTGGTCGTTAGCTTTGTGGTAGTACGTAGCATGGGCCCCAGCTCCCCCGAGAGTCAACGTAGCAATGTAATTGTCGCCTATATGGAAAGGATGAAAAAATTCCATATAAAAAAAACACACAAAGCTACAACTAAATCAAAGAGTCCCATTAACATTTTTGAAACCTACTTTTACTTAATGTTGAGATTAAGTATTTATATATTAACAGGGAACACCGGTGTTCCCTTTGAGTTAAGGTTTGAGCATAAAGTACAAAATATAATAGAAATGTAACTAATTAATAATAAAATACAATAGTAAATTAAATAGTCAAAAAGCAATGACTATTTGTAATAGTTTTAATTGACACCAGTGTTAGTTATTTTGGTGAGTTTAGAATATGGATGGAAGGGTAAGATGTGTCCCAGAAGGCCTTACCTGTGTACCTGCCAATGAGGGACGTGACGGCCCCCTGCTCCCCTGGTCTCTGGTGGTACACCAGCTCTCCTCCCAGGGCCAGCGCCGG
The DNA here is from genome assembly GCA_030340625.1 of Merluccius polli. Lineage (NCBI taxonomy): Eukaryota > Metazoa > Chordata > Actinopteri > Gadiformes > Merlucciidae > Merluccius > Merluccius polli. The sequence continues at coordinate 59,770 of JAOPHQ010001435.1, forward strand.
TGTGATGGACTGGAGGTAATGAGCCACCAGAATGCCTGGAGGACCACAGCCAAAATAGCCTCAAATAGGGCACGCTTTTTAAATAAATGTTTTTGTCTTCCGTTTGATGGTGTGTAAATAGTTACCAGAGCCGGCGAGGATGTCTGGATTTCCTAGTGTTACTGCTGAGGTGAAGTCCACTCCACGATATTCCAGGTCACACTGCCAGTTCACAAACTTCTGCTGCTGAGTCTAGAACACATACAATACAGGACACAAATGACTACCAACACATAAATACATATTAAAAACATCTCAATTGAAGAAATCTAAAGGGTCTGCATACCTGAATTGCAATTTTGGTACGTAGAGCTGTTGTTAGTTGGTGGATGACCTGGGAGTTGAGGCTGCCAGTGTTGTCCATGTCACCAACAATCACTGGGAATGACTGAGAGACAAGACATCCACATATTCAACACCAGAAGTTCACATATATCTCTTTAACCCACACACTTAAGGTCAAGAAACTATAGGTTCAATTCAATAATTGCATGCAATGTAAATTTGTGGATGATGGATGGATTTTTTTTTTCATGATGAAATGTGGACACATCTCAGCTGTGTATTCGGTACTGGCAAGCTAACATTGTTATATGTTCTGGAAACCACAAAGTGATTGAATAAAAAGGGGCCATGGGCTTCAGTTCAGAACATGTGGAAAACCTCCAAACCTCCACTAACTAGCTCAGAGTCCTACCTCAGCGGTTCCAGTCTGTTTGCTGCCGACATAAGTGGCACCAAAGCGGTAGCCGGACTCTGCCAAGGTGCTGAGCGTAACTGTATGGTTGACCTGTGGGACACAATTGCACAAACGCACCAGAGACATATGCTTGAGCTTAGGCACTTTTTGAACCATTGAGTCGAAGCATCAACTCCACCATAAAACGTGACTCACCTGGAAGTGATTGCTAAGACCTTTGTTGACGACTAACCGCACACCTTCCACCTGCATAGGAAACACCTCTACAACAAAAAGACAACAGGCTCCCTTGTAAACAAATAAATAAATACAGTATACACACACTTCCAATACAGAAACCAAACGTGTGATCACAAGACAAAAATACGCAACCCCCCCCCCCCAACAAAAAAAATGATGCCAGCTTGCCAGACCTTTACATTTTCGGTGGCATTCCTCGTATGTGCCAGGGTTTGGGAGGGCTTGGTCCGCGTCCTCCGCCGGCGGAGGGACCGGCGACAGCGAGGGCATCCCGAACCCGGCGGGGACGGAGCCCAGGCCCGCAGCAGCACCGCCCCCGCCCGGGGGGGCGGCGGGGGTCGCGGAGCTGGCAGCTAGCACACTGCCCATACTGCGCACACACACACACACACAGTATAGAAACCGCAGGTAAAACAGGAGTAATCACATTACGACCAAGACAGCTAGCTGCCCCCCCCAAAAAAACGTGCAACGCGACATTTCCATGTGTGATTTGAGCTGCAAGCCGGTGACATTGGCAGCTACCGCTGAGCAAGGCAGCACAGCGGATTAGGTTTAAGCCGGGTCTGTCCTCCCCAAGGAGACCCCATTGGACCGATACTGCAGACATCTTTTTGGAAATCGCGATGCATTTAAATTGGCTCGGCTAATCGCCGGCTATCCTAGCGAGCTATCCGGCTAGCATGAATTAACCTCCAAATGCTAGCGTCGCCAAGGCGGTCTTAGCACATGGGTTAGCAGACTGGGATAGCATGGTTGGGGGGGGGGCACGAAGTCGAGTCAAAACCACGCGTCCGGTGGACACGAAGTGAAGAAGACGCAGGTGTGTCGGCCTGAGGTTCGTTTTAAATGAAATATAAGTTCAATTTAATTTCGTCATGTACTCACGTTGACGGTTGCAGGTCCGTGTGTAGTTTTGTGTCCACCGGCAAAGTTCACCGCTACGTCAGTGACGGCGGGATGACGTGTGCCCGTCCGCGTGCTGTGATTGGCTGCGGTGTGTTGCGCTCACCTGCCACTGGCCAGCAGAGCAGCACGCGCCACTGGGACGTTCAATGGCCACAGAAGGCAGATACATGTCATCTATAGGCGTACTCCAAGTGATCTTCAGATACATGTCATCTATAGGCGTACTCCAAGTGACCTTCAGATACATGTCATCTATAGGCGTACTCCAACTGACCTTCAGATAACATGTCATCTATAGGCGTACTCCAACTGACCTTCAGATACATGTCATCTATAGGCATACTCCAACTGACCTTCAGATAACATGTCATCTATAGGCGTACTCCAAGTGACCTTCAGATAACATGTCATCTATAGGCGTACTCCAAGTGATCTTCAGATACATGTCATCTATAGGCGTACTCCAAGTGACCTTCAGATAACATGTCATCTATAGGCGTACTCCAAGTGATCTTCAGATACATGTCATCTATAGGCGTACTCCAAGTGACCTTCAGAAAACATGTCGTCTATAGGCGTACTCCAAGTGACCTTCAGATAACATGTCATCTATAGGCATACTCCAAGTGACCTTCAGATAACATGTCATCTATAGGCGTACTCCAAGTGACCTTCAGATAACATGTCATCTATAGGCATACTCCAAGTGACCTTCAGATACATGTGACGCACGATTGCATTTCCTTTAGGTTAAAAATGCTGAGCGACGACTTAAACGCCAAATGTAGTTAATTTGTGATACCTGACCTCATGCCAAGATTACCTTTGCAATTCCATTACATTAACTTGGGTGAATGTTAGAGCTTTAAAAAATATATATATAAAAAAAAAAAAACATACAAGGGAACTCAAGTTGGACTTTTATTCAATTATTGAGGCGCTGGCATTAATGAACACTTACAGAAAACAAACTTTGCATCCGTACCATCCGCTGTCACAACAGTTAACAAAGGCATCCGTGTCTCCATAGTTCTGGAGCTCAGACAGAATTGGTCATCGAGTTGAACATTTCAACTGTGCTTACAAAAAAGGTGAAAACAGTCAGCTATAAAATGCAGGCAGTGGCATTTGCTCTCGCTTTCCTTACAAGTTTAAGTGAATCCACCATCAGACAAATTACATATTGGCCTAGAGCTTAATTGAGTCTTTTGTACACAATCATGGCCATCACACATTAAAAACACATAAAAACTACAGATATTTCAGGGGCGCAAAAACAATGGTCCCTTTATTGCTGGTGTTACCCATTATTTTGAAATTAGTCAATGGACAGGAGAATGACTGCAGAATCTACTGATGAATTTGGGAAACTGAATTTGAATGCCGTATTGTGTGCAATTAATGTCCTGAAAATCAGTTCAAAAAAAAAAAAGGCAGTCTATTTTGAGCGTGACTGCTTCAAAATGATCGATTGACGCAATGCCAAACAGAAACATCATGCATTCTTTAAAGTAATGTGCCCTTGTGGGACAACACCAGGCTCATTTTGGACCAAGAAATCCTTCGGAGAAAAAAAAAAAAAAAGTATATAAGTATCAGAATACAGAAAGTTAAACTGCAAAAGGGATCCATTTGTTTAAGGCACTTGAGTGTTAATACAAAACAAATGAATCATTTTGAATAAAATGAGAAACTTGTCTATGTTGACTTAAGCCCCTAATCAATCAGTTCACTGGTTCAAAAATGGAAAAAAGCTGCATAGTGCTGCAGATTTGAAGGTAGATTTATCATGCGACTTAAAGAGTAAACAAGCTCATTACTGGGCCTGTGTTGAGCAAATTGCATGTGGTTCAACACAATGGCAGCAACTTCTTATTTAGTAAACACTTGACTTAAAAAAAAAAAAAAAAAAAAAAAAGCAAAAATCATTTGTCAACCTTTTTGGCCCATCACACAGCTTTTAATCAGACAGCCTTTGAGGAGCAGACATGGTAGTTGTTTGGGATTTCTAGGGATTTTAGTCAACCTTTCAGGTGTAGCATTTAGCTTTGGTTTCATCGTTTTTCCCCCACATCCTGTTTGCCCACAGGCAGCATGATGCAACTGATCACCAAGGGGCTCTTATCAAGATAGAAGCTGTAGGACCCTGAAATTAATAGTTCAGGTCAGCTTTCGAATTCACATTATCTTCACTACCACTACCACACCATGGTGGAAACTGAGGATGTCTGTGGTTTGACACTACAGTAAAAGGAAACAAGACAGAATTGGTGGGTTCAACTAAAGTCAAAGTTTACATCGATAAACCGGGCAGTGAAGGAGGAGGCTAGTTGATTGACAAATGGTTGTTTGTGGGAAAACAAACAAGTCGACTGTGTGTATGTGTGCTTTAACCCTGCAATGGTAGCCTGACTCGCTGTAAAACAAAAATTTACAAAAATAAAATAAAACGACCATTTTGACGGTGAAGCGGAGGGCGGAGATCTTCACTTGGAATCTTCTCTGAAGGTCATGAATGCCAGACGCCACATGCCCTGAAAAACAAAATGTTTAAAGGTCGGTTACAATCATGTGAACGGCCCTTTGCACTTGGACAACCGAGTAGTGGGAGACAGCTGGCTGGGACTACAAACCCATTAACTCTTGAGGGAGACTCTTATCCCCCTTCACCTCGAAAGCCCCCCTAAAGCCTCTGCTAATCCACTTGATTAAAGAGTTTACCTTTACGACAGCCCTTAGTGGTCAGTGGCACTTTTTGCACGGTGAGACTGAGTACAAACAATCTTAAAAATGGACCATTATATTTAGGACGTTTTAACCCAGTGCAAGACCATTTCATTTAAAGCTGAACAGAAGAAAACAGAAAAGAGCATGATTTGGAAACTAAACACCCCAAAAATGAAGCATCCCTTTCCGACCCAACTTTCTCCACAATTGAAGTGTTGCCTTTTTACGCACCTGTGATACAAACAAATAAGATGCCCTGATTGGTCAGAAATAAGCCAGGAGCAGTTCAAAAATCTAAACTGGCTCAGAGAGGTGGGCGCAGTGACCTCGAAACAGATATTCTCCGAGCATTTCACTCACTAATAGCTGACGGATGGCTATGCCATTTCTATCAATTACACTCAAATAATAGCTCTTAAATCTTACCTTCAGCACTGCTAATATATCTCTATACATTGTTGCATACCATTATTCATGTTTGTTGTTCTTCCTGAAAAATCAAGCCAAGACAACTCACCAATTGATTTAGATTGCTCCAAGACCCTTGTGTTTGCCCTCTATGCCACCCTCATCCTCATCATCGTCCGGGTTGACCGAGTGGAACTCAGCCACGTAGAGGCTTTTGTCAATGCTGCCTGGAATGGGCTTGATGTCGGTGACCAGCTGGTCCTCAATGCCCTTCAGGTTGAAACGATCCTCAGAGGTGATGAGGTTGATGGCCAAGCCCAAGTGACCAAAACGCCCTGCAGAAGAGAAGGAGGGAGAGGTTCAAACTGTATTAAAGTGCTTCAGAGGAGTTAGATTTGACACTCAAAAACACTATTCGTTTCTGTAGTTGGAAGATTTGTACATGTAGCTACGCCGCCCCATTACCTGATCTGCCGATCCTATGCAGGTAGGTCTCAGCATTTTTGGGGAAATCAAAATTGATCACCACATTCACGGCCTGGATGTCAATACCCCTGGTGAACAGATCTGAGAAAGCAATAAGTCAGCCAGATGTTTGTCAAAAAAGTGTACACACACCCCCACACCATAGTGGCAATGTTTTGGAAAACAGTCATCCATCAGACAGTGCTTTCCACAGGGATGCAAGAAATACCAAAACTGCTAATCGAATACATGGTCCAACTCTCGCTCACTCGTTTTGTAGGCACACTGATTGCACACCAAGGTATATACATTTTTACATGCTTTTTACTGTTGCAGATCTAGACACGCTTCTCTTTAGTTCGCCACATTGCTAATTCAGACCGTAAATATAAGCACAGTAGCATAAGCTACTATTGATGTGTGATATACATTTTTTATATACACCACCGCAGCGCTATGCTGCTATACATTTCACTTTTGATGTCGGGACGTTCCTGGCAGGCGGTTATTAGTTAAACCAACGTGTGGGCGACTCCGCCTACTCGGGCCAGTTACTAAACGTACAAAACTATTTTACACAGCCTTTCAACACCACCTGAAGTGCAACAGCGAGGTTCTTGATTATTTAATGACATGGCAAAATGTTGCCAAAATATATAAACATAATATACAACGTATCTGTAAGGTGTCGGAAAAATGACTACAAAAACATTTGACTGCAATATTTGTCATTGTTTATGATTTGCTTGACGAGTACTCTCATACTCGAGTACACATTTGCACCCCTACTTTTCACAGCACCCTCCCTGGACTGCAAGACATTTTCCACAACCTCTCTCCAGTCCTCTTAACAACACCACTAGTCTACAGTTAGCCTACCTGTGCAGACCAGGTTTCGGCACAGTCCATTTCTAAAGTCGTGGAACACGCGGTTCCTGTACTCCTGCATCATCTTGGCGTGGATGTAGAAGCAGGAGTAGCCCAGCTGGGTGATCTTCTTGGCCAGGAGCTCAACCCTCTGGGTGGAGTTGCAGAAGATGATCGATTGGTTGATCTGGAGCTATGGGGACAGAAATATACTTGCTAATGAGACTGAGGGGAAAAAAGATTAAACTACAAAGATAAGATAAACCTTTATTAATCCCTGGAGGGAAATTCAGGTGTCATAGCAGCAACAGCAATGAGCATGAAACACAGGAAAGGTACAGGTAGGATTATGCGTACAGAACCAAACCAAGATGAGAAGAATTAAAACATAAAAATAAAGATAAAGTAAAACACAGAGCAGCTGGCCCTAGATACCTGCACTGGATCTCTGAAAGACCGAACATCGAGTCTCAGTCTATCAAGAGATATAAACGTACATATACAATGTATATGATGTATATGTATGTATGTAATGTATATGAATATACGAGTCCATGCACAAGTGCGCCAGAGTCCGTTCAGGAGTCACATGACACCGTTTGCCAGAAGGAGCAAACCAGCAATCATTCAGTTGACTACCCTCAAATGACCGTCCTCTCATCACCTGGCTTATACACAAGCTGGCTTTGCACACATTGCACTCACCCTGGAGAAGAGGGTGTTGAGACAGTGGACCTTCTGTCTCTCGGTCACATACGCATAGTACTGGGTGATGCCCTTCAGGGTGAGCTCCTCCATCAGGTTGATTTCATAGGGCTTCTTCAGGTGCTTGTTCTGTTCAAAAGAGACATGTATCCATGACCATGCATGCTCAAAATATATTGCATTGTAGTAATTAAAGTCATTTCAGGGAATTGACCATGAGACAGCATGGACAAGATGGCATTCAAGCTATGTTTCATTATTAGGATGAAGAAAATCTAGGTCTACATCAATATATTACCCATGCTGGTGCAACTAATAAAAACTAACCAACACAGGTTTTCTATCTTAAACTGAGAAAAAACAAAAGTACAAATCTGAATTCATGGAGCTAGGCATCAAATTTGGGGATTTTTTCTTATGATTGACAGCTTACTGAAGAATTTGAATAAAATAATTTGTCGATCAACTAATCAAGTTGACAAATCTCTCAGCACCACTGCTTACCATGAATTTCTGCACGCTTGTTGGAAAGGTGGCAGAATAAAGCAGGATCTGTCTCTCCCTGGGAAGGAAGCTGATGATGTCCTCTATCAGGACCACAAAGTCTTGAGAGAGCAGCTTGTCCGCCTGTAGAGGGAGGCCAGGAAGGGCGAATTAAAATGCTGTTGGCAAGAACCGGATGATGAGACTAGTTTATGATAAGGAAAATAAAGGGCCGCTCTCACCTCATCCATCACCATCATCTGAGTTCTGTCGACCTTGGCTACACCCTTCTTGATCAGGTCCAGGACCCTGCCTGGCGTGGCTATCACCACATGCACTATTGTTGGAACAGGCAGAGGAAGAGCATTAATTTACAGTGGATGAGCTTTTAACTAATTTCCGCATTACGTCAATTGTCAGCTGCTTTTATTTTTTAACCAATTTTACCTGTACAGTCACTTTCGATGAAAGCGACTGCAAATGGCAATATCGGAGGAAATGATAAAAGTAGGGGTTGGTGCATAGCAACAACATTTAAAATTCTAAAATCAATTCAAGCGCTATACCATAAAAGCCCATAAGTCCATTGATTTCAGTGTTAAATTACCTGTCTCGTCCAGACGCATGATATCATCTCTCAGGTTGGTGCCTCCGGTGGTGGCCATGACTTTAACACCTCCGAGGTGTTTGGCCACCTGAATGCTGATCTGGCTCACCTGCAGGGCCAACTCTCTGGTAGGTACCATGACGATGGCTGAGTCAGCAAACACAAAAAAAGATACCAGCCAATGAGACAACAGCCAAAATAGAGCTACTTTATAAAAAAAAAAAAAGAAGCTATCTATCCATAAAGGCCCATTGACTCCCCCTCAATAGACAAATAAACCAAGAAATGCTGATCTGATCCTTCAACCGCCTAATGCCATGACTACGAAGCACTGATAAAAGTTCTGCAGTTGATCAAGTTAAGATTAAGCCGTTATTCTCACCCTGGATGAAATCCTTCTTCAGGTCAATCCTCTCTAAAAGAGGGATGAGGTAGGCTCCACTTTTCCCCGTGCCATTCTTGGCGCGGGCGAGAATGTCTCTACCTGACAGGGCAATAGGGATGCTTTCCTCCTACAGTCAAAAACAAGTTAATTTAGGGGGAAAATACACAGCCAAAGTACTGTGAAGCATAGCTTAGCAGAGCTCATCTATATCATCATAGGAACCAGTAATGGAAACAATTTTCCTAAAAAAATGAACAGCTTAATGGCAATTGATTGCTTTGTGTCAAAGATTGCCCTAAACGTTTACATGAATTTTAAATGTAAAGTAAAGAAAAACAAGAGTAATTTATTTTCAGAAGCTGAAACAGTTGAAATGGTCACATGATTATAATTACCTGGATAGGAGAAGGCTTTTCCCAACCCATTTCAAAAATCCCCATCAGCAGTTCCCTCTTGAGACAGTAGTCCTCAAACTCATTCCCTTTGGTTGATGTCACATCCTGTCAAATGCAGATAAGAAAACTCTTGTCAAGTTAAAAGCGCTAAGCTGTGGAATGGCAGCGTCAGAAAACTTAATGATGCATTCAGTTCCAGGTGCGTTGGCTTACCGAGGTTCTAACTCTGGTGTCTTTTGGAGGCAGATGTAAGCACCTCTTCCAGTCATCGCCAAATCTGGTAGCAAGATATTGGGTTAGGGTGCCATTTAACCCACAATACAAAAACCACTAATTGACAGCACAATATGTATTACTGCCAAATCTCTGCTGAAAAGGACTTTTGAAACAATATTGTAATGAACAATACTCTATCAAATAGTGACAGATTAATGTTCTTCCTTCTGTGAATAAAAAAGGTAAAACACTTTCTAAATGCAGTCTTGAAATACCATTTTACAAATCATGCTGCTACCAATTGTCTAATCCCAATACATTTCATCAATATCATGCAACCATGGTACGAGTTGGGGGAATTGCCAGACCAATCTTACTTAATGCCACCACTGCTTTGGGGAATGCTGCCACTTTTCTGGGGGGCACCAAGTTGCGGGATAGATGGATGTAATCCAGCAGGCCTGGGCTGTCCTCTTAGCTGCCCATTTGCTGGCTTGTTTAATCCCATCATTGATGTTGGATTCGCTGTTCTTGCTGTTGCCATGGCTTCAAGAGTGTAATCGCTAGTTCAAAACCAATTTTCACAGTGTAAAGCTATTTTTCTTCTTTATATTCAAAGTTTTCTCTCTTGGTTGTAATTTTTTTGTAAAAATATTTCTAAAATATGAAGGAAACTAAAGTCGTTTTTCTTTTTAAAGAATGTATTGTGTCCACGTTCGGATCTCTTGAAAAGAAGAGCCAAACGTATGAATATTGTCTATATACAAGACAACTCTCCAAAAAAGGGAGAAAGTAGAAATCATATGAATAAATAGATCATATATCTGTCAAAAGTTTTCACCAAGTAATATTCTTTCTATAATCTCATCATCTTTGTCTTTTTTTCTTGTGGTTTATTTTTCTTTTCTTGGCTTTAAAAGTCCAAGTGGTCTTGTGATTTACATTCAATTGGACCAGTAGTAAAAATATTGTTCTTGAGCTTTGTTACATGGACAATTTCAAGTCCAAAAAAAAAACCGATGAGCGCAAAAAGCCTTCAAACTTGTCCCGCTGGCTCAACAAAAAGAAATGGTCGCCTATAAAGCCAAATTCCAACTCGTCGCATTCAAGTTGTTGGACTCCTGCACCAAACGGGGAGATGGCCGGCCGACGTCCTCAGGAAACTGGATGTCGTCTACTGCAAACGCCAGGTTACCTGACAAACAAACCAACATTAGTCATCACTCAGGATCACAGCTGCCATAGTTCAGTCACGCCGCTCAATAAAATACAGAAATCACTCCTATGACCGCCATGTGGCAGCCATCAGATAGCTATAGGAAATAAAGTCATCAAACCATACTAAGGGCAGAAACGTAATGGGCCCAATAGCGTAGATTGTATTTATTATTATTTATTCGCAGTTGCTCACTGGATATCGAAAGCCGTGTTGTGCTTTGTTGTGTACTCACAACATGCATGGCGCGGGTCAAGCTTCGTTGCTACAATAAACACGCAACTTAATCAGGTATTTAGCCTACTAAATTCACGCTAAAATTAGGACCATATAGTCGACGCCATTAACACACGGATGTATACGTCGAGAATGTGCAAAGTTGGACATTTGTGCTGACAAATTCAACTTCGTTTGTCGATCCCGCGGCTAACAACTTTACAAAGTGTTACCCCCCAAGTTAGCTTGTTAATTGTTTGCAAACGAGCGCGTCGCCTCGAAACGCATCGCCGGGAAACGTGGCTACAAAAATCAAACCATCGAAAAACGTCGAGTCCAAGCCAGAAATCAACATACAAGAGACTTTTGAATGGCAAATTGCAAATAACGTCGCCCTAATATGCATTTATCGTAGCGCTAAACGGTCCCGTCCGGGTCTCCGCTAGCTAAACAGGAACCATGTAGCATGCTAATGTTAGCCTACTGTGTACAAAACCCCGCAGCGGTTTAAACACTTTCTAACCAGACGAAATACGATTTACCTTCGGATAGTTACAGCCATTCAAATTCATCGCGTTTTTTCATCGCTTGTAATATTATTGTGGTTGTTTTTTCTTAGTTAATACGTTTCGTTTATTCGAGGTCGAGGAAATCACCGTGTTGTCACTTGTCTTTTGTCTCTTCTTTCAGAAAACTGACAATTCAACATGGCCGCGCGCTCGTTTTTGGGGCTGGAGGGCTGCTGCGCAGGCCGCGCGCTGGCCAATCAGAGCGCTGGGTTTAAATGTATAATACCGTCCAATGCGTTCTGGGTAAAAACACAAACAAACAAACAACAAAACAAACAAAAGAAAAATCAACATTTTTTTTTGTATAAAAATACTTTATTATATTGTTAGCTGCTTACAGTATACAATTTAAAAAAAAGTGTACAATACAAAATGAACAGTCGGAACAGTTGGGACGACTGACATAAATAGGCTACATCTGGCCAATTATTTTACTTATAGAAAACATTTCTATCACAAGTCAAGAGTTGCAATCTGACTCTGAAACATTATGCACATCAATGAACCCATAACTGCTTAAAACCACTTCAATATTGTCACTGCTGATGGATGAAAACTGCAAATGCATGTCTAGTTTACAAAATGAACACCTGCTGCCATTGGCAGGTAAAAAAAATCCAGGATTACATATTACTGTAAAAAATTGCTTGGCTGGTAGATTTGTCCACTGGTAGGTATAAAAGACACAATTCTAAAAGTCAATTTTGGACCCTAGTAGGGCATTTGGTGACTGGTTGAAATATGGTCAAAGGTGGAAGTTAGGACTTTGGTTGGGGGACGACGACCCTGGAAGAGAAAAGGGACAATGCATTAACTGTTGGTGCTGTGTGTGTGTGTGTTTGTGTGTGTGGTTGTGTGGGTGTGTATGTGTGTGCATGCATGCATGCGTGTGTGTGTGTGTGTGTGTGTGTGTGTGTGTGTGTGTGTGTGGGTGTGTGTGTGCGTGCATGCATGCATGCGTGCGTGCGTGTGTGTGTGTGGGTGTGTGTGTGTGTGCATGCGTGCGTGTGTGTGTTTGTATCTTGTGTGGGTCCTTACCACTGGCTGTTAAGTTGCTACTGTGTGATGATGACACTGCCAGAGGTTGATCTTGACTTCTGCTCAACTTGGAGCTCTTCCCTCTCAGCACATCTGCTATCTGGAATATAAGTGGAAGATATATTCAACTAGAAATAAATTAAGCTACACCAACAGCAGTTGATTTAATTTCCTTCAAGCAAGATATTAAACAGACTAAACAAACAGAACATAGGTTTTATTGATATTAGTGGACATTGCACTATCTGCCCACTAGATGGAACAATACACAGTCAAGGGCCACTCCATTGTCTGACCCTGTCCATAAAGACACCAGGACCACCTCGGACCTTATAATGATTCAGAGGCTCTGAACGGTTAGGTTTATTGTACAATAAAATTAAGGGAAGGTAGAAAGATACCTATATGTGAAGGCTTCCTCTCAAAGTACAAAAACATCCACCAAAGGAAGAAGGATATATATATAGTAAATACAAAAAATGAGAAGAACAATGATTCTCCAGTTGAGTTATTGCACTTTGAGGCTTAACTTATTATTTTTCCTTCTTTCTTCCATCAGTCATTCTGTCAACTGATGGCCCCTCTCCCGGCTCACCTTCTTGTTCTTGGCCACCATGATGGGGGTGTCGTTGTGGTTATTCTTGATGCCATAGTCTGCGCCGTTTTTCAGCAGGAGCCACACGGTTTCCACCTGGCCCCGCCCACAGGCGCCGTGCAGAGCCGTGTTCCCACTATTGGATTGGCCGTTCACGTCACTGCCACTCTGCCAGGGGGAGATAGAAGGAAGGGAGGTGAGGAACAGATGCATAGGCTGCGGGGAGAGATGATGCATGATCAGGTGAACATGTAAAGGTGGTGGATGAAGGGGTGGATGGATGAAGAGATGGATGGATGGATAGATGGATTAATTAATGAATGAATGGATGAATGGATGGATGGATGGATGGCTGAATAGATGGATCAATGGATCAATGGATCGATGAATGAATAGGTGGATGGATAGATGAATAGATGGATGGATGAATGGCTAGATGAATGGATGATAGAAAAGAAAGGTAAATGGATAGACAGATGGATGAAAGGAATGGGTGGATATATGGATATATGGGTAGATGGATGGATAGATAGATAGGTAGATAGATAGATAGATAGATAGATAGATAGATAGATAGATAGATAGATAGATAGATAGATAGATAGATAGATAGACAGACAGAAACAGAGAGAGAGATACACTCCAGGTAAATAACATAACAATTAATTAAAATGGCTTTCACTGTTTTTTAAAATAAATACACATATTGCCCACATCCACCGATCTCTTACTAATATAAGAAGTAAAATCATGTTTTATGAACACCCGATCATCATAAGCTAAGATAGAAAGTGAAACTATTGGAAAGAGGGAGGACCTGTGTTATCGTGTAGAACACAGTGTTCCTCACATGCAACAAAAATAGGCTGACTCAAAGAAACAAGCAGGGCACACACACATCACACGCACGCACGCACGCACGAACTTATTACCTCTATGAGGAAGTGGACCATGTCAACATTATTGCTCTCCACCGCATACATGAGAGGACTTTGACCACTTTTGATGTCCTGTACAGCAACAAAGAGCCATGGGAAAACCCCCACGTCAGAGAGAGAGTAAATGGTACACGTGTGATCTTGAGAAACATAGCTGCTGCTGTGTCATTGGTCACTGCACAGGGGGAGACCCACCTTGGCGTTAATGTCAGCTCCAGCTTCCAGGAGCATTCTGACCAGGTCCTTATGGCCGCCCTGCACAGCGATGTGGAGAGGGCTCAATCCTGGGGATGAGGGACAAGATGCAATCCCAAATTAGTAGAGACGCAAATGCATGCATATTTAACTAAAACATATTGATCTCAAATTGGGCAAAAACACACAGAAACACATGCACTTGCGAGTCATACACACAAAAGAACATGCACACAAACACACACACGCACACGCACGCACACACACACATACACACAAACACACACACAAAGCCTTACATGCAATGAGAGCATTGGCCTACACCTGTGCCATATCCAGATGTGTGTATTTTCCAACTTCCTCATACAGTTAAACCAAGAGTCCCCTTCACATTCACTGAGTCATTAACAACAAGAAGTAACCACAGAGCAGCTTGGTGTCTGATTGAATTTCTTGGGGCTTTTTAGTACTATAGAAGCAGAGGGAATACCGTGTCATGCCCAGACTTGCCACACTGAAGGTCGCAACCACACACAGCTGTATTTTATCTGTTAAAAGCGGATGGAGCCGACGCAGATGGGGCCGTACATTAGTGGACGATGAAGAGAACGCAGGGATGGCTGTCTTGTTTCATTGGTCATTTTCACGTACGTCAAAAGTTATTGATGAAAAATTCTTAAAGGTGCTGTAGGTAAGATCTGAACTCGTACTGAGGCAGGCGTGCACTCAACCAGAATACATCACCGAGCATTTACTCACTTATAGCTGACGGATGGCTATGGCATATCAAATTGAACTCAAATTATAGCTCTTAAATCTCACATACGGCACCTTTAATGGAGAGTTACAAAGTTGTCTTCACATCATTTTAAGGATTTGTAATTTGTGCAAAAAACATCCAATATGTTTGCGAGACCACCCCAGTCATCAATTACTGCCCAGCCAAGCCAGGATTGATTGCAAAATGCAAACGTGAATATCAGGATGGTCTTATGCTACTAAAATGTAATATAAAAAATATATACAACCTCTAAAATTCAGATAGGTCAACTTAGTCACAAAATGGTATTCATATTTGTGCTCCCACCATTTAAGAAACGCCAGAGGAAGGCGTGCTAAAAACCATGACGGCAGCCAATCAACCATCCTAGATCTTTCTCAACAACAAACAGCGGATCTCCTGAGGAGGGACTTGAACATACCTTCAAAGTGTGTAACGTCCAAGCAGGAGAGCGAGGATGAGTGGGAGAGCAGAGTGGAGAGGCAGCCTGCCTGGCCGTATTCACAGCAGAGGTGGAGCGCTGTCCGCCCGTGGCGG
>JAOPHQ010001435.1:80000-85000 GCA_030340625.1 Merluccius polli
AGGAGCTCTATGAGCACCTGCCAATCAGCTTCAACTGCCTCAATCAATCAGCTTTGACTTCAACCATCCTCACAATAGCGTCTGTTAGTATCTTTAAATTGCCTAATTGATTTACTTTCACTGAATCGAGCCAAATCAGCCAGAGAAAAAGACGGTGCCTTACCTGTCTGAGGTTGTTATAAATATTAAGGTTTTTGCAAGCGGCCTCCATAATGTTGATCAGCTTATGGACGACAGCCACTTTCCCCTGCACCACTGCTATATGGAGAGGTCTGCAATGGACACACATACACACACACACATATATATGCACAGAATATCAACTTTAATCAAATATTCAGAATATGTTTTTTATAATGTATTATCAAATGATAATAAAAGCTCCTCTACTAATTAATAAGTCATTGAAAAGCAAAAGGCCAAGTGTGTGTGTGTGTGTGTGTGTGAGAGTGACTGAGTGTGTGTGTGTGTGTGTGTGTGTGTGTGTGTGTGTGTGTGTGTGTGTGTGTGTGTGTGTGTGTGTGTGTGTGTGTGTGTGTGTGTGTGTGTGTGTGTGTGTGTGTGTGTGAGTGACTGAGTGACTGAGTCTGTGTGTGTGTGTGTGTGTGTGTGTGTGAGTGACTGAGTGAGTGTGTGTGTAATTAATAAATGATTGAAAAGCAAAACGACAGTGTGTGTTTGTGTTTGTTTGTGTGTGTGTGTGTGTGTGTGTGTGTGTGTGTGTGTGTGCGTGTGTGTTGAACCCTGTCAAAGGCAATAGCTTCCAGTAAGAGCATGTCTGCTACTTCCTGTTGGCAATAGCAACATTCTATTTCTCTCTCTCAAGAGTCTTGCTGTAAAAGATGTAAAATATAACTCACCATTAAGCCCTATTGTTTCTGAGGGGATTTCTAAGCTAACAGCAGATAATTAAAAAAGAAAACAATGACATGCAGGAAGTAGCATGAGTTTCTACTGAATACCAAATTACCGTCATATAAAATGTGTGGTCAGGAAAAAAAATGTTTACAGTGATAGTTATAGAAGATTACTTCCTCTCATTGAGCCCCAACGAAACTGAAATCATCAAATGCTTTGACTCTGCAAAATAGAGACATTTCTACATAATCAATAACTATATGACTAACAATACAGTGTGTTTTATGGAGCACTGGCAATTAGCCAGTGCTCCATAACACCTATACTCCCCTGATTGAACTAACAGTAAATAGAATAGTATATAATATATAACTTCAGGTTACCATCATCTAGGCTACATCTGCAATTAGGGTGATACTGCTAGATATGTTACATTGGAGATCCCTATGTCTGCCTGTCTGTCTGCCTGCCTGTCTGTCTGTCTGCCTGCCTGCCTGTCTGTTTGTCTGCCTGCCTGCCTGTCTGTCTGTCTGCCTGCCTGCCTGTCTGTCTGCCTGTCTGTCTGTCTAGTTTCTCTTGCATGGGGTGACAGCAGAGAATGCCCTCTTGACCTTTATCACTGGAACTGACTAACGGCAGCTTATCAGATGAAGCCATCCCTCAGTGGTCTTCCTGATGCAGGTGTGGGCCAAAAATGCAAAATATGTGTGTGCTTGCCGGATATTGGGAGGTTACTACGGTAATAGATTAAACGTGCGGTACAGTTTATTTGACGCCAGTGTTAAAAGCAGAACTCGAAAGCTTTCATCAGCTGCTGGCGGTTCCAGTAATTGAGCTATCAGTCCGTCATTCTTCCACGTAGAGAGAGCCTTATCCCCAGAAAGTGCCTTGAAAATAGCTTTACAGGCCGAAACAATTGCAACATTTTGGGGCTTGAGTTAAGAAAGTGTGTTTGTTTCTTTTGTTCTGTGTAACATGGGGAGGACAGAATGAAGGCAGTTTGAAGTTGATGAGAGTATGTGAAACAGCATCTGTACTTTTCTTTTATTAGTGTTTCTTTACAGTAAATGCATGTGAAAGTTTCAGTCTAATCCATAAATTAGTGAGTGTTTAACTGACTGACTGACTGACTGACTGACTGACTGACTGGCTGATTGACTGACTGACTGACTGACTGGCTGATTGACTGACTGACTGACTGGCTGACTGACTGAGCAACATGTAAGATGGATGAAAAGCATTCAGACATCCAAGGGACTGAATGATAACACAGTGATAGCTAAACGAAAGATCTCAAGCATTTCTTTCTTTCTGATAAAAAGAGAAAGAAGATGAAAGAAGCAGAGAGAAATGTGTATGTTATTTATTAGAAAAATAAAAGATGTTTCTGAAGTCATTGTCAGTCAGTCAGTCAGTCAGTCGTGTCAGTCAGTTACTGTCAGTCAGTCATGCTTACAAGATCTGTCTTCTAAACACTCACTCTCTACAATTCTCTCTCTTTCTCTTTCAACATGAAACTGTTCTGTCTTCAGTCCCTGAGGCAGAGCTCAGCACTCTTGGGAGTATAGTATTCTAGGAAGTACTCATTGCACATCAGTACTTGCAGCACATAGAGACAAAGACAGAGGTAGAGAGAGGGAGAGAGAGAGAGAGAGAGAGAGAGAGAGAGAGAGAGAGAGAGAGAGAGAGAGAGAGAGACAGAGAGACAGAGAGACAGAGAGAGGGAGGGAGAGAGAGAGAGAGAGAACTAGAGAGAAAGAGAGAGAAAGTGAGAGAGAGTAAAATATTGTCCCAAAACCCAAAACATCGAAATGTATCCGCAGCCATTTTACCATAAACATTAAGTCGAATAGAAATCACAAACCAAGAAAAATATAATCACCATTGAGAAAATTAAATTAGACACATTAAGATGTTTGAACGTTACCACAGATATTACAGTGTACACACTAAATAAAGAATACTACCAACACAATACAAACTCAGTTAAGACTCCTGCAGACAGAAGGAAAAATAATAATAACAATAATAATAATAATAATAATAATAATAATAATAATAATAATAATAATAATAATAATAATAATAATAGGAATAATAGGAATAATAAGGGAGTGGGAGAGAGAGGGAAAGAGAGCTAGAGAGAGAGAGGAGTGAGAGAGGTTTACGACAGCGGTGTGTATGCGGTAGGCCTATCCTGTCTGGTTTCTGGTTAATTGCAGAGACCGCCATAGTCATTGGTCGTAGCGGCAAACATCTCTCGTGGCTTGTGGTGCCGGTTGACGGATGAGGCGGTGAGAAGCACGAGAAGAATAAACAGGAGAAAAAAAAAATCTACAAAAAAGGCCTACACCGCAGCAGAGTTTACAAGAAATGGAAACCTATACGCTTTTTGTCTATTCTGATCACAGGGGTTTTAGGGTATGGGAATGCACAAGAAGAGGACTACAGAGAGAGGTTTCTTATATCCTGAATAAAGAGAAAATATATTTATTTGTGGTTTAAGTGTCTACATTATAGAGAGGGTGGGAAACAGAGAGGTAAAGGTAAAGGGAGGTGTGAGAGAAAAGAAGGCGAGAATGAAAGCTGATAATGAGGAAGTCAGGAACGGATGTTTGGGTTTTTTAGACCCATTCATTTAAATACACATTGAGAGATAGAGAGAGAGAGAGAGAGAGAGAGAGAGAGAGAGAGAGAGAGACACAGAGAATAACAAAGAGAAAGAGAGCGAGACACTTGACAAAGACCACACTTTTATTTACAAGCTGAGTGCTCGCAGGTTTTCCCGAAACGGAAGAGCTCAACAGCGCTGAGAACAGAAGACGAACACCCCATTGACGCAAGAGCGGCCACATGCACACGCATGCACATGCACACGCACACGCACACACACACACACACTCTAACTGTTACCCACATACACATGGAGAGACAGCAAGTCTGATAAAAAGGGGTGAGAATGTCTCTTTATGTGTCAAGGCCACCACAATTGGTTAAACATATACGACATATAGCAACACATCCATCTGCATTCAGCATTTAGCTATTGCAGACACTTTTGTCTAAAGCCACTTTGAGCCACAGCAATGGATTTGTTTTAGATGTCATTAATGAGCAGGTCAGTGTAGTTAGTTAGCGGTCTTGCTCACATGGATGCCTGCCAGTCCAGTACATTTACTTCACAGTATTCACTGTGCATGAATGTAAGCGTCTCTAAATGCTCCTCTGAATGTGGTAATCATGGAAATGTCAAAACCATGTACATTTCTAACAACATTTTATGCTGCTGATGAGTTTTGCGGGTCGTAATTGGCTCGACATTAAAGGTGCTGTAGACAACGATTTTGCTTGAATGTATCAATATGAAGTAAATGTTGATCGCACAGTGTAATGGCTACAGAATAATGACACCATCAGCGTTTAGATTGGTTCCCTTAGCTTCCCCATAAGCCTCGCTTTCACTATGCAGCTCTGTCTGCCACCGGGTACGATCTGCCGGGAAAAATGAAGGCTCACTTTACGGTGCAAAGGAAACGTGTCAACCATTGCTGCGTTTACCAATAGCGCTTTTGTTTACCCGGTAGCCATTGGTAGATATCCTCATTAGCTATCCCCATTAGCTATCCCCAGTAGTGTAAATGGCGGACGGTGGAACAACCAAAGTAAAGCCAATCTGATGATACTACTTATATCGGTACTCTACGTTTTTGCATTGAGTATACTACCTGAATAAAACCTCATGTCTCGACTCGCCAGGCGGTCCAGTCAGGCTGCCAACCCAGTTCGCTTTTCACAACACATACTAAAGAATTTGTATATTCATGTCTCCATTATAGACTAAATGAATGAATAAACTCTCGGTTTTCCTCCTAATGTTGTCTTCTACTCCACCCGACACCAACCCCTGCTGCCGATACTGTTTGTGCGAAGCAATACTCAAACTATGGTATTACTATGCAATGCACATCATTACAATAGCTTTTGCCTGTTCCTAAATAAAATGATGCCATTTTTTTCTTTACCTCCTCAGTGAACATGCTGCTTTCTTTAAGATTTCCAAACAAATGCACGTTTTGTGTTGTTTTTGGTTGCTAGGCTCTGAGGAAACGGAAAGCGATCCGGTTTGTCTTTGCGACAGCAGC
>JAOPHQ010001435.1:90000-240000 GCA_030340625.1 Merluccius polli
CCATTGCTCCCGTTCTCATAAAGTGCTAATTTGCCGCTGTCATGTGCGTTGGTTTGAAGAAGGAGCAGTAAATATTACGGAGTCTCTCTGGGGTCACATGGTAGAAAAAAACGTGCGTTAGTGCGCGCGATTGTCGGACCGTCGGACCTACGGGCGCCCAAGGGTGCCTCGCGGCGCCCCTCCAGCAGATGGCGCCCTAGGCAACCGCCTATGTCGCCTATGCCTAGAGCCGGCCCTGCATACACACATGCAGCATGTGTGCCTGAATGGACTGGACCATTCATACACACATGCAGCATGTGTGCATGAATGGACTGGACCATTCCATACCACCACCTGTTAACTTGTCATCAATTATTGTCCCCAGATACTTGTACTGTTGAACAACATCAACAGCCTGGCCGCAAATAACAGCAGGAAGAATAGGGGGAGGCTTCTTCCTAAAGTCAATGATCATTTCCTTTGTTTTAGAAACATTTATGTCCAAGAAGGAGCGTTTGCATCAGTCACTAAATGTATCCACCACTGGACCATGGGTTAATTTCATCATTACTGAGCAGGGACACAATGACGGAATCATCCGCAAACTTGCATGTGTGCATGCAGTGGCGGTCCTAAGGCAGACTAGGCGATTGCCTTAGGCCCCCAATCAGCAGGGGGCCCCCAACCAGTTGACCCCGCCTCAACCAGCAGTGCCCCCGTCGGTCGTAGGTCCGGGGTGGATTACGATTGCACGCGCACCAACCCCCCCCCCCGTCTCCCCCCCCCCCCCCCCCCACTGACAGTGCCCAGGGGCCCCTGGGGTTACTGATCTGGCCCTGAGAGGTTTGTTTACATTAGTGAATGAGACACGAGTACGAGTTGAAGAACGGATGAAGAGGGCCCCTGGCTATGTTCGCCTTAGGCCCCCAAATTGCTAGGTCCGCCACTGTGTGCATGACTGGACTGGACCATTCATACACACATGCATGTGTGCATGAATGGATTGGACCATTCATGCACACATGCATGTGTGCATGAATGGACTGGACCATTCATACACACATGCATGTGTGCATGAATGGACTGGACCATTCATACACACATGCATGTGTTGCAGCATGACATAAAGCAACTCCAACTGCTGTTTTTCAATGGTGTCCGTAAACTCAACCCAAATCGCAATCAACCATAACATGCACTCTGCCACACACACACACACACACACACACACACACACACACACACACACACACACACACACACACACACACACACACACACACACACACACACACACACACACACACACACACACACACAATTACATCCACTACTGATTCCTTAAAGGTACAGTGTGTAAAATGTTGTGGCATCTAGTGGTGAGGTTGCAGATTACAACCAACTCTCCCTTTCCAACAATGTAAAAACTAGGGGTGCAATACATACCAGAAAACTGTAATTAAATAATATCCTAATCTCAGCGAGTACTCGTGTACTCGTGATAGTCTCCACTAATGAACACATATGGAAAGTCACCTGTCTACAGTATGTGTGTTACATTCACGCTGGAGCTCCACTGGCCACACAGTTTTTTACCTGCTATGCTGCTATAAATGTCACATTCAGTTTAGAAGGTGGCTACACTACAGTGTACTGTTGTAGAGCTAGCGGGATACACTTCTAAACAGCCATTTAATGCACTTTAGTTCGGCTATTGTTTAGGGCAGGGTAATTTGTAATTTGCCTGTTGTGTAGAAATATTGACCAAACGATGGCTCTATAGAGAGAAGTGCTGCTGCCCACCACTGTTACACTAGGAAGCCCCGCCTCCTGGGCAGGTAGACACCGCTAGACACACGGGACTCAGACCGGTGGTCACGTCTGTAGTTCACCATGTCACATCGCTAATTCAGAGCGTGAATAGCTGTTGAATATCCAATATCTTTAACTGAAAAAAACAAACACTTTCAAACTAGTCTCAAGTTACAACAATATGCAACGGCGAAGGCTTTATTTCTCCACAGCCGTTTGTTCGTTCTGGGCTACTGTAGAAACATGGCGGTGCAACATGGCGGCCTCCGTGGAAGGCGACCCGCTCCCCATGTAGATATAAACGGCTCATTCTAAGTGAACGAAAACACTACGAGAGATTATTATTTTCAGGTCATTATACAATAATAACAATTTCTGCCAAGAGATGCCACTTAATTCTACACAGTGTACCTTTAAGGGAATGGATTCACAGAACTGCACGGATTTACACATCAAGAATTGTTTCCTACCATGTGACCCCAGAGGGGATGTGTAGAAGACACACGAGGGCGGTGATGTGCCTGGATAGTTTTGACTATTACGCAATCAGGTTATAAAACTCCACTCGTCCTACTTTTTAATCAAACAAATATCCAATATAGCCTAGAGGTACATTTAGTCTAACATATTTCTCTCTATATATTTTTGAAGCATTGTCAAGTCTTAGTATAGGACTATTACTATATCGACAAACACACCTCTGTTCTGTTTTGTCTAAACAGGCTTGGTTCATGGTAATTTTTAACTTTTGTGCATGTGCACACCTCTATCTCTTATATATCTCCCGTTGCTGGCTCTCTCTCTCTCTCTCTCTCTCTCTCTCTCTCTCTCTCTCTCTCCCTCTCTAACTCTCGTTTATGCTTGCACTGCCTGCCTGAGTATTACAAAGAAAACCAACCTGTTTGTCTGGCTGCAACCAGGAAACTCATCAGTGTGTGAAAAGCAGAGAGCACGCACGCACGAGAAAGAAGAGAGAGAGAGAGAGAGAGAGAGAGAGAGAGAGAGAGAGAGAGAGAGAGAGAGAGAGAGAGAGAGAGAGAGAGGGAGAGAGAAGCTGCAACCTTTTACAGAATAACATCGAGACTTTGTGCCGTACAGTGAGCAGTCGTCCTACTCAGCTAGGTCCAATTGGAGAGCCGGGGAGTAAACGTTTGCTCTACGTTTAAAGACCTGTGTTGTCTTTTATGTCTTGAAGGAACCTGTTGAAGAGACAGGAGTGCATGTCAGGAATGGAACCAGTTTGTCTTCATCAGCGGTGAGCTTTTGTTCAGTGCTTGGTTCCTTATTTTTTGCTGATAGATTTGTTTATTGACACGGAGGATCTGATGGGGATTTTTTTGATTGGCGTAGATGAGACAGTGGATCAATGGTGTGTGAAACCCACAGGTTGGTAAAAGTCCAAAGGCACTTGAAGTTGTGTTTTTAACAGAATGTTTTTAATATGCGCTCCTCCACCGGAATGAGCAACAGTGACAATGCTAGAGCAGTACTGTTTGGGTCATTGACAGATGCTTGTGAGGAAGCCGCTTGCACGTGACCTGACACACACACACACACGCGCACACAATTGTGCACAGACGCGGCACACCGGATGACATTTGGACGTCATTTGGATCACATCACCCTCGAAAGCAACACACAACACAAGACACAGCCAGGAGCTGGCATTTAGACGAGAGCAATGGCATCAGACGGGGCCACGGGGGACCACAGGGGCCCCAAAGCCAGGGGTGGGGGGGAGCGGTCCCTGGGCAGCGGCGGGGATCGGCGGATGGTCGACAAGACCCTGAAGAGGCTGGAGAAGCTCCAGCAACTGAGCACCAACCCCCGACTGGGCCTGAAGAACAGCCCACCCTACCTGCCCGACCTGGTGACCCAGACGGTGCGGATGCTGACGCAGGTGTGGGAGCCCCACCGGGAGGGCGGCGCGGAGGCCCCCGAGCCCCGGGGGGACGAGGCCGAGTACCTGAGGGTCCACGTCCGGCACCTGCTGGATAAGACGGAGCGCGCCCTGCTGCTGTTCAAAGAGGGCCGTGACAAGATGTTCGAGGAGACGTCCAACTGCAGGTAGGGGAGCCGAGCGGCAGGTGGGTCCCCCACGAGGGAGTATGTGGCGCGCTGGTAGGAAATCACAAGATGAAGAAGAACGTTTGGTTTACAATATTATTGTGTTGAAAAATGAAGTGCTATATTGTATTACGAAATGATGTAAAAATGACATGAAACCTGATATAATAATTTTAAAAAAATGAATTTATCTAATGCTTCCGGATAGCTTGCAGGAATATTTCATTCTTATTTTTTGGCTGACTTATTTTTTGGCGGAAACATATCATCAGCAAAATATGTTGTTCAATGAGTTACATTGTATGGTGTGTATTTAACATGAACACAGTGAATCATTGTGCACATTTCGACAAAAAACTACCCCTTTTTCCTCCTCAGCCTTCTGTTTAAGCAGCCATTTTGTTTCAGACTCCTACTATCAGCCAGAGAATGTAGTGAGTTATTTTAGAAACAAAGAAACTCCATTCTTTTGGCTTGACCCTTCCCTAACTCAAATAAACCCTCTGGGGTCAAGGACAGGCAGCCTTTCCCACACATGGGAAAAGATAGGGTTTCATATTCAGCTCAAGTTACTTCAATATTTACTTTTCTCCAACATCACCTCTAATTTATCGGCGGCTACGCACACCCCTCCTATGTTAACAAATTATCGTGACCCTGAAAATTACCAGTAAACCAGAACCATTTAACCATTATAGTTTACACACTAAACTGGACCTATAACAGATGTTTAGTAAAAAAAAGTTTCTAAAAGATTCTAAAGGTTATTATCTAAAACCATCATGTGTTCAGACTACTATACATGTGTGTGTGTACTTTGGGCTTAAGTGGGCTTAATAGGATAATGAGAGAAGCCCAAAGGATTTCTTACAAAGAACTCGGGCCTGGTCCTCTGGACCCGGTCAGACTGCTAATGCAACAGAGGAAACATCCTGGTTCTGACAGACAGGACTGTGGGCAGACAGGACTGGGCACAACCAGAGCTTTTGTGATGCTAATGCTGAGAAACAAACAGTACAAGCTGTTTAGAGTGTGTGTGTGTGTGTGTGTGTGTGTGTGTGTGTGTGTGTGTGTGTGTGTGTGTGCGTGCCTAAGTGCTTGTGTCTGTGTTGTGTTAACCTCTTTCCTTTTTATATTTTTACGCCTACAAACAAACAACTATAGCCAACATAGTCAAACCCTAAGGTAAAAACAAATTAGTCTCAATAAGTCTTTATGTTTTCTGTGCTTATTTAATTTCTCCACTGCCACATTCCTACCGTTTGTGCATTTATCAGTTTCAATTTATCACACGGAAACACACACACACGTGCGCGGAAACACGCGGTAACTAGTAACTTTGTGACATTACACTCATACACTATTATATTATTTTGAGAGTGTAAGCTCGCATGCAGCTAGATACAATGTGGACCAATCTGTCTACCAGTGAATTCAAGCCCAGCCATTGTAACATGCAAATATGAAGGCATGGGCACACACCCAAAGGAGAGGTTTGAGGTTTGGTGGCCTCCCTTAGAGTAATCAATAGTTACCAAACAGTCTCACAGGAACACAGGAGAGACATGCGATATGCGATATGCGATATGCCCACTTATGTACTAGTACTACAGTAGTACTCCAGAACAAAAGTGTGTGTATGTATTGAGCTGACATACACACGCACACACACACACACACACACACACACATACGAGCAAAGCAGACACCCAGTCAAAGTCTAAAATAAATCAAAAATAAATAAATAAGTAACAGTAACAATGTAAACTTGACACTGGTAAATATTAAAAAAGTGCTCGAGTGATGAAACATTGATTTGTTGCACGAAAGTAGCAGCATTTTTGAAGTTGTGAGATTGTGTCAGATTATGGGAGCTGGATATATGTGTTCAGTCTGTCAGCCTGTATGTGCACGTTCAGGAGTTCAACAGTCTTGACAGACCGGCATGTTTGTGTACTGTTAAATGGAATTGAGTCTGATGGCCTGTGGGAACACACAGTTCCCAGTTGATAAATTACCTTAAAGTCTGAGCGATGTTTTCATATAAATAGCTTTTTGGGTATGTTGTCTCCGCAAACAAATATAACCTCTCTCACACACACATGCCCTCGCGCGTGCACACACACACACACACCACAGTATTAAGAATATGAAGGTTAAGCTACAAAAATGTTTTTTTCTTAAGATTGGACTTACGACGAAAGTTAAGAAAAACTGCTATTGACCAAAAAATATCTTAAGTATATCTTAGATATCTTTTTAGATTATTTCTCAAAAAAGAAGAAATGGGATTCTTGAAAAATAGGATTTTATATTTCTTGACTATAGATAACAGTTTGTCTCAAGTTGTCACATTGAGAAGTTTTGCCTTAATATTAATTGATAATATAGATTTTATAGTTTTAATTGCTTCTATTTACAATATTGTTTAATCTTATTGTAAGGTGTTGCTACTCACTGATTCAAAATGTGCATGATATTATTATTTTTACACTATAGATAAGACATAGGTCTAGGCTACTACACACTATGCTAACTACGCAATTTGTTTATCACTTTCACTCATCCCCACGCATGATTAAGGAAACATCTTTAGAATTATCTTGAGATTATCACACAGAGACAAAGGATCGACCACACTACAACCACTATATTACTACACATTCAGTGAAAGCACCATTGCCTTCATGTGCTTCAACCATGTGTAAAATAGGTGTTTGAAGGTAACTTGAATAGTATCACTGTAGGGTCAGACCCATGTATAGGGCATGTGAAAACAGGGCAGAACAGGGCAGCTTGCTCTGCAGTGAAAGCACAAGTTTAATTCTCTCAGCCAAAAATGTACGGCTCTTCTGTGTAGGTGAGCTGCACGTCTACATGGTGAGTGAGATAGTCGCTCACCATGCTGCCCAATGGAACGTTTTGTGGTAGCAGCAGTCAAGAAAGCACACTGCATCCTGTCAAATGCTGGCCGAACTACTTGTTGTGGCGTGGGTGGGTGTGTATGCGTGTGTGTGTGTGTGTGTGTGTGTGTACACTGTTTTTTCAATTCAGGGAACACAACAACAAAAAAATCTGCCCTAGTTCTAATTTTACCTTTTCTTTGTGTGTTAACCTTTAGACCCATTCATAGCCCTCTGCAGTCTATGAATTACGGAAATTATTTTAAATCATGCGACATCATTTTCTGATGTTTTTTTGAAAATTGCGGATTTCTGTTCATCACTTTAATGGTTGTATTTCTTCCCTTTTATTTCATTTCTTTCCTTTCTGATTTATCCCTTCGCAGGAGAAACCTGACCAAACTGTCCCTGCTGTTCAGCCACATGCTGTGGGAGCTGAAGACCCTGTTTCCTGAGGGGAGGTTCCAGGGCGACAGCTTCAGGCTCACCAAGACAGAAGCCGAGGAATTCTGGAGACGCTCTTTTGGGAAAAGGTGAGAGTGGGTGCAGCCACTGGGCAGGGGCGGGGTGGAAACTCAAATTATTATAACTCGTAAAACGATTTTTTTTAAAGAGCCAAAATGGCGGGAATACAACAATTCAACTAATCTGTTTTCATTTTTGATGTAGCGCTATATTAGTCACAATGTGTGCACCAACGCCTCCCCTCGTTCTCTATATGAATAAGGTGTATAGTGCACTGGACTGCTCTTAAGAAGCAGCTCATAGCGGTCCACTCATTTGAGGACGGGATGGAGTCCATGGCGCTGAAATCTACTGTAGACCTCACCTGCAACGACCACGTCTCCGTGTTTGAGTTCGACATCTTCACCAGGTTGTTTCAGGTGCATTACATTGTTAAATAAACCTGATCAATTTGTTAGGAGGCTGCCGGATAGTCTAGTCTATGGTGTTTGACTCCCAGTCGAACACCAATATCCAAAGTATAATACCTGTAGGCATCCTTGAGCAAGATGCCTAACCCCTACCAAAAGCAAGTTGTTTTTTAATATATATTGTCTTTTTCAGCCCTGGAGATCACTCATAAGGAACTGGAACCAGTTGGCAGTGACCCACCCCGGCTACATGGCCTTCCTGACCTATGACCAGGTTAAATTTCGCCTGATGAACTACCTACACAAGCCAGGGAGGTGAGCTCAAAATGTACAGCTCAGCTTCAAGCAGGAAGCTGATTGGTGTTCTTGTCGGAGTGTTTCTGTTAAATGTGAGTGTTGTTTGAATTTGTTTTGTTTTTTCATACAGTTATATCTTCCGGTTGAGCTGCACTAAGATGGGCCAGTGGGCTATTGGTCATGTGACGAAAGAGGGCGACATAATCCAGACTATACCCCAGAACACGCCTCTCTACCAAGCACTCATCAAGGGTTTCAAGGCAGGATGGTGAGTGCACGCACACACACACACACACACACACATGCACTCAAAAAGCGAGAGAGAGAGAGGGAGATAAAGAGAGATAAAGAGAGATGAAGAGAGAGATTAAAAAAGGAGGGTGGAGTAAACCAAAACACTATAGCTGTGGTGTGGTACAAATACAGTTATCATCTTGCTCATCTCTATGATGGAAAATACACACACACACACACACGCACACACACATACATATATACACACACACACTCATTTCCATTTTTTTGTATTACTTGACATGACAAAATCAACTTTTTGTATTACCTAAACAAAAATGTATTGTCAATGACGATTGTTCACGTTGTCATTTACCAATGTGAACAATGAAGAAGTCAATGTATATATATACAGTATATATATACATATAAATATATTAACTAATAAAATATGATATAACTAATTGTAAGAAACAACCTCAACAAATCAAACGGAGGTAACAATCTATGTGTGTGTGTGTGTGTGTATTTGCCATCATAGAGATGTGCCAGATGATAACTGCAGTTGTACCACGCCACAGCTGTGTCTATCTGTTTATCCTTATCATTCTGTATGTATCAAACCTCATCCTTATCTCTCTCTCTCTCTCTCTTGTTGTTTGTGAACCAGCATTTGCTCTGTTTTTTTCTCTGCTCTCTCTCTCTGCTCCCTCTCCCTCTCTCTCTCTCTCTCTCTCTCTCTCACTCTCTCTCTCTCTCTCTCTCTCTCTCTCTCTCTCTCTCTCTCTCTCTCTCTCTCTCTCTCTCTCTCTCTCAGCTACCTCTACCCAGACGGAAGGGACGTGAACCCAGACCTCACTGGTCTTTGTGAGCCCATCCACAGGAGCAGAGTGAAAGTGACAGAGGTAAAACACTACAATACCCAGGACCCAACATTACAACAAGAGTCCTCTGCGATTTTAGGTGTGGGGCACTGTCCCCATCTGAAAGCTAATTGGCCCCCAGTGTCCCCCTCTCCTGTGACGAACCAATCCAAAACATTGGATTGGTTAGTGCCTTGGAAATTATAAACAATAAATAACATCAAACAAGGTAGTGTTCATCTATTGCTGGTGATGGAGCTCACTGTAGTAGAAAGATTTGGGTGTGTACATATGTATGTATCAAAGTACAATATTGGCCCCTCTGTGTCAAGTCAAGTCAAATGTATTTATAGAGCACATTTAACAACAACCAACGTTGACCAAGGTGCTGTACAGAGCTGTGCAGGTAGATAAAAATCACAAAAAAGCAAAAAGACAAACAACAATGCACACAGCTTATGGGCACAGATAAACTACAATGAAACAAAATTGTGTTTTGAGCCTGGATTTAAAAGAGTCAATGGAGGGGGCAGATCTGATGGTGAGAGGAATGCTGTTCCACAGTCGAGGGGCCACAACAGCAAAGGCTCGGTCACCCCTGAGCTTAAGTCAGGAGCCCCAAGTCAGCCAACCTGAGGAACCTGGGGGTACAATATGGGGTGAGGAGATCTGCGATGTAGGAGGAGGCCAGCCTGTTTAGGGCTTTAAAGACGAATAGGAGAACCTTAAAATCAACTCTGAACCGTACTGGCAGCCAGTGAAGAGAGGCCAGAATTGGGGTAATATGGTCCCTCTTCCGGGTACCTGTCAGGAGCCTGGCTGTGGCGTTCTGGACCAATTGCAGGTGGGACACTGATGAGTGACTGATCGTTGCAGTAGTCCAAGGATGTAAAGGAGTGGATGACTTTCTCAAGATCTTTGGATGAGAGAAACAGCTTGATTTTGGCAATCATACAACGCTGGCAATTACTGAATTGACTTGCTTGTGTGTATATCATTGCTGTTCTTATGCACCGCATGAAACACATTCTTAGCATTGCCCCTGGCTCCCTTATCACTATCCTCTTGTTTCCCCCACAGGAGCAGTATGAGCTGTACTGTGAGATTGGCAGCACCTTCCAGCTCTGTAAGATCTGCACCGAGAGGGACAAAAACATTCGCATACAGCCGTGTGGCCATCTCCTCTGCCAACCCTGCCTCACTGGCTGGCAGGTGTGTGTTTGTGTGTGTGTGTGTGTGTGTGTGTGTGTGTGTGTGTGTGTGTGTGTGTGTGTGTGTGTGTGTGTGTGTGTGTGTGTGTGTGTGTGTGTGTGTGTGTGTGTGTGTGTGATTGCTGTATTACAGTAACACCCCCATGTCAGTCCAATGCTATAGTTGCATTTTAACTTCTTAATCTTAAAGCAAGTCAGAAATGTGTGGGGAAAAACAATCATGGCATGAAGTTATCCAGCTGATTGGCTGTTGAAAGTATAAGTGAGTGCTTTAGCAGAGTAAGTAGGCCTACTAGTAGTAATTCAGTAGCATGTAGCAATTTAGCTACCATTTCAGAGATTTCAGGCAATAATAGGTGTATAAGTATGGGACAGTGTGACATTTACCAAACAACTTCCTGTCAAGTTGCGACAACTCCCACTCACTCTGTGTTGGTGCGCTTCAGCACACTCACATTTTCAAGAAAGAGAGAGAGAGAGAGAGAAAAAGAGAGAGATTAAAAAAGAAAGGCAGAGTAAACCAAAACACTATAGCTGTGGTGTGGTACAACTGCAGTTATCATCTTGCACAGATGGAAAATACACAACACACACACACACACACTATAAATAATAATTATAACAGTATATAATATAACAATAATCATTATAATCATAATATCATAATATCATAATCATAATAACTGTTGTGACAGAAATCGGATGGCCAAACCTGTCCGTACTGCCGCTGTGACATCAGAGGAACCGAGTCAATCGTCATTGAGGGCTTCATACCAGGCGGGGGAGGGGAGGAAGAGGAGGAGGATGACGAAACAGAGGATGACCACGAGGACGTGGAGCTGATGATGAAGGAGGTGGCTGCCCTGAAGAAGGTATGAGAGAGAGCGAGAGAGAGCGAGAGAGAGAGAGGGTTTGGTCCCTCATAGAAGAGCAATAGAGAGGGGTATAGGGGGAAACTGGTAAATGGAAAAAGGGAGGGAGGGAGGGGGCAGAGAGGGAGAGATGGGTATGGCAATAACGTTGTACATGTCAGAAAAAGAGGAGACAGACATGGGGTGTAGAGTGCCTCAGTCTGTAAACTCATGGAAATCTCTATGCTACACTGAAGCAGAGAACGCCCCAACACCACAATCTCTCACTCTCCCTCTCTGTTTGTCTCTCTCTCCCTCCCCAGCTGTCCAGTAAGGACCGCCGATTGAGCCTCCCAGTCCCCCCTCCAAAGCTGGGTGAGGTCCCAGCCTGCCCACCGCTCCACCGCCCATCCCCGCCCCCCAAACCCGCCCGACACTCCCACACCCTTGCGGTAGGTTGCCACGGGACCATACATACATGAACCAGACGTGGCTGCCTCTCGCTGTCTTGATTCCTCCTGATTGGCTGACTAATTACAAAAGAGAGGGATACAAAATGTTTAACATACCGTGGGGTTCACTCCCTTGAAAACAGAAAGGGTGGATGATTTGTATAATGATGTAGATTTTCTTTAGTAGATAAACAAGGCTTTTCGGATATATGTAGGCTATAATATCCTATTAGGGGCCATACAATAGTTGTCCATTTGGACATAGGCTATCCAATACCTATTCATTTTTTAGGAATACGATTCTCTCCTTTCCATCCCCATTAGTGAGAACTATTTGTTTTCTGTAATTGGTGTAGGAGGCGTCCGATGTAAGAGACATCACCTGCCAAGTCTTGCCACACCTGCCCATCCCCTCCCATCAGGGTTATTTTAGTCAAAAAAATTGGAAAATCTGTAAATGCACTATAAGCCTAATATAGAGGCTGGATGTGACCAAAATAGAGGGGAATGCACAAAACATTAACTGTGACATGATTCTGTGATGGAAACAAATACTCTCGATG
This sequence comes from Merluccius polli, assembly GCA_030340625.1. Lineage (NCBI taxonomy): Eukaryota > Metazoa > Chordata > Actinopteri > Gadiformes > Merlucciidae > Merluccius > Merluccius polli. The sequence goes on from JAOPHQ010001435.1 coordinate 102,111, forward strand.
AGGGTTTTTTGAGACTTCTTTTTTTTACGTTATAAATAATGACATTTTAAATGTCTCACCAATGTCCAACATAAGATGTAGCCTAAATATCGAGATAGCCTAAGCTGCGTCAAGACAAAATGATAACTGCCAAACATGTCATTCACTGTTTAAATGGTCATCGTTCATATGGTCAAACGTTACATGGACAGGTTCAACAATGAACAACTAAACCCCCGAAAGCCAAGTTCATAAATCGTATGTCGTTTTTCATTACTCAGTTAACTAAAGCTAGCCTGCTAACATTTCTTAGATTTACAAGAGGGTGAATTATGTCATTTATTGATATTACGATGACACTACAATCAAACATTAGCTACAATATATTAATATGCAGAAGAAAGACAAAACAACATATTCACCTCTGGAAATAGTGTTTTTCATTTCATTATCAGGCTTTACAAGGAAAAATGCAATACAATGTCGTTTATAATGATGTAGTCGCTAATGTGACCACAGTAGGGAGGAAACCGGTTTCATTTCCCCTTGGCTGCACACACATCCAACCATGTTTATTTACGTGAATACCCGTCTATAAGGGGGGGTTGCCTTTAGGATACTGAGAGGTAAAACCCTAACCACGCATATCCTCCCCACTTCACACAGCAAACACACATAAGAGGTCCCAGTGTTTACTGCAGCGAATATGCATAATGTAGTATAGTAAGACAGCTATCATTGAACCTGGTGCACTTCTCCCTTCCTTCTCAAGGCTCACACTGCCAGTCATGCAGTAACACAATGCTCATCTCCAGCCACAAACACCAGGTAAGACAACAACAAACAGAACAGCGCTAAAGCATTGTTAAAACAGGGTAAGAATGCATATTGTGGCTTGCAGCTTTTGATTTAAGTGAGCTTGACTCTTTCCAAACAGTTTGAATAAATATTAGTTGGATTCCAGACCTAAGTAGCAAGCAAGGTAGCGTAAATGTATTGTTTGTAAACCCCTGATCTCCACGTTTATGTGTGCAGTATTTAACAGCAACGGCGTTTGTGTGTTCATCCTCAAAAGTTGCCATATACATGCCAAGAAGAAATTATAGAAAAATGGTTGTATTTAGTGTGTTTGTCTTTGATCGTCAGCAGTCAGCAGGGGGCGCCAGAGAGCAGCGAGGAGGAGACCAGCGGTGGCCTGCGACCACCTAAGCCACACCCACGTTCTCTAAGGTGATGGGCAGCTGGGCTCCAAAGAGACCCACACTGATTTAACGTTATAATAAAACACAAAACTAGAATAAAAAACTAACACAAAGCATAACATGGCAGTTTGAAGTGTACTGGCGACACATGGTACATGCGGAGCATTTACCTTCTCGCGCTCTGCTGTATTATATGTCAAGTATGACGTATCATGCAAAGTGCTTTGTCATGGAGAAAAGTCACCGGGGTTGTTTTTTCCCTAACAGTATGGAGTGCCTTAAAGACACACAGAAACCTTCCAAGTCACCTGAAAAGGGTAAGTAGCAGGATACTAGACTGTGTGTATGATGATGATCATTTATGCATACAATGTGAAAACTATAAATATGTTTTACCTGAAGTGGGATATGTTTAACACGCCTATTATGTCAAAAGAAGCTTTATCCAAGTTAGGTGGAACACAATAAGCATTTAAGTTACACTATGTAACACAAGTTTTCAACAAACTTAACTTAAAATCAAGTTGTGTATTGAGGGTTTTGAGTGGACTGGATTGGCACAGCATGCTGTGTTTTGTAGAGCACCAGAAGGCTGACTGGCTCTGGATCTGCAGACAGAGTTGCTAGATAGCTAAATCTACAAAACAGAGAACCATCAGAGTCCATCATGGGAGTTGATTCTTGGATTGCAGTGTTAAGCTTCCTCATGTTGACTGCTTCCCCTCTGATACAACCACACGGTGACTTGTGGTTGCATATCCTCTCTGCCAGGAAAACCTGCTGCTTCCCCTTCAGGGGCAAACTCTGTACTGCCTTCTCTACTTCTCTAGTGGTCCATCCGCATAGACTAGCTTTTTAATATAAATTGATAATGTTTTCTTTTGAGGTCAGAAATAAGTTATTTGTAGTATGTATTTTGTTATTTACTATTCATACATCTTTGTTTATAACGAACAATTTTAAACTCAATTTCTTTATTTTACAGTTTGGCTTAAGGATTGTTGACTTTGGTTATAAATGTCTCACTACTGATTATGGATTTTGTTTAACTTTTGTTTTGTGTGTTGTCTATCTAGGTGACGCAGTATGGGTCGTGTCTGGTCACTCAAAAGAAAAAAAGTTGACGAGACAACAAACAGAGAGGACAGCAGAGCTAAAACAAGAAACATTGTTCTAGAAAGAGGTGGACAAAACTATGTCCATGTGACCATTTTTTTGGAAAGTTGTTTTCACAAAAATGCAGCTGCATGGGCCACTAATTGATTTTTAATATATATTTTTATTAATAGCTCAAAAAACATGGTAGTTAATATTGGGATGCCTCATCCAACATTGTAAAGACGCTTTATTAGATTTGATATGAGAAGGGGGAATTTGCTTGTAAGTCCATCACTATAAGTGACATATAAGTGTTGCTCATAGTTAAGAGGTAATGGATTTTATTTGGTGAATGGCACTACCCTATGTGTATTTCAATAGCCATTTTGTAACTGTAGCTCATTTGTCTCCTATTTCCATTAGGTGCACTCATTTAATTATTTTAATCATTGGAACCAATTGAGATGGTTTTAAATAACCTTGGGAGCAGATCAAAATGTGGACATTAGTGCAGCTACTGTGACTTACAAAACTGTTGGTATATGCTACCTCATCACCTTGTATGATAAACCGTTGTCATAAGACATAATTTAATGCATTTGTACTTTGGATTAAAAAAAACGGATGTGCCTTGTATGTTAATAAATGCAGATAATAATCCAGCTTTTTCTCTCAAGATCATTTTATACTGCAATGTTTCCCAACAGGTCAGTCAACAGCAGACTCGACAACATGGATGAGCATGTAGACATAGCTTTTATTTCCTATTCCACGTTTTGGTAATCTTGGATTTACGTCTCATTTGTCCAGAGACTTTTTGAGGAGTTTATGAGAGAGATACAAGAAGAAAGAAAGGAGACGGGAGAAGAGCGGGGATAAAGATGGAGCAAGGGACACACTGGATTCAATCTCCACGGTCTGTTCAGGGGTTGGCCATCAGCGTTTCATCGATCCAGGGGAGTAACATGCACAACTTAACGTACACGGCGGGGGAGTTGGGCTCAGCGCAGCCCCGTCCCCAGGACACCAGGCCCCGCAGCTGCCCAGAACACACCAGTGGGCTCCCAGAGTCGCCCTGCAGGGGGGAGCGAGAGGGAGAGAGAGAGAGAGAGAGAGAGAGGCCCGGGGGTGAACACGGATTGGGTGTACGTGGACCACCAGTGGGCCGTGTCTAAAATCATTCCCTATATAGTGCACTATTTGGCCCGTCACCATTTTGTTGTGCTGTCCAAAATCAAGTGCTGTCTGAGTGTCGAACTCCGGTTCCCTTTATAGTGCTCTACTCTTAATACCCATAATACACTGTAAAACAAGTGTACAACTGATGTACACTTATTTCCTTCCTATATTCCATGCTCTATCCCGTTTTGAACAAGTGAACGACTTCGGATGCGGCCAATAGTCTAGTATAGGGTAGGAAAGTCTTCTAGGCCAAAGCATCTGGTATCAAACCAGATGTATAACAGACAGATCAGCCTACCCACTGGACTGTGCCAACCGGTAGGATAATCTATCCACCGTACAGCTGGGTGATAGGGTAGATCTTTTTGAATGACTTGTGGTGGCTAATCAAAATCACATCTGGTGGGCCCTTTAACTGACATGTGTTGTGTAGGTCATTGAAAACAGGTAATGAATAATAGTAAATGGTGAATCTCACATTGCAAACATCCCTGCCACCATCCAGGTATCCGACACACATCATCCGGGGGCTGATCATGCCTGGGTAGGCGGCCTCGCAGGCGGCCTCCTCCACGATGGGCACGTCCAGACACTGCAGCCTGGTGGGCAGGTTCACTGAGAAAGCACACCAGCACAGGGCTCAGTTTAGTCTTCAGACACACTGGACAAGCATTGACATTATGTTTTATGGAAACAATGGCCATGGAAAGAGACAAGGCTATATATACTGAGAGTGGAGAACCCAGCATCTTCTAAGCGCAAACCAAGAGAATTTTTAGCACAAATAAACAGACAACACCAATATGATCGGAGGAGCAGTGAGACAAAGAACTGTATAGGGCCTAAGTGATGTAGATCCTAAAGTGGGAGTGCAGCAAAGTTTTCTTTTCAAAACTTAAGAACAACTGATTACAGGCTACAGGGGTTATTCTACGGCTATGAAGGGAACGTTAACACACTGATCAAGGCCATATTTAGCTGAGAAGGAAGCATCAACAAAAGGCAAATGGTGAACTAATACAAAGCTCACGCAGTTGATAATTAGAGATCATACAGTTAAAATGGGACAAATGTAAACATACTATTTAAACATCACACAGTTCAAACATACCTAAATGAAAGAGACAAACATTTCTTCCACATATAGTGACAACATATAGGCGAGGAGAAACAGCGCACACCGACTACACAACGATAGCACCTAGTGGATGTCGCTAACACTGCACTATTTTGACTTGATGACGTTCGTCTGCGTTTCTGTTCCTGGTCTGATTAAAGCCGGCGTTGTAAGGTGTGCTCACCCTCTCCACCCATGGCCATGTTGCCCCAGCCAGACACGCTGCAGGGGTCGCCCCCAGACGGACAGCTCCGGGGCAGGGAGATGGGGGCCACCGTCGCGGTTACCTCCACGGGGTGGAACAGCTTGATCATCATGATGTCATAGTCCAGCGTCGTGTAGTCGTACCTGCGTCCCACGGCGAGAACAGCGATAGGAAGATGTTAGGGCTGCGACTAATAATTATCATAATATATTATTATGAGTCGATTCATCTAACGATCATTTTTTAGTCGATTGATCATTTAGTCTAGAAAACGTCTAGCCTAGAAATCTAGACACCCCCTAGCGGCAGCAAATTTATTTGGCAGCCAGGTGGGTCTAGCACGGCTCCGTCGGCTTTTTGGTGCTGGAAACACAAAGTATGTCAGACCAATCACAGCGTGAGGGTCTTTCGAGTCAGCTTTGGCTGCGACTCTTCAAGACTTGAAGTTAACATTTTATTTGAGAAAAGAAAGGCACTATAGACTTTCATCGAAAATAAATATGTATTCGGAGTTTTGATTAATTACGTAGTCAGAGCCGTCGCTCTGACTACGTCACCTTCTTCGTTGCTCTGATTGGTTGTAGCGCTATCCTATTGCGTACAGAGGGAACTTGAAAGACAACCGTTTATCCCGCCCACACTGCCAATGGAGCTGCGCCAGACCTTACATCTTTCTGATGTAGGTCTGGCTTGCCAGGCTAGAAAATGTCATGAAGAATAGCCAAACGCCATCGCGACATACCAGAGTCGAAAGGGATTACATTTGCTTGCTTTATCTGACAAAAACTAAAGTATGAATTGTATAATGATCCATGAACCAAACATTTCAGTTTCTGAAGCATCAAGAAGCAAATGTTTGGTATTTCTAGGCCTACTTGATAAATTGTAAAACTATAAGTCGATTATTTAAAAAATATTTGATTAGTTTTCTTTCGATCAACTAATTGACTAATCATTGCAGCCCAGAAGATATTGGCGGCAGGGTTATGGGTGGGGCTATGAGTTCAACTGGGTTCCAGTCCCCAATGTCTGCAGCCCAACCTGGCAGGCCAAGAGGCTTAACCCCCTACCTACGTGCTCCTAAATGACCTGTATATGGATTCACTGTCAGTTGCTTAGGATAAAAATGACTAAATATTAGGTCTGGCCTGGCTGGGTATTGTATTCATTTTGTCAATACCACTACCTGGGTTTCAGTTCACAAATCAATACTTTTGTAGTAAAACTGTTTCGGTGTAAGCACATTTCTTCTACAATAGACAAAAATGAATAAATTAAAACTAGAGTTGGCAGCTGGGGTTCCATTTAATTTAATTCATCATCTGAACTCACCAATGCATATATCATATTATATTTTTATGTTTTTAAATAACTGATGTATATATTCTTATTATCTTTTATGTGTAATTGAGTTGACCCACTGTGGATGCCAGACGATGGTGTCTATCTTCACAAGCTGCTCAGTGCCCTCAAACACACGCACATCGTGCTCTCCCAACATCACCTGCATGTAGTAGGGACTGGGGGAGAGAGAGAGAGAGAGAGAGAGAGAGAGAGAGAGAGAGAGAGAGAGAGAGAGAGAGAGAGAGAGAGAGGGAGAGAGAGAGAGAGAGAGACAGAGACAGAGACAGAGACAGAGAGACAGAGACAGGGAGAGGGAGCAGAGAGAGAGAGCAGAGAAAAAAACAGAGCAAATGCTGGTTCACAAACAACAACAACAACAACAACAACAACAACAACAACAACAACAACAACAACAACAACAACAACAACAACAACAACAACAGTTCTTGCCTTGCCTCAATCAGTGGGTCATACTCACTTGTACCAGCAGTGGGCGACAGAGAGCACCCACTGGCTGTTGATGAGCACGCCGCCGCAGAAGTGGTATCCGTAGTTCAGGGAGGCCATGTAGGGGCGGGAGTTAGGCTCACATTCCTGTCCTCCGACGATCTTCCCGTCTTGACGGGGCACTGCCGCTGTGGGACACATCAGACAGTCAGCACCATACAGACATGCAGTCACAACAATTCAAACAGACATTTATAAAAACAACAACCTATGTGTTTGTGTGTGTGTGGATCTGTATATGCACGTGTGTGTGTGTGTGTGTGTGTGTGTGTGTGTGTGGTGTCTATCTTCTCTATGCATAGGTGTGTGTGTGTGCACATCTCTTTACCTGTGTGTGTGTGTGTGTGTGTGTGTGTGTGTGTGTGTGTGTGTGTGTGTGTGTGTGTGTGTGTGTGTGTGTGTGTGTGTGTGTGTATGCATGTATGTTTGCATGGGTATGTGTGTGTGTACGTGTCAAGGAGTTTACCAGCAGCGCCCAGCAGCAGTAGCAGAGCCAGGCCGATCATGGTGTCGCTCGTGAACGGTGAAGTGTCAGGAGTCACCAGTACTCTCCGCAGCCTGTATTTATATCCTGCCAACCTGGGACACCGTCTACCCCTCCACCATCCATCCTCTCAGGATACCCCCCCCCCCCCCCCCCCCCCCCCCCCACACACACACACACACACCCGACTGCCACCGCGACCACACTATTCCCATGCTATCTGCCCTCTTATCATGCCCCAATGTTCATATCTGTGTGCTAATACACACACACACACACACCGATCAAGGCCCCCACTTGGATGATTAATTAAATGTTGGCCGGTCAGTGCATTAAAACTAATCTTGTTTTTTTGTGTGCAGATAAGAAATAACTTTCATTCAGTGGTGGAAGAAGTACTCTTTTGCTTACGTAAAAGTAGTAATACCACACTGTAGAAATAGTCTGTTACAAGTAAGACTCCTGCATTGAAAGTGTTACTTATGTAAAAGTATAAAAGTAATAGCATCAAAATATACTTAAAGTACTAAAAGTAAAATCATTATGGGGAATGGCCCATTTCAGAATAATATATATTCTATTATTGGATTATATTTATTGATGCATGAACGGAGCTTATTTTAATGTATTTATATATATTTTATATATTACTTGACATACGGGTGGCTTGTGAATTTCCTCCTGGGGACCAATAAAGCCTTATTGATATAATAATATCATTTATTGATTATATTTTGTATTGTTAATCTGAATCTGCATAGTAACCAAAGCTGTCAGATAACTTTAGTGGAGTAAACGGTACAATATTTGCCTCTGAGGTGTACTGGAGTAGAAGGTAGCAGAACATAGAAATACTCAGTTAAGTACCTCAGATTTGTACTTAAATACAGTCCTTGGGTAAATGTATTTTGTTACTTTCATTGATGTGTCACCTAATATGATTAGTTTCAGCTGATTAAATAAAGTTATATTGTATATAAATAACAAAATTAACAATTAAGTTAGCTTAGTTAATATATTATATTGAACACATTATTTATGTGCTATATTTCCCTTAATCTTTGTAGCAGGTGTTGCTATTCAAGAACATATTTTCTCATAGCAGTTGTGTATCATGTTTGAACATGTGAAAGGCTCTCTCTCTCTCTCTCTCTCTCTCTCTCTCTCTCTCTCTCTCTGTATGTGTGCCCTGGGATGACCTTGAACATCTTCAAAGAGATGTGAGAAAACATTCACCTGCAGACCTGGCACAGGGGAGTACAAAACATGTTTTTAAGACACTTGATCACTTGCATTAAACTAGCATTCATTCTATTATATCAGTCCATTATTCCATGTTATTCTATTCTGAGAATAGGTGTCCTCTATTCTTTTGTCATGTAACACAACTATAATTGTGCTGTTTTTTTAATTATATGTGTTATTTTCGGAGTGTGTGTGTCAGTTTATTTATAATATGTTTCAATACATTTTGCATCAACAGTACTCATGTATAGCTACTTTACTGCTTAATAAGAACTCCAGTTGAATAATGGGGTCAGTTGTGTGTGTGCTTGTGTGTGTGTGCTTGTGTGTGTGTGTGTGTGTGTGTGTGTGTGTGTGTGTGTGTGTGTGTGTGTGTGTGTGTGTGTGTGTGTGTGTGTGTACACGTGTGAGTGTGTGTGTGCAGGAGAAACAAGCAGATGCTTAACGGGTGGGGTGGGGGACTGAGGGGGGAGGAGGTGGTAAACGGGGAGTGTAGGACGAGTGGGGGTCATATGAGTCAAGCCTCACGCATGGAGGATGCCAGGGGACGCGGGGGCAGCAGGTATAAAAGCAGAGGGTGCCACTGTGCTCATGTCCAGACTGGCTGCAGGAAGACTCAACTCAGTCTCAGCATGATCGCCTTGATTATTCTTGCACTCCTGGGTGCTGCGGGTAACCCACAAAACCACACACACACACACGCACACACACACACACACATACACACACACACACACACACACACACACACACACACAAATGCCTATACAGATATACATCCTCACACATTCATACTACACACTTGTCACTTTTTTTTTAATAACTTATGATGATGACAACAACACTTCCACACACGCGTGTAATAATGTTAGAAGACATATCTGGCTCGGTTTCTGAAGAACCGACACTGCATATCTGACTTCTCTTACCTTACTTCTCTTGCCACTGTATGCCACCTATTCCTTTCATCTCTCCCCTGTCAGTTGCAGCCCCCATGGAAGACAAAATCGTGGGAGGCTACGCGTGTGAACCCCACTCCCAGGCCCACCAGGTGTCTCTGAACCTGGGATACCACTTCTGCGGAGGCTCCCTCATCAATGACCGCTGGATCATCTCCGCTGCCCACTGCTGGCAGAAGTCAGTATTATACACAAAGTGTTCACTATTTTGTAATTTAGTGCACTTTAGTCATTTTTAACCTAGAAACGTTTGGCTGGGAGTCAAACACCCACACCACTAGACTATACTTGACCCTTGCTATCCTGTTATTGCAAGACAGAAAGCACTTAATTGGCAAAAACAACAAAAATTATATTAAATGGTTTATTTGGTCCATTCTCCCTTCAACTTCTCTTTGACGTTATTGTCGTTTTATGATTGCCCTTTAAATGTTTTTTCAATGTGATTACTGCCTGTGAATGGCCTTTGTGCTATATAAATAAACTTGCCTTTCCTTGTCTTAACCCATCTCTCTCAGCCCATTTTCCCAGATCGCCATCCTGGGCGAGAACCACATCTGGCAATACGATGGGACGGAGCAGTACATGCCAGTGGACGCCATCTACTGGCACCAGAGCTATGACTACAGGACACTGGACTACGACATCATGCTGATGAGGCTGGCCCACCCTGCCACACTCAATCAGTATGTGAAGCCCGTGGCCCTGCCCGCTGCCTGCCCCATGGCAGGAGACATGTGCGTCGTGTCTGGATGGGGGAACATCTACTCTGACAGTGGCAAGTGGAAAAAAAACAGCAACAGAACATTATGACACCCATAATGACATATTCATGATAAATATTTCAATTTTTCATTTATACTAGGGCTGCAACGATTAGTCGATCGGTCATGTATCTTTTTTATTTGCTGCTTGATGCTTTAGATATTCAAATGTTTGGTTCATGGATCATCATAAAATGAATACTTTAGTTTTTTGGCTGCTGTCAGATAAAGCAAGCACATTTAAGACATCACGTTGGATCCTGGTAACTTGTGATGGCATTTGCTAATTTTTATGACATTTTCTAGACTAAATTATTAATTGATTCATCAAAACAATTAATTGAAAATAATCGTTAGTTGCAGCAATAATCTATACACTTTAACCCAAGGCTGAGAACAAAAACAGGAGCAGTAAGAAAAAAAGTGCTGCACAACCTATAGTTTCTAAGGAATCTCTCCAAGAAATCTAATCTAATTTGTATTAGTGGTAATGCATAGGTTACATCAAAGATAGTAGCCTACACCTCAATAAAGTGTGTTGACTGACCAACCTCCATAACCCCCTTTCCTTTTTTAGTGTTCAACCCGTTTTACCTGCAGTGTCTGGACCTCCCCATCCTGTCCCAGAAAGACTGTGACAACTCCTACCCCGGCATGATCACTGACCGCATGGTTTGTGCTGGATTCCTGGAGGGAGGAAAGGATTCCTGTCAGGTATTACTTCAAAAATATCAACCCATTAATAACCAGTAGATGATGCCAACACACTGTGTAAGCATCTCAACGAACAGACCGTACCAAAAAGTGATTCAAATATCCATAATATTGTTCTCTTCTCAACTGCTCCTCTCTTCTGCCCTTTCTACATTATCCTCCGCTTTACCATCCACTCCTCTCCTCCTGGCCCCTCCTCTTCTCTGCTCCTCTTTTATCCTCCACTTTCTCATCTGCTCCTCCCCTCATCTCCTGCCCCTACTCTCTGCTCCTCCTCTGCACTTCTATCATCTTCCCCCCCTGCTCCTGTCCACTCTACTCAGGGTGACTCTGGCGGACCTCTGGTATGCAACGGGGAGCTCCAGGGCATCGTGTCCTGGGGCCAAGGCTGTGCCCAGCCCAACTACCCCGGCGTCTACACCAAGGTCTGCAGCCTGATGCCCTGGATCACTGATATCCTCGCCAACTACAGCTAGCCTGCTGGCCACCATGCAAAAAGGTCACAGATGGGAAAGAGGCAGGGAGAGAGAGATATCATTTGTGGTACAGGCGCACCGCTAAGCAGTGTGACCCCAAAACAAAGAAGAAAAGAGAGACGGGAAAGCCAAGATAGGAAAGAAATAAAGAGAGAATGATGAAGCATGTGTTCAATCAATAAAATAACAGCAAATAAACAACTCTGTGGTTCATTTCCTCCCCTCCTGAAAATGTTTCAAAGGTCATTAGAAAGGTTGTGTGTACAAACCTCTGAGACGCTATATCGGTTCATTATCATCATTAGTTGAATGAAAGAAAATGACAGCAGGACTACCTAGTCAACGTACATATACAAATACACAAAAGTACATCGACTTCCTAACAAGAAACAGAGAGCATAGCTTTCCTTAAAAAAAAACAACATTGCGCTATTCAAAGCCAGACTCACAATCTTCAGTCCAGTCAGTTCAGTTCTTCAGTCACTTTATCTCTGATCTCTGTACTTTAGTGACAAGGAAAAGTGCCCTTGCAGACTTCCATTTGATCATCAATTGTAATATAAACTGACCTTCGAAGACTTCCAAGTGACAAATGTATCACGTAATGTGGCTATTGGGGGTTGGAAAGCACTCTGTCTTATCAGTGGCACCATGTGTGAGGCTTGAAACTGTGATATTCATCACTAAAGCATGAAATTATAGATCTTTGAAGACAGCGGTATATCCAAGATATGATATGAGACCAGTCATCATTTATGGTAAAGAAAAATAACTAAATAAATCACACTTGGGAGACTATTACTTGTGGGTGGCAGTTAAAACCTAGCATGTATGATGTGAAACAACAGGTACATGTCCATTTTTGCGGGATTGGAAACATTAGAAATTATCCAAGAGAAGAGACAGACTACTTTTTTATCATGAATGTTCCTGACTCCTGTAAGTTCATTCTGTTAAGCTGACAAAGGCATTTTTTCAAAAGAAGGACAATGTTTTTGTTTGCTCCAAAGAATTGACAACAAGACAAATCCTGTGCATTATAACTAAAGCACCTGTTGCTGCCATAGCAGATGTTATAACTGTTGGCTTCATCGCTGGACTGTGATATGGCGCTTTTTACAAATCAACTTAAACTCTAAAAGAGTGGCTAAGTCTTTGAGTTTGGCATACTTGTGTAAATTTAAGTAAAGCACAGTCTCTTCTGTATTTTTTTTATTGGATTTATGATTTATGTATTATCTTCAATGAATTAATTTAGGATTATGTAAGGATGTATAGTAAGGGCCTGTCTGAACATAGAGATTAAATGGTAACATGGTGCCCCTCTATAATAATCTTTTGCCAACATGCTATTGTAAGGAATTACCTATTACCAAAAATGAATTAATTTAGGATTAATGTAAGGATGTACAGAAAGGTCCTGTCTGGATGAAACAAGGACAGCAAGGTGGAATGGGAGATTAAAGGTGCTATTTACCACATCCAGCCACTAGATGTCGCCCTCCCTTCCCATTGCGTTCATGTCACAACACCGATGTTGCTCACCATCAAACTCACCAAACATTTTCTCAACAACTGGCAACCTTGATCGCTGACGTCACACAGATGCCATGTGACACCAACGTCGTTATGCGTTTGGCTCACAAGTCTGGTTAGAAGCAGGAACCAAACGTCAGACATCTTAGACCGAGATAAACCAACCATTACATTTGGACCCGGCAAATGATTACAATCATAGTATTTATTTTTTTGGAAAAGTGATACTTTTATTCCACACCTTTCTAAAAGCTCCCTGGATGTATTATTTAAAACACATTATTCGACTACATAAAGTTATCAATATTATATATAATATATATAACAATTTAAATAGTCACATGGTGCCCGAAATTAGACAATACCACCCATCTTTAACAATATTTGGACCAAAAAAAAAGCTTGTTTTTTTGTTGTTTTAATTTGAAGTTTTACCTGCGAGTCCATTTTAACAATCTAGCCATATTTTATCAACCATGAAATGCCTGATTAAATGTTCTGTCATTGTTTGTTGTGGCAATTCACCTGATTAGACTGATTAGGCTGGGTGGGGCTGCACACCTGTGGTGCATGAGCAGGGCACCCATGGGTAACCAGCCACCACCACACACCCTCAGGGAGACAGCACTGTCATGGCAGCGTGTTAACATCTGTTCTGGCCGCTGTACCATCTTGCCATCTCCATTACACTGGCTTTACAACATCTACCTGTGTCCTGTGTCGGAGGAGCCCAGCAAAACCGCTTAGGTGGCGTGCGGCAGATTACAGCGGCAGCCCCAGTTGTGGATTTGGTATATTATCTGGTTTTCAAATTGTTTGTGTTATACCTAACCGGCTGGTCAGTAGCGAAAAGGCAGCACGCTCTGTAGAAGCTGTGGCGTCATCTTCTCACTGGGACACCATTACTGTGGTTCCAGTCAGAAGGGAACATTTTTAAAGGGTTTTGTTGCTGTATCTCCAGTGATGAAGATACAGTCTGAAGTCGCCACAGCATGTTGAAACTGATTAGCAATTTAGGAAATAAATCGATCTATTGCAGTAATTGTGTGTTGCCTTCTTTTCTTTGTGATGTCACCAGCAACTAAAATGCAACTGTTTAAAAATGAATATAAAGTTATCACTCTGTCCTAACCCTTAGTTACCCCATCACTGTCCCTGTGGGAAAGGATCAGAGCTCAGGACAGAAGCTCTTTCTAACAGCTACAGAGGTAGTCTCATAATGAAAGGAAACAAACAGCTCAGATATAAAGAGAGAGACTTTAGAGAGTATTATTTTTGGTTGAAAAGATTTATTGATCATTTTCATTTTGTCCAGTAAACAGCCTGATGTTAAGGCGCTGCCGGGATCTGAACAGGATCATTTAGTAGCTTTGCATGGTCTGGATAACCCAGTCCTTGAGAACGCAAACCTAGGAAAGAATCAATAAAATACACAGGAGTTAGCCGAGAGCTTGATGTTAGAATGCCATCTCAACATAGACTAAGGTTTATCTTGAAATCACATACTACTCATACTCTGATAGCTACGAATTACAATTATTGTAATAACTATGATGCTATTAGATATACAAAAAAAACAATGACTTATAATAATAACTAAGGGAATCGGCTATAAAACGAAAAGAGCCACACATCAGAAAGATATGAAATGAAATAAAAATGGATGAAAATTGAGAGTTGGAAAAAGGGAAACACCATCCCTCTCCTTTAGGTCTCTACCTTGGCATAGACACCGGGGTGGTCCCTCTCGGCACATCCATATCCCCAGGACACAACACCCTGCAGCTCACCGTTGCACACCACGGGGCCACCAGAGTCTCCCTGCAAGACACAATATAAGTCAACCCTTAACCCCTTAACACCTAACATCTCACCCAACCTTCACCAAGCACCAAACATGGCCGGTTGAGTAGTGAGCTGTGTTCCTGCAGATGGAACGTACCTGGCAGGAGTCCTTGCCTCCCTCCAGGTAGCCAGCGCAGAACATGGACTGGGTGATCATGCCAGGGTACGAGTTGCTACAGTCCTGATGGGAGAGGATGGGGAGGTCCAGACACTGCAGCTTGTTCTTGTCGGCGGCTAGAATAGGGATGAAGAAGAAAAACCCTTGTTTACGTCTGAACTCAATGTACAGCGTGTGTTTTGTACAACTGACTTACACTGGTTCATTCATTGAATTTGTACTACTTTGTACATTTAATCGATTTTTTTTCTATTTCTATTTCCTTTGCTATTTGCATCTTCTTACTTCGTTCATGTTTGATCATTTTCAATTTGTTTACTTGTCCTGCTGGGATTCATTTTTCTTATCTTATACAACCAGCCAGGTCCCCTAGACCAGAACCAGGATGGGTGGAGCCACTACTCACTGGAGCTCATGGTGTTTCCCCAGCCAGACACAGTACACATGGTCCCAGCGGGAGCACAGGCGGTGGGCAGGGCCACGGCCTGCACATATGCGTTCAGGGTGGCGGGCGTTCTCAGCTTGATCAGCATGATGTCGTTGTTAATGTTGTAGGAGCTGTAGTTGGGGTGACGGATGACGCGGGAGGAGGAGATGAACTGCTCAGTATCCTCGTTGACCCTGATGTGGTGCTCGCCCAGACGCACCTCCACACGACTAGAGAGAGAGAGACAGAGAGAGAGATTGCGAGGAACATTGGTAGTTAACTGCAACCCTTTGAAACTGTATTTGATGCTAAGATTGTTTCTATTTCAGTATTTTATGTAGAATTAGAGGTGGCTATATCCAAATGAAATCCCAGCCGGTGAATCAGCGTTGGTAGGCTTCATATCACAAGAGTTCACTCACGACTTGTAGCAGTGAGCAGCAGACACAACCCAGTCTGGGCTGACCAGGGAGCCTCCGCAGAAGTGGTATCCAGAGTTCAGAGACACCTGGTGGGGCTGGGAGTGCTTCACGCACTCATACCCTCCGACAATCTTGTCCTCCTCAGCGACTATAAGGGAAACACACAACACATGATCTCAAGCATTAACCCAGGTTGGTACGTACTCACCATTCATCATTTTTGTTTAATTCAATGAACCAAATGTGTTAAGCACTTTTCTAGCCAGTAATAGGTCTCAAAACTCTGCCATTGTTTACAGATTTACACCTGCATTTACACACTGATTGTAATATCAACCATACAAGACCATACAAACATCAATAAGGAGGCAGATGTCTTGCTAAAGACCCATTTCCCCCAAGAAATCCTCCATTTGCGAATGGGGGATTAAACCAACAACCCCATGAACTACTGCTGCCAATGCTGCCTTTCGTTTGTGTGGAAACTCACAGACAGCTCCGAGGAGCAGAAGAAAGACCAGAGACCTCATGGTTGCTATGTGATCAGGTTGATGAGGTATGAGCATTTGCCTGAAGCTTTTATACTCACGATCTGGAGATCTTCCCCTCTTTCCTGTCCATTTCATTGGTCAGTCAGGAGCCAATCTCCTGCACCTGCTCTAAGATTATGCAATTTAATTCCTTGAATTACCTGAAACCTTGGAGTCCTTGCCAAAAAGCAACAGTTGGTTACATCCCAACACTTTTAGTTAACCTAAAAATAGCATAGTGCGGTTTGCTCTGCTTTTGTTAATGAACAAAATGAATCCAAAATGTAAAAGGTTATAAACTTTTAGATTAGATTTACCTGCACTTCATGTCAATCTCATTATACTGTCGTTATGATACAAGTAATTTCGGCTCTGTTGAATTTTAGACTTATTAAATAGATTCAATATTAATATAATATTATTGCATTTTGTTTCAAATGGATCACTGCATGAATCATGAACCCAAAGGAACCCAACATATCGAAATGGATACAATAAATATTGGATTTATAGATCTTTTTTTATTATAGCTTCTTTTACCCTTGAAAAATGTAAATTTAAGTTAGTTGTTTATTTAGTTGACTCATTAAACAGATTAAATGGATTCAATTCATAGCAGATAAAATACATATTTTATATTATATATAATAGATTGTTTAATCTTTGAAACATGTACATTTAAGTTAGTTGGTTTTCAACTCTATTGACTAGTTACAGCAAGTAATCATGGCTTATCTGGTGACAACCCTATTTTGTAATACACACAGCAAAAATTATTCAAATGACATTTTGATTAATCGATTAATGGTTAAGGTCATTTATCTTTTTTATTTGCTGCTTGATGCTTCAGAAATTAAAATGTTCGGATGGATCATCATAAAATTAATACTTTAGTTTTTTGGCTGCTGTCAGATAAAGCAAGCACATTTAAGACATCACGTTGGACCCTGGAAACTTGTGATGGCATTCGCTATTATTTATTACATTTTCTAGACTAAATTATTAATCAATTCATCAAAAAATTATCATTTCATTAATTGACTATGAAAATAATCGTTAGTTGCAGCAATAATCTATACACTTTAACCCAAGGCTGACAACAATCAAAACAGGAGCAGTAAGAATTTTAAAGTACTGCACAACCTATAGTTTCTAAGGAATCTCTCCAAGAAATCTAATCTAATTTGTATTAGTGGTAATGCATAGGTTACATCAAAGATAGTAGCCTACACCTCAATAAAGGTTACATGCCGCTATTCCGACATGCCGCTACTTAGACATTGACGTCTAGTGGTCGGAGTGGCGGCATTAATATTATTTTCCAAGCGTCCCACTACTGCGACAATTTTTTTTCCCCATTGTCTGAGTAGCGGCACGTTACTTTTTTTCAAACGTCCTGCCATTCCGACATGAGGCCATTAATATTTGTCATTATCATTGTACTTTAAATTAATTAATTAATGTGATTATACCCATATGTTCTGGACTTAGCATACACGCAGCTTATGCATGGGTGTGACAAATACATGGGAAAACAATTTCTAAAAAGAGCCAATCATCCAACTTCGAGGCTGCCCCTAGTTGGTAATATATAGGACTAGCCTATCCATATCAAATCCAAAAGCAACAATCTTCATAACAAAATCAGAGTATCCTTTTCAAAAAATATTATTTCGCCGTTCTTAAATTAGGCTTCCACAGCGCAAAAAAGGTAGGCCTACACCTTGAAACTTTGTTCAATCAACTTAAAGTCCGATTAAACTTCATTCAAAGGCAGTCCATAATTCTAATTAAATTGATTTCTAACGAACAAGTCCAAATTTCAGGTCCTAGAGCTTTATTCGTGCATCTTCTTATATATTTTTAAGTAGACTGCTGGCCTGCACGCACAGAGTTTGTTTGATGCATGGAGTTTCAACCTTTTCCCCCTGAGAGCTGAATAAAAATGAGGAGAGCTCCCTGTCTTTTACATAATGTGTAGGCCTAACATTTATTCACATGGCCGGTTCAAAATCACCTAGTTTTTGACTGAAATGTGTGCCGATATCAATTATTGTGAAAAACATTGTTTGGAGTAGAGGTCTGCACTCGCGATGCAAATGGAAGCTCATTGCGGGTGCGGGCGGGATGATAGAGGTAGGCCTACATTTATTCTATATTAATAACTATTATTATTATTCTATTGCACTTTCTATGAAAAGTAGGCCTAATTGTCGTAATAGCGGTACCAAAAAAGATCGGATGCGGGCGGGATGATAGAGGTAGGCCTACATTTATTCTATATTAATAACTATTAATATTATTCTATTGCACTTTCTATGAAAAGTAGGCCTAATTGTCATATTAATAACTATTATTATTATTCTATTGCACTTTCTATGAAAAGTAGGCCTAATTGTCGTAATAGCGGTACCGAATTGTAGTAGGCCTAATTGTCGTAATAGCGGTACCAAATTGTCGTAATAGCGGTACCAAAAAAGATCGGATTAGGGGCATGTCTAAATAGAGGCATGTCGTAATGACGGGATGTCGTAATGGAGGGTTGTCGTAATAACGGGCTGTCGTAATAAAGGGCGGACCCCCTCAATAAAGTGTGTTGACTGACCAACCTCCGTAACCCCCTTTCCTTTTCTAGTGTTCAACCCGTTTTACCTGCAGTGTCTGGACCTCCCCATCCTGTCCCAGACAGACTGTGGCAACTCCTACCCGGCAAGATCACTGACCGCATGGTTTGTGCTGGATTCCTGGAGGGAGGAAAGGATTCCTGTCAGGTATTACTTCAAAAATATCAACCCATTAATAACCAGTAGATGATGCCAACACACTGTGTAAGCATCTCAACGAACAGACCATACCAAAAAGTAGGGATGTCCGATATTATCGGCCCACCGATATTATCGGCCGATATTGGCATAAAAAATCAAGAAAAATCAGAAAATATCGGTATCGGTTTTTAACAAAGCTCAAAATGACTAAAGTGGCCTATGGCATGTTATACCTTGTTGGAAAGCTCTAATTGTCCTGAGTCGAATGCAAGTGACCATTTTCTGTTAGTACAAAGACAGTGTGAAATAAATAAACACTTTGTTTGAAATAATTTCAGACATCTGTTATGTTTCAAGTGAGGACGTGGTTTGATGACATCATCAAACGCGCCGCGCCGTCTCAATAACAAGCCTGGGCATGTGCGGCCGTGTAGTGGGACGCCAGTTGTAGCTGTAGTTATGTCGGTGGTTTGGAATTATTTCAAAGTTTCTACGTCGAATAGTAAAATTGCGGTTTGCAATGAGTTTAAAGCGGAGGTTTCACGTGGCCGCATATATCGGTATCGGTTGATATCGGTATCGGAAATTAAGAGTTGAACAATATCGGTTATCGGTTATCGGTAAAAAAGCCAATATCGGACATCCCTACCAAAAAGTGATTCACATATCCATAATATTGTTCTCTTCTCAACTGCTCCTCTCTCCTTTCTACTTTATCCTCCGCTTTATCATCCACTCCTCTCCTCCTGGCCCCTCCTCTTCTCTGCTCCTTTTATCCTCCACTTTCTCATCTGCTCCTCCCCGCATCTCCTGCCCCTACTCTCCGCTCCTCCTCTGAACTTCTATCATCTTCCCCCCCTGCTCCTGTCCACTCTACTCACGGTGACTCTGGCAGACCTCTGGTATGCAACGGGGAGCTCCAGGGCATCGTGTCCTGGGGCCAAGGCTGTGCCCAGCCCAACTACCCCGGCGTCTACACCAAGGTCTGCAGCCTGATGCCCTGGATCACTGATATCCTCGCCAACTACAGCTAGCCTGCTGGCCACCATGCAAAAAGGTCACAGATGGGAAAAAGGCAGGGAGAGAGAGATATCATTTGTGGTACAGGTGCACCGCTAAACAAAAAACAGCAGTGTGACCCCAAAACAAAGAAGAAAAGAGAGACGGGAAAGCCAAGATAGGAAAGAAATAAAGAGAGAAAGATGAAATGTGTTCAATCAATAAAATAACAGCACATAAACAACTCTGTGGTTCATTTCCTCCCCTCCTGAAAATGTTTCAAAGGTCATTAGAAAGGTTGTGTGCACAAACCTCTGAGATGATATCGGTTCATTATCATCATTAGTTGAATGAAAGAAAATGACAGCAGGACTACCTAGTCAACGTACATATACAAATACACAAAAGTACACTCTCAATAAAGTACAGAATTGTACCTTTAGGGGTACAATGGCTTGTCACTGGGGCAGTACCCTCGGAAGGTACAATTTTGTACCCTTGACACTGGGTACTTATTTGTACCCTTGTGGTTTGTACCTTACAAAGACCAATATTGTACCTCTGGTGGCAATTTTGTAGCCTTATTTTGAAGTAAAAAAATGGACCTTTAAAAAAGGTACAAAATTGGCCTTTATAGGGTACTGTTGTGATGTTCTTTGAGGAAGAAGGCCGCCGACACAGGATCGCTTTTAACTCACTTTATTTGTTTAGCTTTAGGTCTATTATCTATGAAGCAAATGGAGGGGAATTGTATCATTCACGCGTGGAGCGACTCTTAGCTGGATATCTAACAGATACGCGGCCTCTAGAGTTTCTGCCCTCCCCCCGCTTGTGTGGTTTGGTAGTACCTGGGCAGGCGTGGCCTCTATGACGCATAATATGCTCTGATTGGCTAGTGTTGAGCGCCCGCCCCCAGTGTATTATGTGTGCTGCCATCTGGTGGCCAGGTTCGGTTAATACAGCTTATATATTTGTTTCTATTCCCTAGTGGCTATGTGTAGATATTACAGCTTATGTATTTATTCCTGTCCCCTTGTGGCTATGTGAGGATATTACAGCTTAGTGTTATATGTGCGGTTATACATTCGTCACAGTACAGTATAGTACCATTATTTATTATAAATGTATTATTTATTTATTATTTATTATAAATAAATAAATGTTAAATTCATCAGAATGTATTTTTTATTTTCACATTTCAATTTCATTTAACTTTGAACAATGTAAAATTGTCCATTGCAGGCAAGTCCATTCTCCACCAACCTTAAAACTGCATTCATGAAAATAACACTTGTGACAGAAGATCTAACATTTTCACATGTCAATTTTGTACATCTTTAAATACTATGTCAAAGTGTGACATACAAACTGTTATCCACAGAATAAGTGTCAAATACTTTTAATTTCATCGCCTGGTTTTAGTAAAGTCCATTCTCCATCAACTTTTACACTGTATGCATGAATGTGACAGTCATATGACAGAGGAACCAACATTTTACCACAAAGGATCCACAAGGTATCGATGTTCAAAATTTACTTGACTTGCCAAAACAGTGGAATTCTCTCTGAATGCAGTACATCTATGACAAATACATCTTTGACAGCATACTTGACATTGTTGACTCTAACATCAGACACACGTTGGATAGCTTTGTCTGTAAAATCTACATTACAAGGGTTGTGATTGACTATCAGGGCTCTCTGGAGTTCCACAGGTAAATGTAAAAATGGAGTGGTCACACTTTTCCCAGGCACCTTTTCAAATTCACCCAGCAAACTCTGTGAGGAAAACTCCCAGCATTGTCTGAACTGGTGTCTGTTGCTCAGAGTTGTAGCTATGTTAACTATATTTCTGCAGTTATGGGCAACCATTTTAAAATATTGGTGCTTTCCCCCAAATCTCATGCACCATAATAAACGCAGAGGCCCATACATTTCTATGAGTCTTGCATAATGGATTAAGTAATGACACTTAGGTGTAATAACATCCCCAAATACATCTGTCATTTCTGTCAGAAACTCTTGAACAAGTAAATTTAACAACAAAAGATTTTCTCTTCTCACCTCTGGAGCCATAACAATCTCAGTAATCTCTCGACATAACAGAAAAAATATTTACAATTTGGTGGCACACGGTGTGCCATTAGAAAAGGCAGCAGCCTGAAGAAGCACCACTTCTGTGAAGCAGATCCCATAACACCAACATTCTGGGGTCTCTCTGATAACTGTACTGGCTTGTTTGCTTTGTCATTTTGACCAATGTGTATGTGTTGCAGTTCCTCATTTATCTCTAGTATTGTTATGCATTTTTCTGAATGAGCTTTGCAAATAACTAGTTTCATAACTAAAGGAATTACACCCTCTAATAAATCGTGTATTATGTCTGGTGGTAAAGCTGTTAAATGATGATAAAAATGATGATGATAAATTACTTTATCATTAGGGACTTGTTGGATGCGGGCAAGATGACACAGATGAACTTCAGATGTTCTTAAAACAAAGCTGTCTTCCGTTAACAAATGTTTCTTATCTTGATGAGTAGCCATGCAATAGCGACAAACTCTACCTGAGTTAAATGACATGGTAAATCCACCAACCATGTGAGCTGACAAGTTATCACCAGATAAAGTGGCAAGAGCTGCATGTATGGTGTGCTCAGTTTCATCAGTCAATGTCAACAGTCAATGTAAAACCATCAGTACCAAGTTTTTTAAGATCATCAAGCAAAGGCTTTAAGATGACATCAAAACCACACTGTTTTACATAGGAATAACATAGCAATAATGCTAAATGAATGTGTCTCTGCTGAGATCTATATTTTTTTCCCAAATTGCCTACTGTGTAATAAAATGCGCACAGCTTGTGTTTGGTTCTTTTTGACCCCAAAGGATTTACTACTTCAAAGTCATCCTCATAAAAATGCAGCCGCAGTGCATTTGGGTGGTCTTTAAAAAATGTGTGTTGTTTAAAAATGTGTCCATCACAGTAGTCTGCTAAAAATTCGCTGTCTGTCTCGGGATTAGTCTTAGACAGAATTTGATCCCGAATGTCCTCATCAGAACAGTATTCTTTAAGCACCTTATCAATTGGTACATATGAATAGGAGCCCACTGTGTGTCCTACAGAATCCCTTAACTTATAATGGACAGGTTCTATCATATTGAGCTTGGATTTACAATGTTCTTTTATCATATATGGAGATCGGATAGCCTTTGATGCCTCATCAAAAAAATAATTTGACTGTAGAACCCTTTTTAGCTCTGGACTTTTTGATATATCAAAACCACTTTTCTGCAAGTGGTAAGCTATGAAAGTGTCATAGTTCTCCTTGAAAAAACAAAGTAAGAAATTGACATCAACAATTTCTTTTTGAACTGAGACTGGAAGGTGATTTTTCTCTCTACATTTTAGAATGAATGAGAAAAGATTTTTTCTGAAATTGAGTAACAGTTCATCCATAGAGGGAGGATTTTCAGTGATGGAATCTGTCCCAGGCTCATCAGAATCCTCAGAGGCCACCTCATCTTCATCTCCATCACAGTTGTACTGACATAAAACTCTGTCTCTGTGTCTCCTACTGTATACGCATGTCATCTAAAAGACTCACATTTCGTAAATGTTGACTTGCAGTCATTAAGTCCACATGTAATAGTGAAATTAGCTTCATGGGCATGAATAATTCCTATGTGCTGAATTAGTTTCATCAAGGTGAATGTTCTCCTTGAGCATTTGGAGCACTGGTATAGACGAGGCATGGTGGAGTCAATAGAGGAGGTTTACTTGCCTAGTGACAGTTATTGGCAGAGGCTTATCACCATCCACAACTATTTTGGTGATGTGCCTTTGGAGTAACATCAGTGTGTTCTTCTGGTGTCATGGAAATGCTAGATTGAACACAAAGTAAGTACAGAAAGCAGAGATGATTCCCTCGTCAATTGCTGAGCTGTGACACAACTCGATGCCGTCCACTTTCACAATTCTCGGAGCTCTCCTGGTGAAGGCCATTTTCCAGTCTCGATCCGTCAACTGGATAGTTGGGTATGGAGTGGCAGGGTCACACTATTCAAAACCAAAAGGAATTACGACAAGCAAATGAGATTAACATGATAGCTTTTCCACTATAAAATGTAATTTTACACTATATGGAATAATAAGCACATTTATTATCTACCTTGCTTGACTTTTATTGAATATTCTGTCTTTGTTAACACATTGTATTGCTGAAATTGTTGGTTATGATTAGAATGTGACTGTTCTGATGTGGAGTTCAGGCCCCAAAAAGTGTAAGATTTTAAATATTATTGTGCACAAATGCACTTGATAAGCATTTAATGAGCATTTAAAAAATATATTGTTTTCAAATTGAGTTAAAGTTAGTATTGAAGAAGTAATTTACTCGGTAATTGAATAATGGTTGAAGGCTAACAATTATATGGGACCATCCAGACAGTATTCAGCACAGCATCATTATCACCTTACTTACCACTTACAGTATGTATGGAGCCATTATATTAGCAAAAGAGCTGCACATGCGTATCTCAATCGGTGTGAGCGTAATCAGATTTGTAAATGTGTGACAAAATTAATAAATTAGTAATTCAATTTGTGAATGGTACAAGAATCTGCAAATGTGTATTTAGAATCTGTGTGTGTGTAATGAGATTTGATAATGTGTACAAAATAATCTACAAATCTGTATTCAGATTTTCAAGTGTACTGCGATCTGTAAATGTGTACACAGATCTGTAAACCTATTAAACATCTGCAAATACGTACCCAGATCTTTATGTGCCTATGTCTTCAGTTACAACTGAGGCGGGTGTCTCAATTGGCCTTCTTTTCAAACATGATTTTTGCTACAGATCTGCAAGAGCATGAGGATTTTTATGTAACCCGTCTATGTAATTATGTCTATGGGTTGTATTGCTTTTGAGGCAGACCATATACAATGCAAGCCTGTGAGTCTAATCAGGGCAAAATATTCTAAATAAAAATTAATAAATAAATCACAGCAGCTTGAGCCTGTCAGGCTGTGCTCGGGGCCAAGAAAACATTTGGTTAAAGACACAAATCCTTGCACGTTTTTGCAGATCTGTCAAAAGTATCTGGGTATGTACTTGCTGATGTTTTCACAGGTTTATAGATTGATGTACACATTTACAAATGTTTGTATACATTTTCAGATCTGTGTATGCATTTACAGATCGCAATACACTTGCAAAACTGAATACAGATTTGTCAATATTTTCTTACACATTTTCAAATTTGATTACACAGATTCTAAACACACATTTGCAGATCCTTGCACAGATTCACACATTTTGTTACGCATTTACAAAGCTGATTACACAAACAGTTTTTAGATGAGCATTTGCAACCATTTTTATAAATCTGATTATGCACACAAAGATTGAGATACGCATTTGCAGATCTTTTGCTTCTATAATGGCTCCATACATGAAATGAAATATTTGAAGTGAATAAAGCATCCCTTTAATTTGAGATGTTTTGTTTTAAAAATGTTACTTTTTTCGACCTACAATCTAAGGTATCCTTAAATCAGTGGGTCTGTCAAGTATATTTTGTGTTGTGAGGTGAACAAAAGATGCTTGCAGTATAGACATACCTCTCCAAGAGTAATAAAGCAATCAATGTTCTCCTTGAAGATGTGTGGCAGAAAGATGAGGGCTGCTCTGAAGTCAATATCTGCAATAGAGCCCGACCGATATGGGATTTTTAAGGCCGATACCGATACAAATATTTGATGATTTAAAAATCCGATATTCCGATATATCGGCCGATATATATATTTAAAAAAGAAATTCCAGAAACACGCAACAAAACATAAACAGATATCCCTAACATTAGTTATATGTAGTTATTTATGAGTCCTCACTAAAATAATAGTATAATGCAGTGAACACACTTCACTGATGGGTCACACCGCGAGCGACATGAGCAGCAGGGGGCGCTGTGGCCGCTGGCTGCTGGCTGCCGTCGCCAGGGGGGCGGGGCTTCAAGCAGCACTGCAGACAGTTTGGTTGCTCCCATTGCAATATCAAGTTTGTAGTAGAGCTATTCGGCAGGCCGGCGTGACAAGCATGTTCAAATAACAATTTACACGTCTCCCCTGTTTATTATTTAGTAATCAAAATAACAGAAATGGAGATAAAGCATTATAAAGTGCAAAACACACTGCCGCCACGGCGCGTCTATGACACAAGTGCCGCCCGTAGCACCCATAGGAATATAGTCGTCTCCAGAGCAGAAGGAAAACTAAAGAAAAGAAAAAAGCGCCTTTGCGGCGGCACTTGATTTTTATTTATTTTTTATTTAACCTTTGTTTAAACAGGTAAAACACATTGAGACCGAGGTCTCATTTTCAAGTGTGACCTGTTAAGACAAGTACAAATTACACAGACATAAAACAAATTACAAAGATATAAAACAATCAATACAGTAGTACAAAAGAAAATAAAAGTTTAACAAATACATATAAAAGGTGGAAGAGAATTCAGCATGAGCACACCCTAGAAGCACTCTCTAAATCCCTTAACAATAATTTAAAACTGGCAAGGGGAATCAGGCTGGACAGCTTCAGCCTCTGCTGAAGTGTGTTCCAGGTTGAGGGGGCAGAGTAGGAGAAGGCCTTTTTACCGTGCTCAGTACGGACTGAGGGGATGGAGAAAGTGATGAAGTCCTGGGACCGTAGGCTATAACTGGACTGGTTACGAGATAGGTAGGATGTTAAGTAAGGAGGCAGCAGACCAATAATGGATTTGTAAATAAATAAGTACCAGTGTATGGTTCTCCGCATGGAGAGAGATGACCAATTGACCAAGGCATAAAGAGTACAATGATGTGTGAGGGGTTTACAACCAGTTATAAATCTCAGTGCACCGTGATAAACAGCGTCCAGTAGATGGAGACAATTTGCAGACGCATTCATGTACAGGACATCACCATAATCCAAGAGAGGCAAAAAGGTGGCAGAAACCAGCCGTTTCCTAACATTTAAAGAAAAACAATGCTTGTTCCTATAAAAGAACCCCAGTTTTAGTTTTAATTTCTTAAGCAGATTGTCAATGTGACATTTAAAAGAAAGGCCATCATCAATTATAATACCTAAGTATTTGTAGGTAGACACAAGTTCAATAGGGGCACCCTGTACAGAGGTGATACAGGGAAGAACAACTGGCACCTTCTTCATATTTGAAAAGAGCATTACTTTAGTTTTGTCCGCATTTAACACCAGTCTAAGGTGGGACAGGTGGGACTGTAACGCATCAAAAGCAGACTGCAGATGTTCAAAAGCAAGAGCAACAGTGCTTGCACAACAATATAAAATAGTATCGTCCGCATAAAGGTGAACAGAAGCATTAATATTTTGACCTATATCATTTATATAAATGGTGAAAAGGGTTGGCCCTAAAACTGAACCTTGCGGCACACCATTTGAAACTTTAAGAAAGCTGGAGGACAGATCACTGAACTGAACACATTGTTTGCGATTTGAGAGATAGTTTTCAAACCAACCGACAGCTTGGGCTGACAGACCTATATCTGTCAAGCACCGGCATAGAATAGCATGGTCAACAGTATCAAATGCTTTAGACAAATCAATAAAAAGAGCAGTACAATAGTTCTTCTTGTCTGAAGCCTCCACAATGTCGTTCAAAACCTTAATGGCAGCAGTCACTGTATTATGCTTCTTCCTAAAACCAGACTGGAGAGGGGATAAAATATTATGTAAACCCAAGAAATCCTTGATCTGTTCATTAACCAGCGTTTCAAGGACCTTGGCTAGAACTGAAAGTTTGGAAATTGGTCTATAGTTGGTCAACATTTTGGGGTCACCACCTTTCAAAAGTGGAAGGACAAAGGCAGTTTTCCAAACCTCAGGAATTACATTATTTAATATAGACAGATTGAAAACATGCAATACTGGTTGGGCTATAATATCTGCTGCCAGACGCAAAAAATAAGGCGGAAGATTGTCTGGGCCTGCCGACTTCCTAGGATCCAGCTCCCTTAAGGCTTTACCAACATCCCCAGCTGAGAAAGGAGAGAAGGAGAAAGAGCGGCTACTAACATGACTACTATAGGTATTGGCAGGAGGGGAGGGAGGAGAATTGCCAACTGATAAGGTGTCAAACAAAGAGCCGGAGGCTATGAAATGTTTGTTGAAACAGTTTAGCATCTCAGATTTATCATACACTGGGGTGGAATCAACAATAATATTAGGGGGCAACTCAGAGGGGCCAGAGTTGGTGGAGAGAGACTTTATGGTTTTCCAAAATCTCCTGGGGTCATTTAGACTATCAGTGGTCTGGGATATATAGTAATCACTTTTCGCTTTTTTAACAGAAGCAGTGAAATGATTTCTCAGTTGACGAAAAGAGAGCCAATCAGCCTCAGAACCAGACTTCCTGGCAATAGCCCAGAGCCGGTTCCTCTGATAAAGAAGGGTTGACAACTCACTTGTGAACCAAGGGCTGTCACGACCTTTGACCCTGAAGCGACGAATTGGGGCATGTTTGTTGACAAAGTAAATAAAACTATCATAAAAATATTTCCAGGCAAGGTCAACATCACCAATTAAAGAAATACGATCCCACCTAAAACGATATATGTCATGAAGGAAGGCTTGTTCATTAAAATGCTTAAGGTTTCTTTTCTGAATAACACAAGGCTTGGTACGGGGAATTTTGGTATCCCTGATAGCACCGATCACACAATGATCACTCAGATCGTTAGCAAAGACCCCGGTTGTGGAGAATTTGTGAGGCCTATTTGTTATCAAAAGATCAATGAGAGATGATTTGTCTAAGCATTTAGGGTTAAGACGGGTGGGGCCTTCAATGATTTGAGTAAAATCAAAAGACAAGCAATAGGCTTTAAAATCATCGGATACTGGGGAAAGCCAGTCCCAGTTCAGATCACCAATCAGGACAATTTCATTAAAACGAAGTTGAGATAAGAGCTGCATTAAACAGGGAAGTGTGTCAGAGGTGGCCGAAGGAGGCCTATAGCAACCAACAATAGTTAGATATTGTCCTCCGGACAGCTCAATATTTACTGCTACAATTTCAAACTGTTTAATAGCGGATTTAGAGAGCAAGAGCTGAACAGCAAGATTTGATTTTGTATAAATCGCCACGCCCCCACCTTTGCGGGGACGATCAGAGCGATGGATGTTGTATCCATCGATAGCTACATCTTTATCCAGAATAGACTTGGAGAGCCAAGTCTCAGAAACAACAATTAAGTGAGCACCAGTTGTCTTGGCCCAAATACGCATCATATCCATTTTAGGAAGCAGGCTACGTGCATTGACATGTATAATACGCAACCCGGTCGTGTTCTTAAAATCTTCTGGCGAGTTACATATAGTTGGGGGACCAGGGTTAGGCTGGATCCCAGACAACATCAAGAGCATTACAATTAAACATTTCTGCTTCACTTTTGACACAGCATTTCCATTACAGGGGTAATGCGCGGCGACGCTGTGAAATAGGACAGTTAGCGTGAAGTGTAGCGGGTTGCTGCTTCGCACCGACGCCGCTCATTTGCATAAAGTTAAACTAATTTCAACACTCCGCGTCGCTCTGGACGCCGGCGTCGCGCTGCTCGCTGCCGCCGCGGCACCGGCAGCTCCTTGTCGGCAGCGCTCATTGAAAATGAAGGACTGCCGGCCGCTTGTGCTGCTCATGTCGCTCGCGGTCGTGGATAACTCGTTCGCTCTGCCCGACTCTGGCTGGATCAGCCGGTTGTAGGGTTTGTGGCGTTATAACATGGTTGAAGGGTTTCGTCCGTTTTTTAAAATATTCATTTATCAGCCATTATAAATGCCGATACCGATAGTTTGGAAAATGCCTAATATCGGCCCATAATATCGGCCCGCCGATATATCGGTTGGGCTCTAATCTGCAAGACATAAGATATACTTCAAAATAACAGCATTTATTTCCAACATTTTTTTCTGATTCAAAAGGAGAGGTACAGGTAAGCTGTAACTGTGTAAACTGTGTATTTGGTCCACTGCAATTAGAATATGCTCAATTATTTAACCAGATTTATCTTAAGTAAATAACCAAGCACATTCCAATGTCCTTAAGATTAGACAGCAAGCTACTATTGGAATTAATCAAACTAGGACTTTTTTCCCCACAAAAAACTAGGATAGGGGAGCCAAATAATTTTCTTCTGTAAAAATTAAGACTTGTAAATAGAAAATGCTTCACATCATTCTCCTTGCAGCAAGTGTGGCAAGTCAGGATAAAGTGCCCCTTTCAGTAAGGCAGAGGGGAAATGTATCTTCCAAATTCTGCAACTTAATAGTCAATTTAATGCAAACATGAAGAAAACATCCCAAAGATTAGTTAAAACTGTTATTCATCAAGATAGCAAACAAGTTGAGTATCCATCCAATAATGTTAAAGAACACATTTAAAAATAAATTATGTTAACAGTGAATTATATTTGTACACACAAGTTTAATTTTATTTATTTTCATTATTTAATCAGTACCTGGTAGATCCTCCGTGAGAGCCTCTTGTCTTGCTTCCAAGTAGAGTTTAGACTGTGGGGATTTCCCTCGAGCCAGATTGAGAACCTTTGATACAATACAGCTGAAGCCTTCATTGAATCGCTGACGCACGTTTCCTATTGCTGGATGGATCTGTTCCAACTCATTGTACAATTACAGGTGAAAATGTATGTAATGTAAATTGAAGATCACCTGCCCTGAAAGACTCCAGAGCAAATGCTGTCACATATTTGTCATTGTGAAATTTGCGTCACAGTGGCATATATGGTTTTCAAAGACTTGGAACATATATCTTGAGACATCCAAAAAATAAATAATTATTTTCTGAGGAATAATAATAATAATAATAATAGTAATAATAATAATAATAATAATAATAATTGTTTGCTTGAGTCTGATTTATTCACTGTTGATGCAATTCAAAAGATTCAAAGGTTGCCTTGGCCTTCTGCATTTGATGGACCTTTCTCTTCTATTTTTCAATAGATGGGTGAGTGATATTTAAACTAGGGATGTAAGTATCAGTTAATTTTGTTTTTAATAGGCTGACACCCCTTAACTGGGCACCACATATAGTATAACATTAGAGACAGTAAGACACTAGTAGAAACTCAAACTGAGCTGATATGAAATGGGTGCACATACATTAGGTTGATAATATGTGAGCCATAGTGCTACAGTGTTTTATTGTCATTAATTAATGCTTTAGTTTGATGTCTAGTCTCCTTTCCTCTCCTTTACACCAGAGGTGGGGCTGCTCAGCTCCTTCCCACACGGTGCACAACTGAATGGAGAGACAGACAGCAGTGGAGATTTGCCCACTTCTACTTATGCCGTTGTAAACAATAAGAGTAGTTAATTACTGTGATGTGCAAAAAAGATGGACCTGAACACACTACAAATGATGAATGACATTGCAGTAAAAAGCGTGATGGCATTCATTGCCTTTTGATGGGCTGGATAGATTTAGGGATGAAGACGTTACTTAATTGACCTGTTATTTAACCTATAGACTGACATGCATAACCAGCAAAAATTATCCTCAGCACCTAACTGCTCAACAGTTAACTATTGACATCACTAATTTAAATATTGTAAATCATTCTGTTCCTTTACAAAGTCTAACATTACCTTAAACCCACTTACATTGTGTATTGTGCCACCACTTCATAGAGAACCCTGATTATTGTGTGTCTGTCCTTCAGGTTTCTCTGACACGGTTCCTTGTTGTCAAGTTTTGTTTGTAGGTACCTGGGGAATACTGGGATGTCAAATGTAGTGGGCAGTCTTCCACTAGGTCCACTGCTATAACATAGAATATTTTATATATATTACATATGTAAAGTATATTACACTTTACATTACATTTACATTACTTTACAGTTTACATTACACAACATTACATTACACTGATGCGGCAGCAACACCCACCCACGGCCTCATAGACCGCCATGTTAAAGCGGCGGGAAAACTTCTGGAGGAAAGCAGAGGTACCAGTTTCTCCCAATTGCTCTAAAAGTAGACATTACCCCAAGGCGCCATTTTACATTTAACATTACAGACCGCAGTTGATTATATGCTGATTTGACCCGAGTAAGACAAGGAACATTTTTGGAGGACAGGCCACATGCACCTTTTATATTAGTCGACCGTAGTTATTAAAGTTCACGTTGTATAAGCGTTAGCGGGCGGGCTATATAACCGCTTGGAATTAGCTAGCGCGCTAAAGTTAAAAACGTTAACATTTTGAATTAGCTAGCGCGCTAACATTAAAAACGTTAACATTTTGTCAACTAACATTACACAGCTGTTTGAATGTGAATTTACCTCTGAATCTCTGGGCTTCGACTTCAGTCACCTCTACACCTGCCTCACGTATCTTCATTAGCAGGTCCTCGGTTGACAGGCCAATGAACGCCATGGCCTGAATTATGTCCTGCGGCGGACCAAAGAGGAGAAATTTCTGGAAACAGTCGGTTTTGTCAAGTGTCTAGTACAACAACCATTCACGTTTGCGCAACATTTGAAATGCACCAATCAAAAGCAGAGCTGGCTAAAGTACCCCAGCAACAGGCAAAGAGCTTTAGCAAGTTTGCGAGTTGGCGCCGTCATGTCATTGTAACCTTGAATTTGAGACAAGCACGGTTAAACAAGCTTACTTTGTCCTGATTAATTTGTCAGAAAAAAAGGTGTTGGAGCGGTGCGGAGTAAAAGCAGACTTACCTGAGAGTAAAGCTGTCAGCTGTTCAATTGATGAACAAAACTCAGGAGAGGCAAACATGTCGATATATCCATGGCATCAGTGTCCGCAAAATGTGTCTGTCAGAAAAGCTGGCCGGCTACTGTTACCGTGCGCATTTGACCTGCGCATGGTCTGTCAGGTAGTCAAAGGGGTTAATGTGAAATTAACGTTTAGGGTTCCCTGCGCTTTGTCTGCCAGGCTGTAGGTAGCTGATTTTACTGTGCATGGTTGGCCGTGTGTGAATATCATAACATACAATATTGACTGGATAATTAGTAATTATTCATACCTGCAAATCTGCTCACAAAAAAATATTTTATTTCAAGGCTCCTCAAAAATGGCTTAGAAGTTAAAATCTTCATTGAATACTTAAGGAAACAGGGAAAACTTCACATTTAAAAAGTAACTACTACTAAAGAAAGAATGAATAATTATTTAAACATATTAATATTTAGGCAACTGCCATTTGAAGAGCCTAACACAGACTGTCTATTGTACCCCAGCATGTAGAAGAAAAGGTACATATATGTACCTTTTACCACTTGGGTACATATAGGCTATGTACCTTTTGGGCCCTCAAAAAGGTACATATAGTTACCTTAAGGTCCAATAATTGGCCCTAGGGGGTACATAGTGTAGATTGTACCTCGGGGGACAAAAAAGGACTCGTACTGTACCCCTATTTCTGAGAGTGTACATCGACTTCCTAACAAGAAACAGAGAGCATAGCTTTCCTTTAAAAAAAAACATTGCTCTATTCAAGGCCAGACTCTCAATCTTCAGTCCAGTCAGTTCAGTCACTTCATCTCTGATCTCTGTACTTTAGTGACAAGGAAAAGTGCCCTTGCAGACTTCCATTTGATCATCAATTGTAATATAAACTGACCTTCGAAGACTTCCAAGTGCCAAAGGGATCACGTAATGTGGCTATTGGGAGTTTGAAAGCACTCTGTCTTCAGTGGCACCATGTGTGAGGCTTGAAGCTGTTGATATTCATCACTAAAGCATGAAATTATAGATCTTTGAAGACAGCGGTATATCCAAGATATGATATGAGACCAGTCATCATTTATGGTAAAGAAAAATAACTAAATAAATCACACTTGGGAGACTATTACTTGTGGGTGGCAGTTAAAACCTAGCATGTATGACATGTGAAACAACAGGTACATGTCCATTTTGGGGGGATTGGAGACAACATTCAAAATGATCCAAGAGAAGAGACAGACTACTTTTTTATCATGAATGTTCCTGACTCCTGCAAGTTCATTCTGTTAAGCTGACAAAGGCATTTTTTCAAAAGAAGGACAATGTTTTGTTTGCTCCAAAGAATTGACAACAAGACAAATCCTGTGCATTATAACTAAAGCACCTGTTGCTGCCATAGCAGATGTTATAACTGTTGGCTTCATCGCTGGACTGTGATATGAGAACACAGCAACTGGCGCTTTTTACAAATCAACTTAAACTCTAAAAGAGTGGCTAAGTCTTGAGTTTGGCATACTTGTGTAAATTTAAGTATTTTTTTAATTGGATTCATGATTATGTATTATCTTCAATTAATTAATTTAGGATTATGTAAGGATGTATATTAAGGGCCTGTCTGAACATAGAGATTAAATGGTGACATGGTGCCCCTCTATAATAATCTCTTGCAAACATGCTATTGTAAGGAATTACCTATTACCACAAATGAATTAATTTAGGATTAATGTAAGGATGTAGTCCAGACAGAAAGGTCCTGTCTGGATGAAACAAGGACAGCAAGGTGGAATGGGAGATTAAAGGTGCTATTTACCACATCCAGCCACTAGATGTCGCCCTCCCTTCCCATTGCGTTCATGTCACAACACCGATGTTGCTCACCATCAAACTCACCAAACATTTTCTCAACAACTGGCAACCTTGATCGCTAAACATGATAAACCAAACATTACATTTGGACCCGGCAAATCATTTCAATCATAGTATTTCATTTTTTGGAAAAGTGATACTTTTATTCCACACCTTTCTAAAAGCTCCCTGAATGTATTTAAAACACATTATTCGACTACGTAAAGTTATCAATATTATATATAATATATATAACAATTTAAATGGTCACATGGTGCCCTAAATTAGACAATACCACCCATCTTTAACAATTTTTGGACAAAAAAAGGTTGTTTTTTTGTTGTTTTAATTTGAAGTTTTACTTGCGAGTCCATTTTAACAATCTAGCCATACTTATATCAACCATGAAATGCCTGATTAAAATGTTCTGTCATTGTTTGTTGTGGCAATTCACCTGATTAGACTGATTAGGCTGGGTGGGGCTGCACACCTGTGGTGCATGAGCAGGGCACCCATGGGTAACCAGCCACCACCACACACCTTCAGGGAGACAGCACTGTCATGGCAGCGTGTTAACATCTGTTCTGGCCGCTGTACCATCTTGCCATCTCCAATACACTGGCTTTACAACATCTACCTGTGTCCTGTGTCGGAGGAGCCCAGCAAAACCGCTCAGGTGGCGTGCAGCAGATTACAGCGGCAGCCCCAGTTGTGGATTTGATATAATATCTGGTTTTCAAATTGTTTGTGTTACACCTAACTGGCTGGTCAGTAGCGAAAAGGCAGCACGCTCTGTAGAAGGTGTGGCGTCATCTTCTCACTGGGACACCATTACTGTGGTTCCAGTCAGAAGGGAACATTTTTAAAGGGTTTTGTTGCTGTATCTCAAGTGATGAAGATACAGTCTGAAGTTGCCACAGCATGTTGAAACTGATTAGCAATTTAGGAAATAAATCGATCTATTTCAGTAATTGTGGGTTGCCTTTATTTCTCTTTGATGTCACCAGCAACTAAAATGCAACTGTTTAAAAGAAGCTCTTTCTAACAGCTACAGATTTAGTCTCATAATGAAAGGAAACAAACAGCTCAGATATAAAGAGAGAGACTTGTATTGTTTTTGGTTGAAAAGATTTATTGATCATTTTCATTTTCTCCAGTAAACAGCCTGATGTTAAGGCGCTGCCGGGATCTGAACAGGATCATTTAGTAGCTTTGCATGGTCTGGATAACCCAGTCCTTGAGAACGCAAACCTAGGAAAGAATCAATAAAATACACAGGAGTTAGCCGAGAGCTTGATGTTAGAATGCCATCTCAACATAGACTAAGGTTTATCTTGAAATCACATACTACTCATACTCTGATAGCTACGAATTACAATTATTGTAATAACTATGATGCTATCAGATGTACAAATAAAACAATGAATAATAATATAAAACTAATAACTAAGGGAATCGGCTATAAAACGAAAAGAGCCACACATCAGAAAGATATTAAATGAAATAAAAATGGATGAAAATTGAGAGTTGGAAAAAGGGAAACACCATCCCTCTCCTTTAGGTCTCTACCTTGGCATAGACACCGGGGTGGTCCCTCTCGGCACATCCATATCCCCAGGACACAACACCCTGCAGCTCACCGTTGCACACCACGGGGCCACCAGAGTCTCCCTGCAAGACACAATATAAGTCAACCCTTAACCCCTTAACACCTAACATCTCACCCAACCTTCACCAAGCACCAAACATGGCCGGTTGAGTAGTGAGCTGTGTTCCTGCAGATGGAACGTACCTGGCAGGAGTCCTTGCCTCCCTCCAGGTAGCCAGCGCAGAACATGGACTGGGTGATCATGCCAGGGTAGGAGTTGCTACAGTCCTGATGGGAGAGGATGGGGAGGTCCAGACACTGCAGCTTGTTCCTGTCGGCGGCTAGAATAGGGATGAAGAAGAAGAACCCTTGTTTACGTCTGAACTCAATGTACAGCATGTGTGTTTTGTACAACCGACTTACACTGGTTCATTTATTTAATTTGTACTACTTTGTACATTTAATCGATTTGTTTTCTCTGTATATATATTTCCTTTACTCTTTGCATCACGTTTGATAATTTTCAATTTGTTTCCTTGTCCTGTAATTCTGCTGCTGTGACACCCAACTTTCCCATCTGGGTATCATTTTAACGAAGATGATCTTATTTTATACAACCAGCCAGGCCCCCTAGACCAGAACCAGGATGGGTGGAGCCACTACTCACTGGAGCTCATGGTGCTTCCCCAGCCAGACACGGTACACATGGTCCCAGCGGGAGCACAGGCGGTGGGCAGGGCCACGGCCTGCACATATGCGTTCAGGGTGGCGGGTGTTTTCAGCTTGATCAGCATGATGTCGTTGTTAATGTTGTAGGAGCTGTAGTTGGGGTGACGGATGACGCGGGAGGAGGAGATGAACTGCTCGGTATCCTCGTTGACCCGGATGTGGTGCTCGCCCAGACGCACCTCTATGCGACTAGAGAGAGAGAGAGAGAGAGAGAGAGAGAGATTGCGAGGAACATTTAACTGTTAGTTAACTGCAACCCTTTGAAACTGTATTTGATGCTAAGATTGTTTCTATTTCAGTATTTTATGTAGAATTAGAGGTGGCTATATCCAAATGAAATCCCAGCTGGTGAATCAGCGTTGGTAGGCTTCATATCACAAGAGTTCACTCACGACTTGTAGCAGTGAGCAGCAGACACAACCCAGTCTGGGCTGACCAGGGAGCCTCCGCAGAAGTGGTATCCAGAGTTCAGAGACACCTGGTGGGGCTGGGAGTGCTTCACGCACTCATACCCTCCGACAATCTTGTCCTCCTCAGCGACTATAAGGGAAACACACAACACACGATCTCAAGCATTAACCCAGGTTGGTACGTACTCACCATTCATCATTTTTGTTTAATTCAATGAACCAACTGTGTTAAGCAGTTTTCTAGCCATTCTTTACAGATTTACACCTGCATTCACACACCGATTGTAATATCAACCATACAAGACCATACAAACATCAATAAGGAGGCAGATGTCTTGCTAAAGACCCATTTCCCCCAAGAAATCCTCCATTTGCGAATGGGGGATTAAACCAGGGGCGGAGCCAGACATTGTGTACATCCGGGGCTTAGCCCAGACAAGTGCAACGCGATTGTTGACGGGGGGGGCTTAAAAAAGATCCGGGGCTTTTGAAGTGAGATTCGGGGCTTCAGCCCCGAAAGCCACCCTCTCGCTCCGCCCCTGGATTAAACCAACAACCCCATGAACTACTGCTGCCAATGCTGCCTTTTGTTTGTGTGGAAAACTCACAGACAGCTCCGAGGAGCAGAAGAAAGACCAGAGACCTCATGGTTGCTATGTGATCAGGTTGATGAGGTATGAGCATTTGCCTGAAGCTTTTATACTCACGATCTGGAGATCTTCCCCTCTTTCCTGTCCATTTCATTGGTCAGTCAGGAGCCAATCTCCTGCACCTGCTCTAAGATTATGCAATTTAATTCCTTGAATTACCTGAAACCTTGGAGTCCTTGCCAAAAAGCAACAGTTGGTTACATCCCAACACTTTTAGTTAACCTAAAAATAGCATAGTGCGGTTTGCTCTGCTTTTGTTAATGAACAAAATGAATCCAAAATGTAAAAGGTTATAAACTTTTAGATTAGATTTACCTGCACTTCATGTCAATCTCATTATACTGTCATTATGATACAAGTAATTTCGGATCTGTTGAATTTTAGACTCATTAAATAGATTCAATATTAATATGATATTATTTCATTTTGTTTCAAATGGATCATTGCAAGAATCGTTTGAAATAATTGCACGCAAGTGCAAGTGATACCAAAGGAACCCAACATATCGAAATGGATACAATAAATATTGGATTTATAGCTATTTTTTATTATAGCTTCTTTTACCCTTGAAAATGTAAATTTAAGTTAGTTGTTTATTTAGTTGACTCATTAAACAGATTAAATGGATTCAATTCATAGCAGATAAAATATATTTTACTTTTATATTATATATAATAGATTGTTTAATCTTTGAAACATGTACATTTAAGTTAGTTGGTTGTCAACTCTGTTGACTAGTTACAGCAAGTAATCATGGCTTATCTGGTGACAACCCTATTTTTGTAATACACACAGCTGTGCAGTTCTCATAAAACAATGTTTTGAAAGCACACGGCTCTATAATGCCTTTCGCAGTGAAAGGCTGATCACTACTCACAATTAACACTTCATGATCATTAACATATCTATTCTACATCTTTTATCCATTGTACATCTTCCCCTTAGTGCAGCAGGTTCTGCATGTCCATAAGTGTTGTATTTATGGTGTCATTTTATTTAATATAATGTATTTTTAATGTAATTTTACTGAAATGTTTTTAATGTGTACTGTCCCTGTGAAATAAACCAATAACTGAAAAATGAAAATTAAGTTACTAGTGTGTGTGTGTGTGTGTATGTGTAAGTAAGTAAGTAAAGATTATTTCTAGAGCACATTTAAGCACAGCTTAAAATGACCAAAGTGCTGTAAAAAAGGAGACAACAGAATGAAAGATTAGTGGGCCAAAAAGGCCAGTGAATAGAAAAGCCTAGATTTGAAAAGAGGGAGGGAGCACATCTAATATCTAACAGCAACTGGTTCCACAATCGTGGAGCAGCAACTGCAAAGAGTCTGTCACTTTTTAGTTTTAGTGTGTGTGTGTTATGTGCATGATGGTGCGTGCGTTCGTGAGTGCATGTACTTACAAACATAATAATAGTTCAACCCTAAAGGGAATTTGACATTTTGAGTCTCTACTGAAAGTGCAAGATGCCCCAATATGCAACTTATACCTTACTCTAGGAGGCTTCGGTAAAGTGGTCAAAGACCAAAAAGTGTTGAAGAGTTGAATCCGGAGGGGTATACACACCGACTGACACATAGACAAGCTCGTAGCTAGATGTCTGACTCTTGTTGTTTACACTCAGCCACTCATGCCCCATTGAAATGAACAGAGATGTAGACAAGCAGCCTCGTCTAGTCAGATAATTCAAACAAAACACAGCCAGATCAACAACAACCTTTTGCAATGTTTCTCACATGTGGGTTTGGTTTTATTTCTTCTTTATTTCATCAACAAGAGTCAGTTCAGTTTTAATGTAGTGCTGCAAAGCTGAATTAGTGATTATGTTGTTTCATCTTTTGCCGTATCTTATCTCAGAATGTACATCCCATCAGTTTGTGTGTGTGTGCGTGCGTGTCAGGGTGTGTTTATATATTTGAATACTATTTGAATAATTCTACTACATGATTCATATTTTATTGTGAAATTTAAGAGTCCACCTTGTGTCTGACAGATTTCAACTCGATTTTAACAGGATTCATGGTTAGGTAATTGATCCTTGTGCAATTTATTTCAACCTTTATAATAGTATTGAACTTTTCATCAGTTTAGTTAGTAAAGGCATATTTTTTATTTTTATATTAATAAAAACAATAATGTAACAGCAGAGACAATAATTGCTTCCAAATTCTTTATTTTTTGTGAGCTTGTGAATTAATCTACAAATAAAAGCCATTTCATTTGACTCAGATTTGAACTATATAGTGGTGGACCGCAGACCAGATGCTGATGTCCTGACCAATTTACTGGCTGGCCATGGTGGCCTGAAGCCAGTTGGTGACCATGCAGACCTGTAGATGTCAAAAGGAAACACATTACAACACCCAAAGGACCTCTGACAGTTTCACATTCACAGAGACTCCAGTTAGCAGTCTCTACGCATCGCGGCGTTTACCTTGGTGTAGACGCCAGGGCTGTTCGGCTCAGCACATCCGTAGCCCCAGGAAACCACCCCCTGCAGCTCCCCGTTACACACCACAGGGCCGCCAGAGTCTCCCTGCAGCGGCACAGATAATAAATAAACATCAGTGGTGGAGTTTGCTTCAATTGAAACAGGCCGTCAACAGCCTCAGGGGGGACTCGATACTGACTCATCATCATCCATCCATTAGTATAACAATAAAATAACATAGTGTTTGGTTATAAAGAAGACAACATAGTGTTTGGTTATAAAGAAAATATTGGAAATAACCCTGCTGTGCGTGGAGTGGAAAGTGCACTGCACTTTACTCTGCTTTTACATTCACAGTCCTTTAGCGGATGCTTTTATCCGAAGCTTTTAACTGCGATTCATTTTTCCACGTGCACGCATGTAATGTGTGTGCATGCTGGTGTGTGTATATGGGCCTCGGCGAGTCATCGT
Organism: Merluccius polli; assembly: GCA_030340625.1. Lineage (NCBI taxonomy): Eukaryota > Metazoa > Chordata > Actinopteri > Gadiformes > Merlucciidae > Merluccius > Merluccius polli. The sequence continues at coordinate 142,934 of JAOPHQ010001435.1, forward strand.
AACAGGTCCACCCATAGTCAAACCCGTACCTGGTAAATATCAACAGCGCCCCCAGAGTTTTGAAGCAGGATTCGTTGGTTTGTTTTGTGGAAGGCAATAAGCGGGCCTACCTGGCAGGAGTCCTTGCCTCCCTCCAGGAAGCCAGCGCAGAACATGGACTGGGTGATCATGTTGGGGTAGGAGTTCTCACAGTCCTGGTCAGACAGGATGGGCAGGTTCAGACACTGGAGCTTGTTCCTGTCATTCGCTATACATTAAGAAAGGTCAGTGTGTTTATGAGGTCAACATCAAGGTCAGAATCCAAATCAGAATTGCCTGTATTGCCGAGTAAGTTTAACACATACAAAGAATTTGTCTTGGTGTTTGACGCCTAATCATTACGATAAACATGGTAAAGAAACATAAATATAAAATAGAAAGAAGTAAAAGAAGTAAGTAAGGAAGTAAACGGCAAATACTGGAAGTCAAACATTCATATAAAATAGAACCATTTACCATAAGAACACAATATGTAAAATGTATAAAGAATATGTAGAGTGTAGTGTGTTGGTTTTTTAAATGAAAGCGCTGCACAGTTCGTGCTGGAATGTGCAAAATATGGACCATGGAATGGGCAGATGTTCCCAGTATGAGGTTTAACAATATGTGCAATGTGCAAGGAATACAGTCCAGAGAAATGTGCCTCAATGTGACACACTGAGACAGGCGGGGAGACTTCAGGTTAAGGTGACGTGTACATGTACATGACCCGCCTTGCTACTCACCAGAGCTCATGGTGTTTCCCCAGCCAGACACGACGCACATGGTCCCAGCGGGGGCGCAATGGGTGGGCAGGGCCACAGGCTGTACGTACTCGTTCAGGGTGGCGGGCATGCTCAGCTTGATCAGCATGACGTCGTTGTCCAGAACCCAGGAGTCGTAGTCGGGGTGCTTGATGACCACGGAGGAGGAGATGAACTGCTCAGTTCCCTCGGTCACCTTGATGAGGTGCTCGCCCAGGCGCACTTCAATGCGGCTGCGAGAGAGGGACAAGAGGGGTGTCGAGTCAAAACGCCCCCCACATGTGAAGTTGATGGTTTCACACACCTTACGAGGATACCAACTGACATTTGGAGTGTTTGTTTCTGTGTGTGTGTGTGTCACAGCTGTCAACATTGGGATTTGAAAATAAGGGACATTTTCTGGCACCCCACCCCAGGCCATCCTGCCATCCCTACCACTGTCCACAACATACCACTTATGACACTTATTAAGACAAGGGTACCCACAGTGAATCCTAAAATCCCCACTCGGCAACCACTTTCTTTAAAATATGCAACAATCCCGGGAAAGACGAGAGAGGGTTGACAGGTATGGTGTGTGTGTGTGTGGAGGGGGGGGGGGGGGGGGGGGGTGGCAATTTACTCACGACTTGTAGCAGTGAGCAGCCGACACAACCCAGTCTGCGCTGACCAGGGAGCCTCCGCAGAAGTGGTATCCGACGTTCAGAGACACCTGGTGGGGCTGGGAGTGGCGCGCACACTCATACCCTCCGACGATCTTGTCATCATCTAAGGCGACTGAAAACACACCGAGGACAGAACGGTTGCTCAAATGGGAAGCAGAAATGTGAATAGTACAGTGGTGTTGAATCAATGGAAATAAATTGCCATTTCAATATTTGGTATTCTGCACACACTCACAGGCCACTCCAATGAGCAGAAGGAAGACCAGGGACTTCATGATTGCTGAATAATAAATGATGAGCGAGACGAAAGTTGTAATTTATATCCACGTTGGTAGAGCGGTACTGAGCCACTATGATGTCTGATTGGTCAGGAAATTACCAATCGGAATGCCCCAAAAAATATATTAAAAAATGCTAGATAAACTGTCCAGCACTGGCCGGTTTGTGAATTTTTTATCTAAAAACCTCTGTTACTTGCACAGACATATTATTAACCCTCAATTCAAGGCTGACTATTTTATACGTGCCAAGAAGCTAGTAATGTAGTGACTTTCAGTATTATTTTTTTTAATAATGGCATATATGCTGTATTTATGTATTTTACACGGCTGCACTTTACTATCAGTCAAAATCCCTATAAAACTAAGTTAAAAATATTTAAATGTAAAGGTCAGGAATATAATTTGATATAATTGAAGATGCATGGCAGCAGAGGTATTATAATAATAATAAGGGAAATGTTTAAATGTTTCAGTGACTTGCACTCACTGCACTTCAGTGACTTTGACACATTTTACTCTTCTTTTACACAATGGCTTACTGCCAAGGACTGTGTTGTATTTGTATGCAGGTATATGATGGTATATGATTTATGATTATTCCCAAGTGATACAGGATTTAAAGAATTGTGTTTTTTTCTAATAATCAAAATCTCAGACTAGCTGCGAGAATTAAATATACACTCAAGTTTCCTTTTATTGTGCATATTGTGTTTGTGTCTGTATTGTGTGCATACGTCTCATGATCCTATTTAGACGGGGTGCTGCTGAATGGTCTTCATTAAAAGGTTAGCTGATGTCAGAAAGATCCTTTCATAGGGTGCCATGTATTGAACTCTTACAACGTTAAATACTTCTGTAGGCTGATATAGTTGCAATATTTAATTGCTTTATATATATATATATATATACAGTGGTGGTTCTAGGGGGGGGCCAGCGGGGGCCAGCGGGGGCCAGTGCCCCCGTAACTCTGAGTCCGGACCCCCCTGTGGCCCCCCCGAACGAGGAGTCTGGTCCGGGCTGTATTGCGATCGCACCCCACCCCCCCCCGTCGGACCTATGGACTGACAGTGCCCAGGGGCCCCTGGGGTTACTGATCCGGCCCTGCCTGGCCCCCTCATTAAAACTGGTCTAGAACCGCCACTGTATATATAAATGATAGTAAAACATCTAGTGATGGTGTTTTAGTTAATGGGGAACACAATTTGTTTTAATGAAACCGATAATAAATGCCAACACCTTTACATGGATGAATTATAGTGTTTGTTAGAGTAGTTTAGGAAACCCTTCACACTATATTTTAATATAATAATAACAATACAATAAACGTACTTAGTATAGCGCTTTTCTACTTAGACACTTCACAGAGTGAACACACAGGGTAAAATCATATACTGTAGGTACATGTATAAAAAGAGTAGGACAAATGGATTCACTTTTTAAACTCAACTGCTTTTAGATGTAATAATAATAATAATAATAATAATAATAACTCAATCATCATGAATGTGTTTTCAAGGTTTGGGGTTATTTATTATTCATAATTGCGGTTGTACAGCAACATCAAACTTTTAAAGAAAGGTGTATTTCATGGTTTCGCTGGAAGACAGGGTGCTTACAGTGTGTAACCGTGTGAAGTGAACCATCTGTACTAGTGACCCTGAGGCCCAGCTCCATCCATGTCAAGGTTAGACACTAAGTTATAATACAGGCCTGCTAAATGCAGGCCTGGTCCAACAGTGTGCAGATTATAGTTTTTGTTCTTAAACTTGTGCTAAAAGACTCACATTCTACCAATACAAATAATAAATATATCAAACCATACCATATCTATGTACCGTATACATTCTGAAAATAAGCAATGTTTACTGATTTGTGACGATTTATTGAAGCTATGATTTTCGGTCCCAACATGAAATGGTCCGATGTCATTATTCTATGCTCCTGCTTTTTTTTTTTTTTAAAACACACGAGTAGTGATTTACCATTCTCTTAGCAAAAACATTCAGAAATAACAATTTTGACTAGATTTGTTTGCGAAAACCCTTTGTGTTTAAAATATTATTTGTATAGATCAGGGGTGGCCAACCAGTTAGAGACTAAGAGCCAAATGTTTTACTGTGTTACTGCAAAGAGCCACATCATACACGCACACATGAACATCCCCCCTATCCCTTCCTCACTCACACACACGCTCGCGATTGTTGACGGGGGGGGGGGGGGTGCGCGCGCAATAGTAACACACCGCGGACCTGCGACCGGGGGGGGGGGTTTAGTTTACCAGTTTGCATGCCTGCGATTAATATCGGGTGTTAGCAGGTTTACATAGGGTTTTTTTGGGCAGTGTGAAAGGGGCTGTACACAACACAACATTATATATGAACGTAAGAGCCGCATGAAACCAGGCAAAGAGCCGCATGCGGCTCGGGAGCCGCGGGTTGGCCACCCCTGGTATAGATAGAGCAAATATTCTCTGAGGGCTGGGATTGACTGCATCAGCACATGGGGAGGGTCTGTCAGGGGGTCAGGGGGTGACACTCGTCCTATGAAGCCAAGGTCAGGGTCTTGGCTATCCTCATCAACAGTTACTATGGAGATCCCTGGTCTTCACTCTTCTCATTCATGTGTAGGTTTGGGTTAGGTATCTTTCAAAAGGAGACCTACACAACCTCTCCGCTGGGAGTGAAACACCCTAATCAACAGACTACAGTATATGCTGTTGTGTTTTAGCTGCAGCAACAAGCTGCAGTGTCTGGACCTCCCCATCCTCTCGACTATGACAACTCCTACCCTGGCATGATCACCTAGTCCATGTTCTGCGCTGGCTACCTGGAGGGAGGCAAGGACTCCCGCCGGGTACTGTCGTCACCAACCATAAGGGTCCCCGTGTATCCAGCAATACATTGCATCACTCGTTTTTAGATGCAGTCCTTCCATGCATTTCCATGCACACAGATTTTTTTTGACAGAAGTGCTGTGTAATCTGGTGTTGCTCTTGCAGGGAGACTCCATTCTACCTCCAAAACACCATTACTACACAAAAACCTTGATACTTGAAACATATTTCTGAAGTGTTGTATCAAATATTATACTTACATTTGTGTTGTGTTGTGTCAAATTCAAAATGTATTAGTAAAACAGATAAACCTATCTTCATACTTAGAAGATGGACTTACTTATAGATACCACAACCAATTGAGAACCCACTTCTGCCTTTACAAATATGTTTTTGTATTGTATTTTTTTTTAGTAGTATGCATCATACTACTGCAAATTTGTTATGTCTATCTGTGTGGTTGTCTTCTTCTTGTCAGCTTGAACAAATTGTGGCCATTTCCCTCCGAGCTCTCTCATAAACACAAAGAGCTGCAGCTCACTGGGTGTTTGCTTTGGTCTTTAGCATCATTTTGTATATTTTATAAAATATTGTACATTAAACTCCCTGGAGGTCAGCAGTGTACTGGGACTGTGTAGCTATTAGCTTTAACCAGTCATGGAAAGAAGGAACAGACATTAATATATATTAGATATTAAAAAATGAATAATCTTTTCTGTTGGCACTATCGATACAATATAATAGACTAATGTTCAATGCTAGCAGTAGGGATCAAATAATGCTCAAACTGCCTTCAGATTTTATTTATTCTGTCAATCACTGAATTTATCCTGGAGTTTGAAACATGGAGCAGCAGACAAAATGAAAATTAACATAACAATAACAATAATGATGATAAGAATCATCAGTCATATAATTTAATCAGGTGTTGTTAATTTACTGCTACACAATTCTGTAAATTCTGCAGAATGTGTATGTATCTATAGCAGAAGGATGTGCATGTACCTCTATAACAGTAGGATGTGCAGAATGTGTATGTATCTATAACAGTAGGATGTGCAGAATGTGTATGTATAGCAGAAGGATGTGCAGAATGTTCAATTGTTCATTCGAATGAGTTTATATTAGTACCGACATTCACTGTAGAAACATGTAAATGTTCAACATATAAAACCTATGTGCTCCTATTGTGTGTGTCCCCCTCAAAGGTATGAAAGACAGAACAGTGTTTTCTCTAGTCCATGCTATCGTCTGTATTTTAAGTGGGCTAGTTCATTGTTTATTATTTACTGTTCTGTTGACAGAGTACAGCCATCAGAATGTATTAAATATTTAATAGAAAACAGCTATTTGAAATACAAGGCTACAACAAACCATACCAGAAATTACTATACATTGCTTGTACATAGAATCATGTGTCTTTTACTTAAAATGATTGTGTGTAAAATAATGTACATATTATCTGGCATGAGTAAAGCCACATGCTGTTTCCAGACAGTGAGAAAGCATCCACCTGTGTGAGAGGCAAGGTCAAGGTCCCAATGCAGATTACAACCCATACCCCAAATAGCTTGCTGTAATTAACACAACATGCCACCATGAAACACACATCCTGCATAACTAAGACAACTACTAACATTCATCATAAACCCCTTAATTTCTTGTCAAAATGTGCTTGTTTGTTTTGAGATAATTTGATTCCCAATCTCATCAATATTCCTCTTGGGTCCTGATTGGACAAAACATGATGAGGGGTGTGTCATCCCAGTTGGCAGGGGCTGCACATTCCATAAAAATAAAGGTTGAGGTTGTGCCAAAAATCCCCATCTTTATCTTCCAGACATGAGGTCTTTGGTGTTTGTTCTGCTCTTGGGAGCTGCCCGTAAGTCTTCATACAGTACTAACTCAATTATGCTCCTTGGCTGGCATCTTTTAGATATCTAGGATGCCATCTTATTTCAAATACATTGCTCAAATTCCATATGTTATTATATGATGGAAAATATTGCACAATTTCACTCTTGCCAAGTTTACTTTGTTCAGCTTTAGTGTTGATTTAAGACTTTTTTTGCAGATAGAACCTCGACCTTCGGTGCTGAGAGACTTTTTGGCATACAAGTATTCTCCTTTGAGATAAATGTGCAATATTGGAAGAATTGTGTACAACTAAAAGTTATATCCCTATGCCAGTTGTGTTTGAAATCCTGCCCAGTGTTGGCTTGAGAACCACAACTTTGGCAACCTCTGCAAAATATGTCTCCACCTAAGCTAGCCTTTAGTTGCTCATCTAAGGGCTTCTTGGACCACTGTCTATTTCATAATTTGTGTATTTTTAGTTGCCACCGAACATGACAAAATCGTGGGAGGGAAGGAGTGCGTTCCACACTCACAGCCCCACCAGGTGTCTCTGAACTCTGGATACCACTTCTGTGGAGGCTCCCTGGTCAACAAGGAGTGGGTGGTCTCTGCTGCTCACTGCTTCAAGTCGTGAGTCACACAAAAGTCACTCGATTTTTGAATATATATTGAATTTGCTTGTCTATATGCAGATGAGATGATGCATATATACATCCCTTTTTCATTTCTGTTTTTTTTGGCATGTGAAAAAATGGGAGGAATATACAACCACAACTCCAAACATGAACCCATAGACACAATCTTTCTACTCTTTCTCCCACAACAGCAAAATGGATATCGTTCTCGGGGACCACAACCGTTGGTTCACTGACGGCAACGAGCAGATCATCTCTGCCTCCCGTGTGATCCCACACCCAAACTACGAGTCCTGGCTGGTCAACAACGACATCATGCTGATCAAGCTCAGCAAGCCCGCCACCCTCAACCAGTATGTGCAGCCCGTGGCCCTGCCCACCCACTGTGCCCCCGCTGGGACCATGTGCACTGTGTCAGGGTGGGGGGTCACCATGAACTCCGGTGGGTACACTGCACTATTTTGGACATTGGGGATCTGAGTACCTTTCCATACCATGGTGTACGTTCCAAGCAAGTTGGTGTTCTGGACCCAGTGTGTTGCAGACATTGGGCAAAATTGATCAAATTGAACCCAAGCCCCTTTTCGGTGGGGGGGGGGGGGACACCCTCGCTAGCCACTACACTATCCTGCCCTGTATTATTCATCACAGTAGTGAGCCTTTTTATTAACTTTGTTTGTTGCTACAGCGGCCGACAGCAACCGTCTGCAGTGTCTGAACGTCCCTATCCTCTCCAAGGAGGTCTGTGACAACTCCTACCCCGGCATGCTCACCGAGGCCATGTTCTGTGCCGGATACGTGGAGGGGGGCAAGGACTCCTGCCAGGTGACTCATAGTTTTCTGTTGTTGTGGGTGTTTTGTACAATGGACATATTTTTGGTCCAAACTCCTTAATCTGATTTAATGCAGTTTAATCACTAAATTAAAAAAAACAGGAGAAATAGGGCTTTTGTCGACAATTTGAAGTTTCAATTGAATTATGTCGGATTGGTGCCATTGATATAAACCAAACAGGTCATGTGACCTCACCTTCCACAGTAACATTCCTCAGATATTTAAAATACTTTGCTCATCTGCTGTACTTATCTAAGCCAACAAGGGTAGAGTTATCTCAACCTGTGCTACTCCCGTTCCTCTCAGGGTGACTCTGGCGGCCCGGTGGTATGTGATGGTGAGCTGCAGGGGGTTGTGTCCTGGGGCTTCGGCTGTGCTGAGAGGAACCACCCTGGTGTCTATGCCAAGGTAGGAAAAACACAGCTTATTCCTTTCAGAGCGTACTTTGTGATAAGACTTGAAATGTACTGTGCTTTTTTATCATAAAGTTGAGATGTGTCCGTTCACACGAAAATGTGTCTTGCGTCACATGCTCTAACAATTATCCACAAAAATGAATATCTGATGACTGTTGAAGTTGACGTGTCTTTTGTTGACGTTTTTCTCCCAACACAGACGTGCATCTTTACCGACTGGCTGCAGTCCACTATGGCGACGTACTAGGATTTATGCTTGCTTCTACAAACCACCAAATGTTTAAAGACAATGTACCCATTATTAATAAAGGTTAATGTAAAGGTCAACATTTTTTTTTTTTTGTCTTAACGGGCAACAGTCATTAATAGCATTTCATTGCCATAATGACTGCAGCTCATTGTTCTATTAACGTGCATACCGGTAATGACAATAAATGCTTGTGTGCATTTCTCAGTAACTTTTGATGTCTGTGTTTTCATATTGTAAAATGTATTAATTGAACGATACATAAATTAAAACTCATATCGACAATGGTACAGTGACTAAATGATAACAGTCTTAATAATTAAATACAAACGTTTATTTTGACATACAGGCTTTGGAATTGAAATGACAAATATAGTCCTGTCCCGGCTTCAGTTGATCCAGTAGCGTTTGTGTGACTCGTGGAACAACCAGGAAGTCATCCCGTGTCTACTAAATCAGACCAGATAACCCACAAAAACATGGAACCCCAGTGGAGTGATCTGTCATCCAGTATATTAACAGCATGTACGTGGGGGGGGGGGGGGGGGGGGGGGGGGGGGTCGTTAAAGTCTTAAGCTTTGGCTGCCAAAAACTGTGACCTCTCCTCTCTGTACGCTTTGAGCAGCTGGTTGATGAGTGTCAGTTCATTCTCCTTCCTGATGGGACTCAGACGAGGGAAGGGGTTTCCTTTGTACTCCAGGACGGCCATCTTGGCGCGATCCAAATTCAACCTGGCGGGGAGACGTACCATGCGGGTGTAGCCCTTCTGCTGGGTCTCAAACCTGGGAGCGAGGACCTTGAACAGCTTAGGGACCAGATCCTTCTCCTAGATACAATAATAGAGAGAGGTTCAACGAATCAGACCGTACACAATACACATTTTATTATATTACTGCTATTTTGGAGGTACACACCGTTAGCCAGAAACTGGCCATTTTCATTGCCTTCTCATCGGTGTCTCCTTTTTTAGCATAGTCGATCAACTAGGACCAAAAGAAAGATACATCAGCAACAAAAGGTTAGGATAGAGGGAGAAACTAGATAACATCTAATGTTCTTCTACAATATGAAAAAAAATGATAGGGGCAACTATTTACTCATGAGACTAGCAGGTATTACACTGTCCTTTAATATTGTGTTGACTGTGCAAACAAAAAGTGAATGATATGAATCAGAACGACATGTAGCTGTCACTAAAACATTAGCCTCATATGTGGCTACAAACACTGTGTATTCAGCCCGACTAGTTTTCATAGTTATATTAGCAGCGAACAATGCAGGGTAATGCAAGACCAGTTCACCTGTTGCATGGCTACAGTAATATATATATATATATATACACAACATTATAGTGATCTAGCTATAGTCCAAGTGGGCCTGGCTCCAGCGTCCTACCTTCTCCGCATAGAACCGGACCTCGTCCGCCCGCGCCGTGGTGGTCTCTATCCTCTCGTGGCGGACGAGTCCAGTCAGGATGTTCCGCAGGATGTTGATCCTGGACTCCGGGCCCAGACCCATCCTCCGCGCAACCCGCCCATGAGAGATCAACAATTGCAACGCGAGACGCATGTTGTTCGTTTGGACAGCCTACAAGGAGGCGCACAACAAGAGAGAAGTACGAACACTTTACCTGAAACGAATGTCTTCCTTTTATAATAATAATAATTATTATTATTATAATAATGTGTGTTGCTAAAACGACCCCTGTTAAAGTCGAGACAAATTTCCAGGGTCGATCGCGTCCATGCGCATTGGGTGCACTGCTCCAAATGTCCGGCTTGCACTTGGAAAGGAAACAAAAGTTCCGCTTTGGCATTTGACACTCACTTCACTGACTCTTCATCCGTCACTATTCATGCTGTGGTATACGTACACACGCTATCATTTACTTTCTACTTTCTCTATTCAGGACAATGTGTAGGTTCAATAGTATACTGTTAATAATAATGTAAACTGTAATGTTTACATTCATTTTTTGGCATTTATATTTACATTGCATCTAATACTAGTCATATTTTGTATATGGATATATCTTCTGTATTTTTTGTTTTTACTCTCATTTCATTTTGTTGTAGGCCTATCTATTTTTAATTGCTATTAGGCTGTCCTGTACATCCTGCTGTGACATCCACATCTCTCATCTGGGATTACTAAAGGACTATTTAGTCTGATGCTTCTTCCATTCGATTAGATCGCTGCTTGTGCTTGCTGCTTGAACTCATGGAAAATGCTCTTTGGGAAATGTTATCTTTAACCCAACTCTGTGTAGGATATTTAAGGCTGATGGAGTAACAGATGCAGTCCTCCTCAGTGGTTATGCTTGGGGGACTGTTGTTGTGCTGGTGGGGAACAGAACCTCAGGCTAAATTCTGTGCTCATGATGTTTCATGTTAATAAACTCCTAATATTATGGGTGGTATAGGAGCAGCAGACTTAACAAGAATTGATGGATATAAAAAAAAGTACCGGATTGGACAAATGCATACAATAAAAGACAAGCACATAACAGACATTCAGAAACACACAATGTGTCTAATAAACCTAACATTGTCTTTATTAGTTTGCCAAAAATGTATATGTACAGCATATATATATAATTCTCATGACGCCATTAAAATGCATATGAACAGTGCTTCAGTGATGTGCTCATAACTCATTCGCTCTGAGCGGCTGTGCTGTTCTCCGTCATGCATACACAATCCCTACTCATCCCCCCCCCCCCCCCCCCCCCCCCCCCTGTATGTGCGTTCGTGTCTTCTCGGCTCACACGCACGTTGACGCAGTAGCATCAGCGTTTTGGAGCCTGTTCTCTAAGTCCATTCACCAGTCACTTTTTTTGTTTGTCATGGCAACCATAACCACAAGCAACAGGAAACGAATGGCAGTCATGCCAAATATGAGATTCGACACAATAACCAGAAACAACTATTAGGGCTTTGTCAAGTATTCGGTATTCACAGACACATTTATATCTCTTACTATACTCTTACGAATAACACACCACAGTCTTAACATTGTAATACACCCTTGTAGCAAGATAGACGTTGATAAAACTGCTGAGGAGGGATCCACAATAGATTAGATTTAGATCAGATTAATCCAATTCCAGACAGGCCGAACCTTGTTTTGTTTAGTTTTTTAAATGAGCAATGGCTAAACCAATGCATCTTAGTCAGGATACAACTGAATGAAGTTTTGCCTTTGTAATTATATTGTCGCCGGTATGTTTGTACTTTTTAATCAAGTGTGTTTTCATAGACTGAAAAAAACTAGTGGATATTCAGTTTCATCAATGACACCTTCACATTGCTCTTATCGATTTCCGCGAAATTCATCTATATAAAACATTATATTTCCCATTCTCTAAAATGTACCAACATTTTAGATGTATATTTACACGTATTACGTCCAAACTAAGTGGCATTACGACTGGGTGCCGTGTGAATGCAGATTGGTCTCTAAGGTGACACGATCACAACTAGCCAGAATGAGACCAGGAACAGTAAAGTGCTCCATGCAGGACAAACAAAATGTACACTTCAGTTACTATTTCCACAGTTTGTCTACAAAGTATTGTATGTTATGTCATTGCTTGATTTTAGTGGGCAAAACTATATATAGGCCTATATAATAAAATTAAAAAAAGATAAATATTTGCAAATATTTCTCAAAAATCAATCAAGACACAGTTATGTGTACTTGTTAGGGACAAGTTATTGTAGTTACTTGCAGTGAAACTATTGGGGGAAATGTACAACTGTACTGTACAACTCCTTTATATGTTCTAAATAAAAACGGAGGTTAAGAGGATGACCACCAATGACATTATAGTACACAAGTATGGTAACAAAAAATAACCCCCGACCCCGTTCTTGTGCTCTATTGCATTAGTACATTCACCAATGTCTACATACACATAGAAATTAAAAATGTCTGGCTTTTTTTGCAGTCCAGTGGAAAGCTAAACAACATGGAGGTTCTATTACATTGAGAATATAGTATGAGAGAGAGAGCGGGAGGGGGTAGTAATAGTATTAAATAAGCATAATCTATCAAGAGATGATTTGCCATTTAAAATATATTACAGTATATTGTATGCAACTACAAAATGTAAGTTTGAATATATACAATGAGCAAAAAGCATGGAATGTGGAAATTCTATATATCTGCTTTTGGAGTGAAAAATCACAATTTAAACATGCGTTTGTTTTTTTACAAGTACCTACAAGTGTCCACAGTAAACGTGACATTTACACATCAGCATATTATTCAAAATGAAGTGGGTGCAACTGAGGCTTATATAACAATATAAAGTTACTCAAAGAATAGAACTGATTTTGTTGCTTACAGGGAGATAAACACTGTACCTGGGTATGTTAACATGGCATGAGAATTTTGTTGATCAAAGCACCAATTAGAATTATGTATTGTGGACACAAAAAAATATATCAAAACAGAAGTCATTTGTTTTTGTGGGTTTTTTTGCAATAAAACTTAAACTATTCATACGAGTCATACGACCCCCCTCCTTTCTTATCTATTTACACACCCCTCCAGCCCCATCATCTGTGATGCTGTGATACATTTTTTTAACAAAAGTCTGTATTTTCAGTTGGTTTCCACATGGAGCACTGCAGTCGTTTTTCTATTGCTCTTTGCTAAATCCACTTTGTCATCTCTCTCTCCCGGCGCAACTCTTACTTATCGTCGACCATAAAATATTTATTGCTTCTTCGTTCTCCCAACACACTTTGACGCTCCTGTCTCTCCAAGCTATTTGCTACCATTCGGGTCACATACCCATTCCGCTCCTTCGCAGGTTGAAACGGATTTCATTTTGCACGCACGCTTCCGATGCATTCGCTCCGCATTTCCGACGTCGGTATTTCTTTACATTCGATATTTCGAGTGTTCTGTCCCGCTGAGCCTTTTCACGTCTCCGACTCATTTCATGTTGCTCATTTCTCATTTAATACTGGCACTCAATTTATGAATTCTCTCATGCCCAACTCTCACGTTCTCTTAACTCACCCCCTCTCTCTTTCTCTCTCTCTCTCTCTTTCTCCATCTCTCCATCTCTCCCTCTCTCTCTCTCTCTCTCTCTCTCTCTCTCGCTCCCTCTGTCCTCTTGTCCTTTACATCTCTCTTTGTTACGCCTTGGTCCCCATAGACCCTCCGCCCCCACCCTGCATGCTGAAGTACTCAGTGAAGGAGGAGCGTGCGGTCAGGCGGGGGGGTATGGGCGGAGGTGGCGGAGGTGGAGGAGGTAGAGGAGGCGGGAACTCAGATAGCAAGTCGGCGGCGGTGGTGATGATCTTCTGCTCACTGTTCCGCGCCACCTCTTGTCCCTTGCGGGCCACCGTCTCGTCCACCGTCTTCACAGGCTCCTGAGAGAGAGAGAAAGAGAGAGAGAGAGAGAGAGAGACAAAAAAGAGAGAGAGAAAAAAAAGAGAGAGAGAGAGAGATAAAGAGAGAGACAGAGAGAGTGAGAGAGAGAGAGAGAGAGAGAGAGAGAGAGAGAGAGAGAGAGTGAGAGAGAGAGAGAGAGAGAGAGAGAGAGAGAGAGAGTGAGAGAGAGAGAGAGAGAGAGAGAGAGAGAGAGAGCGAGAGAGAGAGGTAACATCTACATCTTGCCTCGTTAGGATTCTAGTCTGTTGGGGTTTAATTAAGACGGGACGTGTGTGATTACAAATATAGCGACAATTGCAATGTGAGGCCTTCTCGCTGGATTAGCATTTTAGCAGGTGCTTTTTTTTATCTACAGATACAATGAAAATGGCATGAAAGATCAAAGAGGTCAAGTGTTAGGATTAAAGGGTATGAACTCTGTTGGCATCAATTACCATAGTGATGAGTGAGCTATTGAGGGTTTGGCTAACCTTAGCACTGTCTTTCTGGGTAATAGTCATTATATTAATCATAATGAGAAGAAAGGGCTGAATAATGATGCGATAATGATTAAATCTCATATATTTATAAAGGCCTGTACAATACAACTCAACCCTGAGTTGAGTTGAATTAAGTTGACTACACCAGTCAAGTCAGAAGTAAGTCAAAGTAAAGATGAATGTATCTGGGCAAGCACTGTCGTCAGCACACGATGGTTGTCTTTGTCTCTTTTAACCAAAGCCCAATCTGACACCATGTCTGTTACATTTAGCCCTAATCAGTCTCATTTGGTATAGTCTGAGGAGGTAACTTGTAACTACACAGTCTGCAGTCACATCATCAGCATAACACCAGACCAGGCACATATCAAACACACAGACACTCAGACACATTCCCACTATGCACTGCTCCTTGTAGACATGTTGTAATGTCTAGCAAGATTTAAATAAGTGAGGCCCTGTCTGAGAGTGACCAGCCTCCCACTTACTGAATGGATGGAGAAGAGCTCAGTGAAGTTGGGCTGCGAGTCACCCAGGAAGGAGCTGTTTCCGTAGGCATGGTGAGGGAACCCCTCCCCTGCCGTCTCCCCCTTGGGACTGGACAGCAGGATGCCGATCTGGGAGGTTCTGACGTGGTACGGGAAGTTCTTATTGGCTGCAGAGGGCCTTGTGATGACCTATCAGAAGTAAGAAGTAAATGGGATGAAAATGGATAGAAAATGCAGGAATGTGAAACTTAAAAAAAAGTCCACAGACACCAGTTGGGACTAGTTTGTGCACATCAGTTTTTAACACATCACTTAGTCATGTAGTGTGATATATAAATGCATGCACCATCAAGCGCCGAATGTTTGGGGAAATTAAAAGTGCAGAAATGTAATATGAAAGTAATGACTAGAGTAGCATGTGGAAGTGGTAAAAATAAATCAGCCAAGGAATGAATCAAGGCTAACAAACAAAATGGAAGCTGGTGAGAGAATACGAGCTGATGAATTGTGTGGGTTCTGTCTGTGTGCATGTTTATGTGTGCAAGTGCATGCACACATAAAGGGAGGGAGTGAGAGAGAGAAAGTGTGTGAGAGAGATTGAGAGCAAGAGAGACAGGCAGACTGAGAGAGAAAGGGAAGTGTGTGTGTGTGTGTGTGTGTGTGTGTGTGTGTGTGTGTGTGTGTGTGTGTGTGTGTGTGTGTGTGTGTGTGTGTGTGTGTTTGTGTGTGCGAGAGAGAGAGAGAGAGAGAGAGAGAGAGTGAGCAAGAGTGAGAGAGAGAGAGAGAGAGAGAGAGAGAGAGAGACACACACACAGTGTATGTGTGTGAGAGAAAGAAGTCAGGAAGACAGAGTGAGAGTGTGCAAAGAGAGAGAGCGAGAGAGTGTGTGTGTGTGTGTGTGTGTGTGTGTGTGGGTGGGTGTGGGTGTGTGGGTGTGAAAGAGAGAGAGGGGGCACCCACCAGAAACACTATGTGGGCGTAGAGGTGGATGCCCAGCTGGATACCGTTCACAATCTTCTCCCGAGCCCAACGAGAAATCCCAAAGTTTGCGATCAGAGCCATGACCGGTACTGCAAAGAACCTACCATAGATACATAGAAAGCAACAGAATTACAAATGATTATAACAACAGTATACGCATACAGCAATATGCTTAGCAATAGATGATATAAAACATTGGATAATCATCAACTTAATTAAAAAAAATACATTTACAAAATACATGCTACTGAAACAAATTCTAGCACAATTGGAAAAAATAAATATGATTGAAACAGAGAAGGGAGAGGGGAGAGATAGGAGCAGATGGAAATAAGAGATTGAATGAAACAAACATAAATAACAAGAGCAAGACTGGAAGGGAAAGATAATATAATAATGTGGGAGACGGGGTTGTAACGAGAGAGAGAGAGGGTAATGGAGAGGGAACTGGAGAGAGAGGAAGAGGTGGCATTAGTCATTGTAATCTACCATTCGTACGCATCAATAAGGTATCGTATGCACATTTCAAGAGACAGCATAAATTATCATAATCGAGAAGACCCCCACCATCTGCATAAAATATCATTCATTACTGAGATGCTGCCTATAGTAAGAATGAAAACAAAATGTCTTCTATTTGTGTATGTGTAGGTGTGTGTGTGTGTCTGATAGAAATCTGTAATTTACTTCTAATTATGTTAATAATGGTTATCTATTCAGGGTTATCAAGGTGTGCATTATAAGCATCAGGAAATTGTGCCATAAAATCCAATGGTAAAATCCAATCCAGACAAACTACACAAACCAGCTGGGGGGGGGGGTCAGACCACACCCCTACAATCCCGAGGCTTACCAAGACTACCAAGAGAGTTTATAAACAGACTTTGAGATGTATACGAATATATTAAAGATATTCAAGATATTCGTAGGTGTGTAGGGGATACATCCCTCTGTGATATGTTAGGGTTATTTTAACGTTTTTAGATCCTGTTGTCCATCACTTGTGGAAGGGAAGCCTTCCACAAGCAGAGATCAACGCGAGGCGTTCAGCGCTGAGAAGGACAGGATGTCCAGGGTCAGGGAGGCCTGAGGTGAGCATGCTGAGAAAGGCCTACAACCACACAGGTCCTGAGGCGAGACGCCCCCGCCCCCTATGGCTATGGTGGTGACGTCTGTCCTCATCGGATGTGAATGGGAACTGCTTGTGTAAGTTGTGCTCCAGTGATGGATGGCGATTCTGGAATTATGGCTCAAGACAGACCACTGACCAGGCTGGGACAAGCAGGGGTCAGGGGTCTGTGGCTGCAGACCCCTGCACTGTACCCTTTATGTATCAGCTTTTCTTCTTTTTTTATTAGAATTGGCATTCATTGTAACATGTAACACACACACACAGTTTATAACACACACATACACACACATACATATACATATACATATATACATATGTATATACATATACATATACTGTATCGGCGTTACGGTGCTGCGATAACGCGAGACTCTTCGATATATTGCGGAATCAAAATCCTCCCCCCCCCCCCCCCCCCCCCCCCCACTCAACAATCGCGCAGACCTACTTTCAGTCATTATTTAGGTAATATAAGTCATTATTTTATTCATTCAAAGGAGCCACTTTAATCTAGATTAACCTAGATTAATTTCAAGATTACCATTAGATTAATCTAGATTAAAGAATTTAATCTATGCCCATCTCTAATATATATATATATATATATATATATATATATATATATATATATATATATATAGCTAATAGTTTGAACAATAATATACAGTATAATATATGGTATAAAATAAGTATTATATCATTTACTGTATAATATACAGTATAAAATACAGCATAATATACAGTAAATGAAGGCAGGAGGGAGATAAACTCTTGGCTGAAGAGTCACTGGTTATGAGAGGCTATGTGTTGTTTAAAATTGGACAAGATAGTGCAACAAGATAGTAGATGAGGAACGAGTGTGTGTGTGTGTGTACCTGCGTGCGCGCACACACACACACACACACACACACACACACACACACTGGTGTATAAGTGGCTGATAAGTAGCTCACCACACTCCTAACAGGACACCGTTCATTATTCACACACACACACACACACACACACACACACACACACACACACACACACACACACACCAAGGAGATCCACATTTCACTCAGACACTCAAGACAAGGCGGTATTGATGGCCACGCGGCAGGGCTGAGCATTGACACGCTCCCTACCATAGCGTGTAGGTAGTGAAGAAGGGGATGTAGAAGGGCTGCTTCTCAGGGTAGTGCTTCAGGGAGACCAGAACTGCATAGCAGAACCAGACATAGGCCACCAGCTGAAGGCCCATCAGGCCGTAGCCCGCGGGGCTGTCGTAGGCATACAGCACCTCCCCTGGGTCAAAAAACTGGCACAGGGACGACAAGGACAAACCAGTGGGTGGAAGCAATTTAAAAATGGTGATGTCACTACTCAGATGTATATGATGACTAGATCAGTCTACCAGCCTACTTAGTGAACTGGTAGGCTTATCTATCCATCATACATCTGGGTGGACACTCCCACTTGTGATGTCGCTAGAGGGTAGTCACATGACAATTTTGAAACAGCTTGTAATGGCTAATCACACTCACACCCGGTGCTAAAATAGGGGTCCTTTAAACTGAGCGTTACCACACATACAGATCAATGCCGGTCGTGGGACGGTGCTAATAACTCGGTTCGGTCAGAGTCAAAGATAAATTACTTGGCTATAAAAAAAATGTGTCGCAGGATCCACTCATGGTTTAGTAGATGCATTGAAATTCAGAAGGAAAAAGTAAACTCTGAAGTTCACTAGAAGTTGCTGAGTCCAGAACAGGCAGTGACATTGACACCTCTTGAAAACAGGGTCATCCACGTGCATGCATATGCGTGCGCGTGCACATGCATGCGCACACGCGTGTGTGTGAAGTGTGAGACTACAGCCAGTGGATTACATTTCACAGGCCAGTGATTGAATAGCACTACGCTTACACACTTTTGCTTCGTCCCCTACATTATACATAGCAAGCCAGACGGCTACAGATAAAGCTATTTGGGCCACATTAAACACACCGGCCCGGCGGTTTCCCGATGTCCACCGAGGCCCGGCATCAGCGCTCCTCAATTCGCGGTACACCCGGTTCTCCGTTTCATTTCCGATTCTAACCTAGTTTGGCGTATTTTTAGTCGGGGGGCCCCCCCTGAGTTTTGGAGCCGTGTAATAAGCGGGACCGCATACGAGGGCAGCGCGAGATAGATTATATTGCCTTGGCGCCGGTAGTTCACACTGGGGAGAGATGACTACAGGGCCGCGCGATAAATAGAACGTTATGATGGCTCCTCGGCAGTATTCCCCCCACGCCGCTCCAACAACCGTCTCCGCGTCTTCAAAGCCTTCCTCACGGCCGTAAACACGCAGGGACGTGTGCCACTATAAGCGGCGTGTATGCGGTCATGTATTATTAATTTAGCGGCTTGCATCGCAACAAAACCAGGCCAATCATATCCATGTTCTCTCGTCTTGACATAGATGTTTCATTAAATTATGGACAAGTAACACACACCAAGGGGTTGGACTGAGGTGCTGATCCCTGGCAATAGACTCGAAAGTAGAAAGAAAGGGTCACATAGGGTCTGGCTCCATATGTATTTCTCTTTCATTTGGTTGACGTTTCGGCCCTCAGGCCTTCTTCAAGAATCGATAGATGTTTAATTTAAAAGAGCTAAGATGTGCGAAGATCTTTCGTTTCAAAAGAGCTGGCTGGGTTTTAGCTGTGTAAGCATTGTGTGCATTTTTCAATGCAGCTCATTGTAGTAGATGAATGCAAATTGATCAAGTTATACCACTTCTGTTATTTAGCCGCTCTCCCTGCAATTCCAGGAATCGCCCTCCCTAATCCTTCCAAGAATAACAATAAAAAAAGGACTAGGTTTTTGTTTTTTTATATGACTGCCAACCAATATACAAGTTACCCTGGTGTACTGTGGGTAATGTAGTGTGTGGTGCTATATACCTCAGCCTCGTAGATGAAGAGGATGACATAGGTGATGGTGTAGACGGTCATGTAGATGCTCAACTTCACAGAGCCACTGTGACTGATCCTCGCCCTGTCACACACACATGCACACGCAAGGTACAAGTAAACACAAAAGTGAGATGGGGTCAGGCACAGAAAAAAAACACAAACAGAGGCATATTTATGAATCTGTTCATTCAGCACTGATCTACGGTATCTCCTTTTGGCTCTCTGTCCACTGATCTACGGTATCTCCTCTTGGCTCTCTGTCCACTTCAGGGTTGTTTTGACTATAAAATCCTGCCGGTCACACACCGATGCGTCCAAGGAGAGCCCATCACACCTATCAGCAGTCCAATCTTGCTAGCAAGCCCTGGTCCAGCATGTCCCTCTACCTGCTCTCCCTTGTCTGGACTGGATGCGCCAAAGAATCACAGCCTCTTAGTATGATAGTCGTGGGCTATTTTAGTACTGTGTGAGTGTGTGTGTGTGTGTGAAAAGCTTAACACCATGTCTATATTGTCTTCTTCGCATGTGTGAGATTTCTTGAGCTGTCTTTGTTTACTATTTTTGGGTTATTCATTTCCAAGGCACTGTGAGCTTACTAATGCAGCCAACAACCCACTATTTTCTCCCAATGCTCGTCTGGCTGGCAGAACATATGGCATCAACAACAAGGTGCCTATTTCCACTAAAAGCATGTCCTCTCTCTGAATCTATCCAGGATGGATGGGGGGTGGGAGGGAGGGAGGGACGGTCTACAGTGTTGCAGTCACCACACTGACTTCCTCTAGCTGTCATCTCAAGGGGACATGTTAGTGCTGTCACAGCACTAACATGTCCCCTTGAGATGTCATGTCAGCTGGACATGACTTCTCAAGAGGAGATGTTAGTGCTGTGACAGCCAGCCCTGACACTGTGACAAGACAGCCACGTGGTCATGCTGTGTCACACTCACACACACACACACACACACACACACACACACACACACACACACACACACACACACACACACACACACACACACACACACACACACACACACACACACACACACAGACAGCTGTACACCAACACCTACCTGGTGACAGTGAACCCTTTTCCCAGCAGTATCAGCATAAGCAGGAACACCAAGAAACTGATGGAGAACAGTAATTTCCCTGGAGAGACAAAGGAAGACAGAAAAAGGAGAGATAGCACACAGCAGTGAGAGTGAAAGTGTGTGTGTGAGAAAGAGTGTGTGAGAGAGAGAGAGAGAGAGAGAGAGAGAGAGAGAGAGAGAGAGAGAGAGAGAGAGAGAGAGAGAGAGAGAGAGAGAGAGAGAGAGAGAGAGAGAGAGAGAGAGAAAGAAAGAGAGAGACACACACACGCACAGATATAGTGTGTAATTAGGTTGTGGTTTCCGAATCTGTAACACCATAAGGGAAGGGATAAAAATGGGGTCACGTACCGAAACAAACACTTCTTTTACATCACACATGCATGCGCAAAAACACACACTTACACACAAACACACACACGCACACTCTCTCTCCCACTCTCACGCCCTTCACACCTGCTACCACTCATTCTCAACCTCCCTCCTATCCATCATATTCCACTCAGCCGCTTGGCGCTGTCATTGGTATACTTGGCCTATACTTGGTCTGTGTGTGTGCTGGTTTCTGTGTGTGCTGGACTGGTCTGTCTCTGTGTGCTGGTCTGTTTGTGCTATGTTGGCCTGTGTGTGTGTGTGTGTGTGTTTGTGTGTGCACGCGCGCGCGCGTGTGTGTGTGTGTGCGTGCGTGTGCGTGTGCGTGTGTGTGTTTGTGTGTGTACTGTATGGAAGGCCAAACGTTTCATGAACACCTGCTCATGCACACGCTTTCTCTTTGGTACACAATATTTCGCGTGCTTGCCATTGATTCGCATGTGACATTTTCATGTACCAAAGAGAAAGTGCACGCCTGAGCCGGCATTTTTAGGACCCTTTTGGCTTTCCATATCGTGTGTGTGTGTGTGTGTGTCTGGGTCTGTGTGTGTGTGTGTGTGTGTGTCTGGGTCTGTGTGTGAGCTGTGGGACACAAGAATGTTGAACTCACCCATTAACTTCAGACTGCCATTGCCAATGCCATCGCGGGCGTAGAGGCCCCAGTAGGTACAGTGGAACAAGAGACTGAGGACTGACAAAGTGAAAATACAGAGAGAGAGAGAGAGAGGGGGGGGGGGGGTGCAGTGAGAGTGGTGGTGGTGTGTGTGTGTGTGTAGAGGGGGGGGGGGCGGGATGGGGAAAGAGAATACAGTGGAAGTAGAGGTTGTAGATAAGTTGGAGAAGCAGTTGGAGAAGAGAAGAAGGGATGAGAGGACAGGAGATAAGAAAAAGAAGAGAAGAGAACAGAAGAAGACGAAGAAGAGATTAGAGCACATTCACAGAGGACGAGAGAGAGAGAGAAGAGGACATGAGTGAGAAGGGAAGTGGGGAAGGAAGATGGAAGGGCAAATAGAAGATAGGAAGAGGACAAACGGACAGAAGGAGAGGCGGGGTGAGGAAACGATAATAGAAAAGAGAGGGATAACAGAGTGTGAGGGGAGAGAGAGAGAGGCATGGGGTTTAAAAAGGGGACCAGGGAGACCAAAGGACATAATGAGATAGCATGGAGGACAGAGAGAGAGAGAGAGAGAGAGAGAGAGAGAGAGAGAGGGTGAGAGAGAGATACCAAAAAATAAACAAAAATAGAGTGAGTAAGGGAGAAAAGGAAATAAGAGAGACCAAAAGAGAGTGAGAGAGGGAGAGAGAGAGAGAGAGAGAGAGAGAGAGAGAGAGAGAGAGAGAGAGACAGAGAGAGAGAGAGAGAGAGAGACAGAGAGAGAGAGAGAGAGCGACAGAGAGAGAGAAGCAAGGGGGAAAGAATCATCAAAGCGGCGAGTGAAAGGGAGAGATGAGAGGAGAAGAAAGAGAGAGGGAAGGAAGAAACGAGTGAGGGAGAATGAGAGGGGGTTGGTGTGTGTGTGTGTGTGTGTGTGTGTGTGTGTGTGTGTGTGTGTGTGTGTGTGTGTGTGTGTGTGTGTGTGTGTGTGTGTGTGTGTGTGTGTGTGTGTGCGTGTGTGTGTGTGTGTGTGTGTGGGGGGGGGGTTCAGAGAGAAAAGCAAAATCCAGGGCGAAGGAAAGAGTGAGATGAAGGAGAGAAGAACATGAAGAGGGGAGGATTGGGAGGCGGGGGAGGGAGGGAGGGGAGGGGGAGGGAAGGAAGGAGAGTCAGAAAATCCATCACCATGCTTGACTGACCCATGCAGCAGTGCGAGCAGCCTGGCTAGGTGCTATTCGGAGCCTGGTTAGGAGCGTATCGTTCATCTCAAGTGGGGATTAAGGTATGAGATGAGCTCCTTAGGATGCACAGGAGAGAGTGTGTGTGTGTGTGTGGGGGTTTTGGTGTGGTCATACAGTTTGTATGTGTGTGTGGGTGTGCACGTGGACATGCATCTGTGTGTGTATGTGTGTGTCAGTGTTTTTGTTGGTTTGTGGATGCAGAAGTTTGTATGTGCGTGGGGCTGTGCACGTGCATTTGTGTGTGTGTGTGTGTGTGTGTGTATGCATGTGCACATGTATGTATGTGTGTGTGTGTGTGTGTGTGTGTGTGTGTGTGTGCGTGCGTGCTTGTCTCACCCTCTACACCTGCCGCTGTCATAAACATCTTGTAGGTTGTGTGAAAGAGCTGCCTTCCCTTCAGATTGTCTAAAGGGAGAAAAAAAAATAGAAGAGAGAATGAGAGAGGGAGCGGGGGAGAGGGGGAGGAGAAGAGAGATAAAAGGTATGGAGATATGGTGAAACAGATGGTGAAGAAGATGAAGAGCAGGAGAGAGAGTGTGTATGTGTGTGTGTGTGTATGTGTGTGTGTGTGTGTGTGTGTGTGGGGGGGGGGGGGGGGGGGTGGTGGCAGGAGAGATGGAAGGAAATGAAAGAACAAGCAGGACAGGGAGTGATAGATGGAAGGTATGCTGGTTGATTTACATCCATCGGGACAAACTTCTCTAGATGGGTTCGTTTGAAATCGGAAAAACACTGTTCTCTCCCTGCCCCCGGGGGAAGTACTATCTTAATGTGTATTTAAGTTATTTGTGCTGTACAAATATACAGAACAAATATACAAATATATGTAATATAAGGTGTTAAGGTCTTAAAAGGGACTTTAGACAACTTTTTTACTTTTTCCTACCCTAGCGTTTCAAAGTGGTTATTTTTGCACCGCTGTCGCAATGACAAACCGGATCGCTTTCCGTTTCCTCAGAGCCTAGCAACCATAAACAACATAAGACGCGCATGTTGTTTGGACATTTCCGCGAAAGAAACGATCAATAGTTTGGAAATAATAAAGAAAGCAGCATGTTCACTGAGGAGGTAAAGTGAAATTGGCATCATTTTATTCGGGAACAGGCAAAAGCTATTGTAATGATGTGCATTGCATAGTAATACCATAGTTTGAGTAACAAGTATCGGCAGCAGGGGTTGGTGTCGGGTGGAGGGGGGAGTAGGAGGAAACATTAGGAGGAAAACCGAGAGTTTATTCATTAATCTAGTCTATAATGGAGACACAAGGCAGATGCAAATTCTTTATGTGTTGAGAAAAGCGAACTGTGTTGGTAGCCTGACTGGACCGCCTGGCGAGACGCGACATGAGGTTTATTCAGGTAGTATACTCAATGCAACTAAAACGTAGCATACGCAGATATAAGTAGTGTCATCAGATTGGCTTTACTTCAGTTGTTCCACCATCCGCCATTTACACTACTGGGGATAGCTAATGGGGATAGCTAATGGGATAGCTAATGAGGATAGCTACCGATAGCTACCGGGTAAACAAAAGTGCTATTCCTCCTGGTTTGGTTGCACCCGCAATGGTTGACACGTTTCCTTTGTGCCGTAAAGTGAGCCTTCATTTTTCCCGGGAGATCGTACCCGGTGGCAGACAGAGCTGCATAGTGAAAGCGAGGCTTATGGGGAAGCTAAGGGAACCAATCTAAACGCTGATGGTGTCATTATTCTGTAGCCATTACACTGTGCGATCAACGTTTACTTCATTTTAATATGTTAAAGCAAAAAAGTTTTCTACAGCACCTTTAAATTACAGTAAAGCTAGTTTTTAGCACGTTGTCCAATTTAGATAAGATAAGAGAACACGACATAAGATGAACTGTATTAATCCCAGACGGTTCTGGCAACATCTTCTCATCATAACATTTAAAGGAACATTTTAACCTGGACCCTATTTTCCCATCAATTGGGGTCTCAGGGACTAATGCAGACAACCATTTTTGAAATTGGGCCAGTATTGAGCGAGAGGGCTTCAGCTGCCAGCTGCGAAATGGCAGCAATGTAAAGCTATAGGGGCAAGGTGCCCCGTCATTGGACGTCCTCTAAAAGTGCTTGTTTGGCCACTGACAGGCTCAGATTTTTACTACAAGTGACAACAGTATGGAAAGGATCCCTACAGAGGAATAAAACCTTTTCTTTACCTTTCGCTTGATCAGGTCTGTTTGTTATTGTGTCTAACCAAGTCTCGCTCTAGGAGAAGTCTCGCTCTGAACTCTCATGATCTCGAGAGTCGCGAGAGTTGAGTTGTTGCAGGAAGAGAACGGTGGAAACGTAAGTGAGAGTTGGAGAGAGGAGGCAAGAGTTTGTTGTGTTAGACTAGAGAAAGCATAGTTTAGTGTTATCTAAAGGATTTACAAAAAACAATGGTTCGTTGTTTGCACGTTTCCACCATTCTCTTGTTTTCAGACACTTATAATAACAACCTGAGCCTGTCAGTGGCAAAACAAGCTCTTTTAGAGGATGTACATTGACGGCCTTGCCCCTATAGTTTTACATTGCTGCTGTTTCAGGGCTGGCGGCTCAATACTGGACCAATTTAAACAATTGTTGTCTGCATTAGTCCCTGAAACCCAAAATGATGGGAAAATAGGGTCCAGGTTGAAAAATCCAGAAGTTATCCAAACTTAAGTCTTAAAAAATGAAGACCAAAAAATTGTGTATAATAATGACATGACACTATGACTACTACTGTCTAGATATTAATAACATTTTCCATTTTTCTTCGGCCTCCTGAAAGATGTGATGAATAATGGCCCCGGCACTAAATCAAACCCAGTTTGACAGTAGGATGGCCGCCTGTAACCCCCGGGAACCAGCTCCCTATAACTCCTCATCACCACTACCAAACCCCCTTACTCTTCCTCCACCTCTTCAGATGGCCATCTCCGTGGCACCCCTGGGACACATATGTTCATGGTCCACCTTTTTCCATCCTCGGAATGAGCACACAGTGGATGAGATAAAGTGCTTCTCTCCCCTTTCCCACCGAAAAACATCCGGAGATGTAGCATGCAAGGCGCGCCAGACCCAGTGATGACGGCGCGGAAATAAATAAATAAAGAGAACGCAAATTGGTCTCCTCGTGGAAATCACAGGAGACAGCCAGAGTGGGGGAGAGGGAGAGAGAGAGAGAGAGAGAGAGAGAGAGAGAGAGAGAGAGAGAGAGAGAGAGGGGGAGAGCGATAGAGCAATAGAGAGAGGGAGAGCGATAGAGCAATGGAGAGAGAGGGAGAGCGATAGAGCAATAGATAGATAGATAGATAGATAGATAGATAGATAGATAGATAGATAGATAGATAGATAGATAGATGGAGAAAGAGAGGGAGAGAGGAAGAGAGCGATAGGGAGAAGGGCAGAGAGGGAGAGTGGGGGAGAGAGGGAGAGAGAGCGTGAGACAAAGAGATAGAGAGGACGAGAGAGAGCAAGAGAGCAGCAGAACAAGACAGAGAGCAAGGCAGCGGGTGAACAAGAGAGCGAGAGAGAGCAAGAGAGTGGGAGAACGCGATAAACATGTAGGGAGATGAGAGGTGGTAAATGGAGGGATGTAGGGAGTGAGGGCTGGAGGGAGGGAGTTACTTACAGGCGAAGTAGCAGGACAGGAGGAAGACCATGGAGAAGATAACCAAGAAGGTGATGTCCGTTTCCAGGATCCCTATGATGGAGAGATAGCGTGATAGAGGAAGGGATTGAAGATTAAAAATGGGGAAACACAGAGAGAAAGAGAGAGAGAGAGAGAGAGAGAGAGACAGAGAGAGAGAGAGAGAGAGAGAGAGAGAGAGAGAGAGAGAACCCAAGAGTGTGTGAGAGAAAAAGAGAGAGGGATATAAAGAGAGGGGGAAGGAGAGGAGAGAGGGGGAATTAAGATTAAAAGTGGTTGAAGGAAAGGGGGACAGAAAGGGAACCACAATTTATTAGTGAGTAAAAGCAAGAGAAGAGAGGGGGGGGACGCACACATAGATGATGCAGGAATAATTCAGTTAGGGAGGCAGCGTCTTCGCTCTCCTCTCCTACTCATCCCTTCATCTCAGTTCATCCATCATCATTAATTCATCCGGCCATCCCTTCATTATTGTAATTTGTTCAGTTCAGTGTGCTTTATTGGCCGTGCTAAGTGGTGTTGGCTTGTGCCATCAGCAATTCCTTCCATAATCTCTCTCTCTTTCTCCCTCTCTCTCTCTCTGGTCCTCTCTGTATGTCTCTCTCTCCCTCTCTCCCTCACTCGGTCCTGTCTAATCGCTCTTTACCAAACTCATCCGCAGAGAAATGCTGCCTCCAGAAGGAGTTTCCGTTGGTTAGTTCCATCTCATACTCCAGCTGTAAGCCCTCGCCCTGCAGAAGAGAGAGACACATAGAGGGGGGGGGGGGGGGGGGGGGGGGGGGGGGAGTGGGAATTAGTAAGTCCTTCGACATGAACAAATTTGATGAGAAAGGCGTACAACATAAAAAGATACACTGTGCCCTAAAAACAAGGGAGAACACACCGAATCACCATACAGCATATCAATACAAATAATGTATATGGGAGGGAACAACAGCGTGTGAATTGTGCGAGTGCTTAGCAGAGAGGGCTGTGAGTGTGTCACAGAGTCACAGCCAGAAGGGACAATACTAGAGATACTGCATGGTTAATTAAATGATAGCGTGGCGCATTCTCCTGTCTATCTGCACTGTGTAATCCACTCAATAATTATTATAGCAATTATTAATATGATCCTGCTGGTGGTTTAGGAAGAGTAAGAGGCAGGCAGTTTGAGAGACAGAGACGGAGAGAGACAGAGAGACAGAGAGAGAGAGAGACAGAGAGAGAGAGAGAGATGTTGTTGAACAAAGTGAATGTTGGAAGGACGATGGTGATGTAATCTTCAAATGTTGTGCCAATAAAAACATTGAGTTTCAATTCAATTGAAATGGGAAAGAGAGAGGGCAGACAATCGGAGAACGAAAGTAAGAAAGAAATCATGCAGTATAGAAACAGTGAGTCAGAGAGAGACAGACAGACAGACAGACAGACAGACAGACAGACAGACAGAGAAAAGTAAGTAAATTGAACAAAAGCTGGGTATAAGAAAGCCAAGTGTGTGCAATTGGAGTGAGAGAGTTAAGAACAGGCCCATAGGGTAGGAGTGGGTGGAGAGAACAATGCGTTTAAAGCACAACCAATTGGGGTTCTGAACCAGAGGGTCTGGGGCCAAGTGGGGACAGCAGGTGACATATTGAATGTAAAATAAAATAAGAAATGACTTTTTAGTCGTTAACTCTTGAAATGAGATCCATGCTAGTGAAACTCCATCATCCAAGGTTGGCTGAAGGTGTAAAACACACAATGGACCAGGGCCAACTGGGAAATTGGACATCTTGAAGAGCAAAACATTTGTCAAATTAAACTTCACCTCCACTTATTACTATTCCTGAAAAGCAAACGTCAGTTGTACCATTGGTTGCTGAGAGCTCAGCTGTATTACCAGCATGTTGTACCACCCTCCAATGATCTCCATAGACCCTTTTCACAGAGGTGTCATCGTAGGACAAACATCGGTGTCGCTCAGAACACTAATTATGGGTCGGCTACTTTCATGTACCAGGGCACGGGGAGGACACTAAAGTAGTGAAGATTACACACATTGACAATGGACCCTTTTCACAGAGCTGTCATAGCAGGGCCAACACAGGTGTAGCTATTGTTCATTTTTGTGTGACTTTTAGTAAGTCTATATTTGAAAAATAACATGACATATGTTTGCAAACCTTTTGAATTAATCAATGTTTTTAAGCTACAATAATTTAAGGCTTTCTTTCCTAAAATGAATACAAAATCAAATCCACACAAAAATTTGAGAGAAAAGTGTGAAGATGAAAAAAGTGAACTTCTCTTGTTGCGTGCAGCTCTACACCTGGGCAGCTGTGGAGGGACATGCGTTTGGTTTTAAGGCTGGCGTTGGTCATCACCTTGGCCCCGTAGAGACTGAATTATACAGAGAACACGGGCAGGGAGATGTGAATAATTCAAAAAAACAGAAACAAAGAGGGGAAGATGTGTGAGAGAGAGAGAGAGCATGAGAAAAATATAAAAAAGATGGAGAGATAGAGAGGATGGGACAGGATGGTTAAAACATTAGATAGGAGCAGGGGGGGGGGCAGAAAAAGATGAACAGTGACAGAACGAGGGGAGAAGATGTGAGAGTAAAAAGAGATGTTACTTGGCACGACAGGCACCACGGCAACCGGTTGGCGCTGAGAGGGTATGAAACATGAGGACCAATACGGCGTGAGAGAGCCAGGAGAGAGCAAGGGAGAGGTGTGAGAGAGAGAGAGAGAGAGAGAGAGAGCGAGAGAGAGAGAGAGAGAGAGAGAGAGAGAGAGAGAGAGAGAGAGAGAGAGAGAGAGAGAGAGAGAGAGAGAAAGGGCATGCGGCGACGGGAGGCGTGAGAGACACAGTGGTTGAAAGTGATTGGCCGCTGGGGGCGCGGTGGCGTGTGTGTTGTCGTGCACGGTGGTGTGCATGGCGGCATCCCTGGGAGTGGGAGGCGGAGCCTAATCAGCAGCAGCAGCAGTGTGTGTCTGTTAGCGGCCTCCGGTCTGACACGCCAGCACTCAGTGCGGTCAGCATCTGCTCTAATTACACCCCTCTCTCTGTCAACACACACACACACACACACACACACACACACCCACAAGCGGCTGTGTCAGTGCTGTGTCACTGCAGGTGTGTGTGTTCTGCGGTGCCAACTGAGGCGTCACCACGGCAACCACCTGGGAGTGTGCTGCCCCCCCCCCCAAACACCCGCATGGGCACATTACAGGGCCATCATTATCCTGAGCGAACAGTATCTGCTACTGAAGCTCACATCACAAACACAACAAAACACAAGAAAAAGATGCTGATCTCCTCCTACCAGCATATATGCTGGTAGCATGACACGCGCTCCCTTTGCTAGCCAAGCCAATGCTCAGACGTCCCCCACACTGGCTAATCAATTGGGAGTGGTGGAGACAGGAGCACTGTCAAGTCACACTTGACAGGGACATAATAAGATAGGGTTCATATATATCAGGCCTAAATGGGGACCGGTGTTGACTGGGGTTATGTGTGGGTGTGATGCTACTGTTGTAGGTATCAGAGTGAGACGGATCAAGGAGTGGTCCTGAAACAACATTAGTACGTGTAGTTCTGCTTGTGTAATAATGGTCGAATTGAAGATTCATTCTGAAATTTACAAATTATTTTATTGACAGTATTATTATTATTTAACAAAATCTGTCTGTTTGCCTGCCTGCCCGTTGGTCCGTGCGTGTCTGTGTCTGTCTGTCTAGCTTCAAACTTCAAACACAAAGTGCACAAGCTAGACTCTAGTAGCTTGTGCACTTTGTGTCTGACGGGGGCTGTACTGGGACTTCCTGGTAGAAGAGATCCTGTATCTCAATGGGACCTTCCTTTTCAATACAGGATACATGAAATACAGATTACAAATTAACCTTGCCTTGCCTTAGGCTCCGGATCTGTGTCAACAGAATGGAGCCGCGGTTGACATACTAAATAGGATCCAACTGTTCCCCACTACTTTACCTACCAGTGTATCTCCTCATACCCGTGTGTCATAATACCACGCATCAGGTTTTGTTTAAAGGCTGTATTCCCCTTAGGACTGGGAACAGGTCATGCTTATGTAAAACAACTTCCTGACACTGCAGGTGTATTACCATATTAATGGTATTCCGGTCGTTACCGCTGTATTGTTGGGGCGTTAAGACTTGGATACTGCCTTACTGAGTTGACTAAATACAGACGAGCACAGAATGGACTGCAGGAATATCTTCTGCATGTCGGGAGGATTGATGATGCTCATTAGGTTGATATAGTCGGCGTGTGTGTTGAGTACAGTCCAAATCATACACACACGAAAAGACAAACGGGTGTGAGAGACAAAATTAGAGAGAGACAGACGACGAGGGATGAGAAAGGTATGTGTGTTTTTGCAAACCTGCAATAATGTTGTGCACAATTAAATGTAGATGCACTGTGGCACACACACGCACACACACACACACACGGACACACACACACACACGCTGCTGTGTCACTGCTGTGTCGCGGCATGTGTGTGTGTGTGTGTGTTGCGGTGCCCACTGAAGCATCACCAAGGCAACCACCTGGGAGCGTGCTGCCCCCCCCCCCCCCCCCCCCCCCCTCCCCCGCTATGAGTGACATGTGAGAGGTTTGAGGTGGAGGTGAGCGCTGCTTACCCCACACTTGCTGAGCGCAATGTACCACCATCTCTCCCTGACGGAGCGGAAACTACGGCCGCCCACACAGCTGAGCACCTCCTCGTCCCCATCCTCCTCCACCTAGACGAGGGACATGAGGGAGGGGGAGAGGGAGAGGGAGAGGGATAAAAGAGGAGGTGGGAGAGAGAGGGAGGGGAAGAAAGAGGAGGAGGGAGAGAAAAGGGGACGGAGAGACGGAGAGAGGGAGAGAGGGGGATAAGAGAGGGAGAGACGAAGGAAGGAGAGTGGGGGAGGGGGGTAAAGAGATAAAGGGAGTGGGGAGAGGTAGAAAGAGGGGGTTAGGAGAGAATGAGAGACAGAAAGATGAGATAGATGGAGAAAGAGAGAGAGAGTGGGGGGGGGGACATAAGGTGAGAAAGTTTGTACTCAAAATAATTGAAAGGAAGGTGTCGGTGAAAACAACATTTAAACTGTAAACATATTTGATGAGAGCAGAAAATGTTATTATATTCACATTATTAAAAATGAACTCTGCTAAAATTCACCGTGTTACCGCATACTACAAAAACAGACCAAATATGTTGAATACACAAATAGGATTAGATGATTTAAACATCGTGGTATATGGTGTGTATGTTTTGTGCTTTGGCAACACATACTGAAATAGAACATTTGAAATCTAAACTGACGGAGAGAGAGAGAGGTGGAGATAAAATAAAGAAGAGGGAGATGGAGAGAAATTGGAGGAGGAGGTAGAGCAAAAGAAGGGAAGAAAAGACACAGGGAGAAAATAGAACTGGGTGAAGTAGATATAATGAGAGACACACACACACACACACACACACACACACACACACATACACACACACACACACACATACACATACACACGGTGGCAGTGGGGAGATAAAGAGAAAGAGAGACACAGAAATGGTGGGAAAGGGGACAGAGAGACAGAGATAGAAAGACAGAGAAGGAGAGGGGAGAGAGACACAGATAAATGGTGGGAGAGTGGAGAGAGAGAGATATAGAGATACAGAGAGAAAGAGAGAAATGGTGGGAGAGGGGAGAAAGAGAGATACAGAGATACATAGAGAGAAAGGGAAAAATAGTGGGAAAGGAGAGAGATGAAGCAAAATGCCAGGAGCGGGGATAGAGAAAGATATAGAGATATAGAGATATTAGAGAGAGAGACACAGAGAGAGAGAGAGACAGAGAGAGAGAGAGCGAGAGGGGGGGGAGAGAGAGAGAGAGAGAGAGAGATTAGGAGGTAGCCAGGGTTAGGTTTTGCCGAGGGACAGCGCGGATATGAGAAGACGGAGATATTTACCTCCGAGACACCGAATTATCACAACAGACGGCGAGGCGAGAAGTGAGGACACAAACATATTTCACGCTCTCATTGAGGGCAAAATATGACAACAACAACAAACAGCCTCCTGGTGCACTCCACCACGGCAGTCACACTTTACACTTTACAACGTGATAAACAAGAGCTGTTTATTGAAAAACTATATCCAGCCAGAAAGTTTGTTAAGAGCCACCCAGGCTGGTAACGTGTATAATTAATGATGGGGATGAGGGACGCGGCCATGCGACGGAACTGCCTGAGGTGTCGCTCACAGGAGGCTGTTTTGGTGTTAGTCAATGTCTCTCTCTCACAAACGCAAACTCTCTCACTCTCTCTCTGTGACACACATATGCACAGACACATATGCGTGCATGCTCACAAACACACACACACACACACACACACACACACAGTCAGGTAGTGTTCCCAACATATGTATAAAAACAAACACACAGATCAGAGGTCATATCCAGCGGAGGTCAGCCAGGAGGTGCATGAGGAGATTCTGTTTCGGAGGGACTCTCGCATGGATCCCTCTAATACTCGCTGTACTCCATTATACCCTGCCATTTCATGTGTGTGTGTGTGTGTGTGTGTGCGCGTGTGTGCGTGTGTGTGTGTGTGTGCGTGTGTATGTGTGCGTGCTTACCACACAGCCGGACCAGGTGTAGCGTGTCGTGAGGTTGATGACCTGGTTGTTCTCCGGTCGGAGCACCGCCTCCTTCTGGTAACAGTTCTGGAAAGATCCGGCAAGGGCGTTCAGAGGTCAGACATTAGCTAGCTAACACGCTTTAGTAAACACATAGTCAACATGATGTGTGATAGAAATGTGCTACTATAACTTTATGCTACTGTAGCTATATGCTACCTATATGCTACTGTAGCTATATGCTACCCTGACTATAATGCAAGGATAGATATAGTTTTATAAATATATGCTACTTAACAATGCTAATAATGACTCTATCCTATCTACTCTAATAATGACTCTATCTACTCTAATAATGACTCTATTCTATCAACTCTAATAATGACTCTATTCTATCTACTCTAATACTGACTCTATCTACTCTAATAATGACTCTATTCTATCAACTCTAATAATGACTCTATTCTATCTACTCTAATAATGACTCTATCTACTCTAATAATGACTCTATTCTATCAACTCTAATAATGACTCTATTCTATCGACTCTAATAATGACTCTATCTACTCTAATAATGACTCTATTCTATCAACTCTAATAATGACTCTATTCTATCTACTCTAATAATGACTCTATTCTATCTACTCTAATACTGACTATCTACTCTAATAATGACTCTATTCTATCTACGCTATCTCTCCCACATCTGAGCCATGTTTAAACCAGCACAAGAGGTCCCATTTTGAAAACAAATAAATAAATGAAATGTTTTGGCTCAGCTATTGTGTGGGCGACAAAGAGTGGCACCTCTCACACAGCCTTCCAATGTTGTCATTCCTCCACTTTTATTAATTGGTGGCAAAGACAATGTTGTGTTCATTATGAAAAGTGTTGCAAAAAAATAATGTCTACAATGGAAATTGTGCTTCCTGTTTTTTGTTGTTTTGGGGGGTGGGGTTCACAGAAAACCTTAGCCTTCAAATTGTGCTTTCTCAACCATTGATCAAATTGTTGCATATAGTCGATCACATTATGTAAATTATTATGCAAAAGAAAGAGAGCTCGATCACACGCTCGAGCACACAAACACACACACACACACACACACACACACACACACACATATCTCACCTTCTCGGGCCTCTTGTACACAGCTGGCCACTGAGAGCTCTCATCAAAGTAGAGCAATATGTTCTGACAGCAGCGAGACTACAGGGAGAGACAATACCAGAGTGAGAGAGAGAGAGAGAGAGAGAGACAGAGACAGAGACAGAGAGACACAGAGAGAGACAGAGAGAGAGAGAGAGACAGAGAGAGAGAGACACAGAGAGAAGAGTACAGAAAACTGCAGGATGACAGGAGGTGAGGGGGGTAGGGGAGGTGAGGGGGTGCAATGGGAAAGGGACATTCTGCAATTGACATGACATCATTTTGGCCAGCAAAGTTTTGGGGCAATACAAATAGTTAATGCAAGGAATGTAAAAATGGACTGATAGAGAGGCAGAGAGAGACACACACACACACACACACACACACACACACACACACAAACATAGACAGAGGGACAGAGAGTGAGAGAGAGAGCGACAGAGAGCGAGAGCGAGAGAGAGAGCGACAGAAACAGATCGAGACAGAGACAGAGACAGAGAGGGACAGAGAGAGAGAGACAGAGACAGAGAGGGACAGAGAGAGAGAGAGCGACAGAGAGAGGGAGACAGAGAGAGAGCGACAGAGAGAGACAGAGAGAGAGAGAGCGACAGAGAGAAAGAGAGAGAGAGACAGAGAGAAAGAGAGAGAGCGACAGAGAGCAAAAGAGAGTGACAGAGATCAAAAGAGAGATAGACAGACAGACAGATGGAGAGAGACTGACTGAGAAAGGACGGAGAGAGAGGGGGAGAGAGAGAGAGACAGACAGACAGACATACAGATGGACAGACAGACAGAGAGAGAAAAAGAGAGACAGAGACAGAGAGGGAGAGCGAGAGACAGACAGACGGACACAGAGGGACAGAGAGATAGAAAAAGAGTGACTGACAGACAGAGAGACAGAGAGACAGAGAGAGAGAGACAGAGAGAGCAGATGGAGAAAGCTGAAAGCAGGGGAGCAGGACACCGTGTGTGGCGCCAGCAGCAGCAGCCAGAGGTAGGAGATGAATGCAGAGGCCCAGGAAGACAAAAGAGAGATAACATTCATTTAGAGGAGGAGGAGAAGAAGGCGAGGAAGAGGGAGGAGAGCCAAGACAGAGCAGTCAGAGAGGAGAGCGACAACAACACTAACAACAGAGAGCAAATGAAAGACCCATTAAAGACGTTTTCATCACGGGCCGCATGTCAGCCGTCACTGTGGTGGCACTGCAGCTTTTGTGTTGTCGTGACAGGTTGGCACATGGCGACAAAAGGATGCCTATTATCACACACACACACACACACACACACACACACACACACACACACACACACACACACACACACACACACACACCTCTTACCTTGGAGTAGCGGAACCGGAAGTCAAGGCGTCCATATGAGGTTAGAAAGCAGAAACGTGTGAGGAAAACCCAGTCCTGGAGGAGAGGAGAGAGGAGAGAGGAGAGGAGGAGAGGAGGAGAGGTAGAGGAGCAGATGAAAGGAGAAGGGGAGTCCAGAAAGGAAAGGAGAGGAGAGGAGGAGAGAGGGGAGGAGAGAATAGGATAGGAGAAAGGGAGTGAAGAGAGGAGTGGAGAGGAGAGGAGAGGAAGGGAGGAGAGGAGAAGGACAGCGAAGAGAGGAGAGGAGAGGAGGAGAGGAAATGAGAGGAGGAGGGGAAAGGGGGAGGGAAGAGAGGAGAGGAGACAAGACAAAAGAAGAGGAGAGAAGAGGAAATGAGAGGAGAAGGGGGGGGGGGGGGGGGAGAAAAAAAAAGACTACATCATAAATACTGAAAGGAGGGAGGGAGAGAGGAGGGAATTGGGGAGGGAGTAAACTTCCACAAAGTTACTGCGAGGACATATGTGTGTTGATGTTGCAGAGGCTTGGGGCTCGGAGGGGGGGGGGGGGGGGGGGGATGGGAGGACATAAAGCAGAGAGACCTTCCAGTTTCAGTAACACTCTGAGTTGGGAGCGTGGCGGCAGGGGTCCAGATAATAGTGCTGACGGTGCTCTTCTCCACCACGTCCCTTATAGGAGACTCTGCTGGCATACACACTTCTATAGTGTTACATAAAACAAAGTAACGTGGCAAATAAGTACGACTTGGGTTGTTCAGGAGGTCATCGCATAAAAAAGTGGAGATCTCTGTTTTCAGCTTGGAGGAGCTGTGACGCTTTTAATGTGGTCACAATAAAAACAAACGCAAACCAACCCAACATAAACAGTGGAAATACTTCATGTAAGCGGGATGCTGCCGTCGTCCACATGCTAGACGAACAGTTAGCATGTGGAGTTTCAATGCGCTAGCCTCTAACTTTAATTTTATATCCGCCTTATATTCCAACCACACATGAAACAGTTTAGTTTCTTCACATAATCACCCACTAAACCATCCAAATTATTCCCCCCAGTATTTGCTCTTCAAAACTTCTGTGTGTGTGTGTGCTATAATAGTGTAATTACTAACGCCCAGCCTTCTCTCTTACATAAACAGGGCCAGTAATTTTATTCTGCTGAGAAATAAAGTGCTACCAAAGCAGTGTAGCTAGCAGGCCGGGCCCTGCTGCCGCCATACATCACCTTAAACAAAGCCAGGGGCCATATTTCAACTTGTGCCCGCCAGCCTCGGCCCCTGCCACCTCTGGGGCCCATAACTCAACAACAAAGTCCAACACTCGCGCAAAGGGGCAGCCGGGACTTAACTTAACTCCCCCCTTAACGACGCCTGTGGCTGTCACCATGACAACAGGGACAGGGACGAAACAAAGTTATGAAGAAAGGGGGGAACGCATTGTTGCCCCAGGTGGGCAGAAAATGGAGATAGAGAGAGTAGAAGAGAACTTGAGAAAGAGGGAGGA
Organism: Merluccius polli; assembly: GCA_030340625.1. Classification (NCBI taxonomy): domain Eukaryota; kingdom Metazoa; phylum Chordata; class Actinopteri; order Gadiformes; family Merlucciidae; genus Merluccius; species Merluccius polli. Next base: position 180,467 of record JAOPHQ010001435.1, read on the forward strand.
ATAGAAGAAGCGAGAGGTGGTCTGGGTGAGACAGAGGGATACAAGGGGGTGGGGGGAGGGAGTCGTAACGTTTGACTGACTACAGACCATGGCTATGAAAGACTCCCTTGTTGGAGTTTAAATGCATGCACACACACACACACACACACGACTTTATAGCACGGTAACTGGAAATCACACACTACCATGGGCACAGATGTAGCCAAACAAACACACACCCCTTGTTTATACTCTGAACATGTTTCATTAAGGCTGTGTGATGGGTATAACACATAATCTTTATACATACACACACACACACACACACGCGCGCACATGCGCACGCACACGCACACACACACCTCACAGGCCTTCAATTTCCCCTCATCGTCATAGCAACCGCCACACCACACATGCCTGAGGTTGCAGCTGCCATAGAAACATCAAAAGGCCAAGCCATTCATTGATGAGACACAAGCACTTTTACTAGGTGTGCAGCTAAAGCTGCAGAACTTCTATTATCTATCATACTTATTATTTTTACTAAGTTTGCAGCTTAAGCTGTGCAACTCCTATTATCTATCATATGTATTATTCTTACTAGGTGTGCAGCTTTAGCTGCACAACTCCTGTTATCTATCATACTTATAATTTTTACTAGGTGTGCAGCTTTAGCTGCACAACTGCTATTATTTATCACACTTATTGTTAGAATTGTTAGTGTACAAAATATAAACTATAAAAATCTATACATTGTCACTTTATTCCCACAATATTTAGACCCCATAGAAATATTATACTATATAATGTTGAGCTCCTCGCAAAGATTGCTCATCTCAATTTTCTAAGCAATGGTGTTTAAATGTTCTCCAGATACACACATTGGAATCTAAAACTCAGTTTAGTTCAAACAATAACACAATTATCTCACACTATTAATATTATTCCCAAACTTCCCTACTCAACTCCTCCTTCATACTTTATACTACAACATTCAAACTTTACTTGCTATCTTACAATCCAAACTCCTATACAATGACTCAAAACTTATTATTTACACTTTTTAAATAATTAGACTTTTAAACCAAGAACACCATAGATACTACCTAGAACACCATAGAAACCACATAGATAACCATGCATAGCAACCACCTAAAACCCCCTAGCAACCCCCTAGAAAACCATAGAAACCACCTAGAACAACCACCAAGAACGACAATCACCTGCACACACTAGCAATCACCCATAACACCCTAGCAAGCACACAGAGCACCATAGAAACCACACAGAACACTGTACAAACCACCTATAACACCCTAACACCATATAAACCATTTAGAACAACCTAGCAACCACCCAGATCACCCTAGCAACCACCTAGAACGCCCTATCAACCGTCTAGAACACCAAAGAAACCATCTAAACACCCTAGCAACCACCAAGTACACCCGAGCAACCACCCAGAACACCATAGCAACCACCTAGAATACTATATCAACCAAATAGAACACTCTAGCAACCATTAAACACACCCTTGCAACCACCCAAAACACCCTAACAACCACCTAGAAACCACCCAGAACACCCTAGCAACCACCCAGAATACCCTAGCAACCACCCAGAACACCCTAGAAACCACCTAAAACACCATAGTAAACCACATAGAACACCATAGAAACCACCTACAACACCTTAGCAACCACCCATTACACCCTAGCAACCACTTAGAACACCATACAAACCACATAGAACACATAGCAACCACCCAGAACATCATAGCAAACCAACAACCATTACCACCCAAGAAGCAACATATAACACCCTAGCAACCACCATGAATACAGCACTACTACACGTCACTCTACTGTAAATTTCCAATATACCTGGTGCTAAATACTATATTTTCAGCAAGTTGCACACCACAATTTTGTCTGAAATTGTACTTTTTCTCGTTCTGTCATCTCACTGCCGTCGTCCTTCACTTTGCCTTCTCAGCAGGCCTCACACCGCTCAACCCCCCTGAAACATAATTATGTGGCTTTGGAGCTCTTTCTACTGCCAATATACACGCAGAGAGAAATAACCCAACAACAACATACACAAACACAGTTCCCTATGCCCAATACTCACACCACACGCACCACTTGAACACCACCAATTACCTCGACAAGAATCTCGATGATGCCATTTTAAGATGCATCTCAAAATGAAGTGGCTGACGAGAGGCGTGAGGAGTCACACTGCAAGATATGCTAATTAGCTATGCTGTACAAAGCTGCAATGTAAGCTATGCTAGGCTTTAAGCTAGGCTAACCACACAGCAGATACAGTATGTGGAGAATATAGTCTGCAATATCCCAAGCAAGTTCAGTTTTCAGAGTTGTGGCTTGATGCTACTAAATTGCCAGACTGGGGTCAGCTACAGTCCCAAGGTATTATATTAGTTATTACAGTGTTAATTATCATTACCGAAACCATTAATAGAGGGTGTGTTTATTTTTTATAGATTAGGACTATTAAATGAGACAATAAATTATTCTATATACTTACATAAACTGTTCTAGCCTATATTAAAAAAAAGTATAAACATGCCTGGAATAATACACTGATATGCAAAATATGTTTTCCATTATTAATTTGTTAATTAGTTATTGATAATTAGTCACAGCAAGCGCCGTGACTAATTACAATAATTATTTTACAAAGCACAAAAGGCCAATTGACACTTGAGATATAATAATACTCTGCTCACAGTACAGAAGATTGCACGTATCCATGATGGAATTAGCGTGCAGGCCTTCTATTGTAGTTGGTCTCTATTGTTAGCAGCCCTAGAGTAAACCCATACACTGGGCCTGACGCCACACAATTCATTGTATTGTTGATCAAGTTGTTGTCGATTCTTTTTTTATTCATTGTTCAGTCTGTAAAATAATGTTGTAAATATTGTGACTGGAGCCAAACAGTTTACTTTCTCTGACGAGCAGCCAAGAATAAAGTATTCATTTTTTTATTTGAAATAGATGATATATATATATATATATATATATATTTAGAACCAGCAAATACTTGGTAGGCTATATACACTTTCTGTTTTCTATTGATTGGCATAGGCTACCAATCATTCGACTAACTATCTCAGCACTATCGGCCTTCACTATCAGATGTGTCTCTTGCTATATCAAATGGTGTTCCCCATACAAAAGTATCGATTTATCTATTCTATGTGCTATTGCAGCTAGCTACCATTTCTACAGTCTGTGGAGTTAGCTTGTTAGCAAAGTGTAGACCACTGAAATGAAACTAGGCTACTACTTTACGTTTCGTTGCTTGTAAATGTTAAGGCAATCTATACCAGCGGTATGTTTCAGCTCTTAGCCTATAAAGGGGCTAACAAGGTCAGTGTGGCACACACAGGTATAGTCTATATGATGCTAGTTAGCTGGGAGTCCAGTGCAGACCTGAGCCAATCTATTCCCCTCATGTCATGAACCTTTACACTGCTAACCTCTCCTCTAGTATGTGCTTTTGGTGTGTGTGTGTGTGTGTGTGTGTGTGTGTGTGTGTGCGTGCGTGCGTGCGTGGGTGCGTGCGTGCGTGTGTGCGCGCGCGCGCGCGTGTGTGTGTGTGCAGCCCAGCGCCCGCGAGAACCCCCACTAATTTGAATTTTTGTAGTCTTGTAGCCAATCACCTACTGTAAAACTAAAATGACATACAAACACACAGCAGCCAGAGTTCAGTATAAGCCTTAAGACATGTTGACGGTGGGAAAGCATGGATACCTAAGTGGGTCCCAAAAGCGCCAACCCAAGGCACAGCAGCTAGCTTGAAATAAAGAAATCCTACACTAACAACATGTTTTAATCCAGGGAGCGAGGGTCAGAAAGAGTTCAACAACAACTTCAGTGGTGGCTGAAGAGGAGCTGCCATTTGCTAGTGCTACCGCGAGTGAACTATCGGCGTTAGCATGACGGAGCCCATGAGGGAGAAAGCAAGGTAGAAAATGGCTAGACTTGGCCGAAGACAGGGAGGAAAATACTTCGCCCACAGCCGCAGGAGGAGATCGCTGCTGGTAGTGAAGTGCCAATGCCCCCTGTGATTGAATATGTAGAAGTGGAACTGGAGGAAGGTGCGGCCGTGTGACGGAGGAGATGCGCGCTCAGTTGGTGAGGGAAGGTGTCAAAGCCTGTCTAACCGTTTTTTTAAGTCTGAGAGAAGTTATCATTTGTTACTCTAGGAAAAAAAATGTACAACAAACTTCTCAAATTTCTCTTAAACTCTTAAATTTCTCTCAAACTGCAATTTCACATTATTCATAATTTTTTATGACTCTACTTTAAGTATTCATATAGGATAACAAACAAAATAAAGCTGCTTTAAAATAAGTAAATACAATGTATTTACAATGTATTTGGTATTTGGTTTCTCTGTTTGTGTTTTGTCCTTCCATTGGCTAATGTATATATATATATATATATATATATATATATATATATATATATATATATATATATATATATATATATATATATATATATATATATATAAAGTTATGTAATTGAATCTAATCTTAACTGGGCTGGTTGTTGAACAAATATTATACATTTACATTTGGTGTTTTGTTTTATTTGATCCAAAGCGTTTTACAAGTGAGGCTGAAAACAAAGCATTCAAACAATATTGGAGTTTATTGAAGTACAAATGTACATAAATGCAAAACATTGTGGCTGGTTGGTCTATTTGAGGATGTACCCCTCGGCTACAATCAATCAGACTATTTCAACAGCTTTTTCCACCTACATTTTCACACAGAGGAGCGTCTTGGCCGTAGGGGCCCTTCATACTCCTTAACCCAGGACCCTTTGGAACCTAAATTCGGCCTTGCGTGCTGCTGTGTAACCCTGGCTAATGAATCATTGAGCAGCCCAGCGGTGCAGGGGTGACTTGACTAGCTGATTGGTAATTAATTGTTAATGAGGCTTAGCAAGCAAACAGAGATCCAAAGAGAATGAGAAAAAAAGACAGAAAACAGAGGAAAAGACAATGGGAGAGACAGAGAGAGAGGGGAAAGAGAAATAGCGATGGACAGAGGGGAGAGAGACGGAGGGGGGGAGAGAGAGTGATATGGGGGGGGGGTAAATAGCTTTACTGGCCGGATACTGCATTGAGGCATAGCACTTGATTAATGGGGTGTACACACACAGATACACGCTCACAACCACACCCCTTCACACACACACACACACGCGCACGCACACACGCACACACACACACACACACGCGCGCACGCACACGCACACATAGAGGTGGTTGAATGACTCTGCATCACAATGCAGTGGCCAGGGGAAATAAGAGGACTACAGGGGGATTAAGGTAGACACCTCAATCCACTGTTTCTATTCCCCAGGTTTACCCTCTGCTCCCACACACACACACACACACACACACACACACACGCACACAGACATTAATACACACACACACACACACACACACACATACACATTAATACACACACACACACACACAAACAGAAGAGGATTGATCTCATAAACACATTTTACTCCAACAAATAAAGTTTTAACACAACTCCTGCAACGTTGTAACCTGGCGCGCCAGATGGTATGTTTCACAGAACCCATCTGGAAAGTCGTCCGTGGAAACTGTTTAGGAAAGGGCAGGCACTTTTAAAAGTGCCTGCACTTGGCAGGTGATTGGACGAACCATCTGTCTATCACCATGTATCACGGGCTAACTTCAACCAATCAGATCAACAAACCATACGACGTAGTTGGATCGATAACATATTTGCCATGGAGCTCTTTCAATGAATAAATACTCTGCAGTTCAGATATAACTGATGTTATAGCAACATCTACGCTAACCACTTTAGGCAATTGTTGTTTTCGAACAAACAGTCGCTTCTCACTTTCTAAACAACGGCGTAGCTGCCAGTAGTTCCTCATCGGACACTAATAGGTCCGAACAACTGTGGTTCGGCCACAGGTGCATAACTTCAAGACCGAACTTGCGAGATGGGATGGTCTCACAAGGTTAACAGCGTTTACTTCCAAGATAAAGAATTGTGAAAACACCACTGATTCGCTGGGCTAGACCCAGTCAGTCAGTTGATGTATGTAGGAAGGTTTAATGTCAGTAGAGAGAGAGAGAGAGAGAGAGATGGGGGTTTGTGAGGAGAGGAGAGGGAGCAGACACTGAGCCATGCAAGAGGATTAAAAAATCATATTAAAATATGCTGTAGACCCAGCATATATATATATATATATATTATTATTTATTTATTTATTTTTAATCAAGGCTCAGATGTTTCACACTAATGACTATTAACCCCCCCCCCTCTTCTTGCCATGACCTTCTCCAGCTGGACTCACACCAGCTGCCTTTTTTTGTTGTTGTTTTTGTTACATATTTTTGCCTTTTCATTCTGCCACTGCTCCACGCCTGTAGTGTCCAGTACGGGATACAGACAGCCTAACGTCTCCACTAGAGCACCATCCATCCACACAACTAACATGTTGGCTTGGCTTGGCACACACCTGTTGTTGTTGTTGTTGTTGGCAGATTGTGTTGTGCTCCGTGTCAGTCCCTGTAGAGCTACTTCCAAACCGGTTCATTGTGAACTCTTTCTAAACCCCTCGCTGGACTTGCACACGCCCACTGGACTTGCACTAATAACTTCCATATTTCAGCAGCTGTGCTTGAGTCGGTGTCTATTGGAATAAATTGAAAGAAAGAGAAAGAGGGAGAGAGAGGCAGAGGGAGAGAGGAGAGAGAGACTGCTTGACCTTGGGGCAAGATCGGCACAGGCAAGACTGATGATGTGTTAAAACAATCTAACTATCCATCTCTCTCTATTTATATCTCTCTCCATGTATCTATGCATTCTCTGTCTCTGTCTCTCTCTCTGTGTCTCCGTCTCTCTCTCTCTCTCTCTCTCTCTCTCTCTCTCTCTCTCTCTCTAAATCTAATCAAATATAACATTTCTGGAGATTGGTTTATCAAAGTTCACAGCCAATCAAAGGTGTGTCTCCGGATTCCTCAGCTCACCGTTATCCAATAAAACAAAACAGCGGTTGAGTGTCTTCCTTGGGCCTCAGTGAGCCCGTGGGATGAGGTGCGGCTAAGGCTAGACAGATGACTGTATATAACACCAAATAACACCAAAGGAGAGAGTATATAACACCAAAGGAGAGATGATAATATCAAATGAGCCATCCAGGCTTCTGTAGGCCAATGAGATGCTCAGTGAAGCCTGTAGGAACCTGCCAGTTGGTTCAAGGGTATTTCAACACCAGCTCTGATAGAACGCAACCTATTTGAGTCTGAACGATATCACACTTCCTATGTGACCCGTTAACATGGTGACTTTAATGAATCAGTGACAACACTTTTTGATTGATCGGTTCCATTCACCTGTGTGTGTGCACGTGTGTGTGTGTGTGTGTGTGTGTGTGTGTGTGTGTGTGTGTGTGTGTGTGTGTGTGTGTGTGTGTGTGTGTGTGTGTGTGTGTGTGTTTTGAACTACAATGAACAACACTGTCTGAGTGTAGTTTTTTACATCCAGAGGCGATCCAAATTATAATTCAAGCCTTGTGGCCTGTTATCTGCACAAATACTTAACATTTCCTTTGTGTTCACAGTGTAACCTGTAAGGCCAGCATTTTTCTAAAGAAACTACCTCGTTGTACAAATGTTTCAGAATAATTAAAAAAACAGTGAGAAACATTAGCACTCAATTCACATGACAGTAACCAAACACCATTTTATTCTTCAAAATGGCCAATTAATTTTCTTTTTTCCTTATAATATGACACATAATCACGATATTCAAACACTGACCGGCTCTATTTACTATTAAGTCAGTTTAGCTGACACTTCTATCCATTGGGACTTACAGTGAATTCAGATACAAGTCATTAAGGAGCAGGTAGGGTTTGGCCACCTTGCTCAAGGACACTTGCAGGTAGATTGTGGACAATGGACCTCTGTACCTTGTTTCCACTAACTGTCCATTATAAGCTACTCTGCTGTAACAAGGATGGTTTGTGTTTTCTTTTTTGTTAATACAAGCAGTCTGCAAGCCCGGGCCTGGCAGCAGCTGTTCTACATTACCAAGTAAATGGGGCCAATTTCACTGACATGCCAAAGTATCGATCCAGCATTTAAATGACGCAAGTTTTCTTTTTTAATGCATATTTCACTTCGATTGATGGGGGTTTTTTTCTTACAAGAACAATGGATAGTACATAAATCTCCTCGAGGACAGTCTCTCTGCTTGGCACAGCAGCAGTAAGACTGGAGGGTTAAAGGGCATTATCTATCCCTGACTGATGGTGAGTTGATGTTGACTGCTTATAGACTACAACACAGCCCCTTTTTTAACCTCTATTTTCTATGCACACCGACGACTTTCCTGATTACACAGCAAACTAGAATAGATGCTTACATTAAAAAAAAAAAAATTGGTGTGGGCTTAAAAAAAGGCTTGAAGGGCTGTGGACATGAAACGACGTATAACCTTGCCAGAAGTGGTTTACACTCCCCAACATCTTTCCAGTATCATTCATATTATGGGCAACTATAATAGGCCTGCTGCTTTCTGCCAACGTAAATGAAGATGAAGAGCACAGAGATGGATAGAAGAGGCGCAGAGAGGCAACTTCTGCCGACAGTCCCTTCGCCACTCAGACACGCACGTCGCAATAAATACGCCACCAAGCCGACGGCGTGCACAGATATGACATATAGGCATCATGATATATAGATATGCATATAGGCTATATATACACACACATAACAACACTTGAGCTCATGCAGAAACCCGTCAAGTTGTCACCATGGGGTTGATCTGGGTTACATCGGCCACACGATACGAAGCGATCCGTGCGCGCATGAAGGCATTTGACGCACACCTGTAACGGTGAGCCTCAAAATAAACTGAATTATTATATTATTATTAAATATCACGTGCAAAAAAACGACACACCGACCATGGAGATCATGTGTGCGTGGGTTCAACGCGTTACGACCGGACTGTCACCCATCGCAGTGGTCATTTAAACACACAAAAAATAAAAATAAAATAAAAGCGACTTAAAAAAAACGAGTAACAAAGGAGACACGCGTGCGTACGACACGCACGTCCAAACAGCCGCCACTGTGTGTTTTTTAAAGGTCAACTCCGTCAGCTGCGTACGGGATCCCGGATCCCGACGACACTAGGAGGACCGGTGGCGGCGGCGTTTCAAGTGATGGAGACGTGGAGGGAGAGACGGATCTGTACCTCTTTGGTGTCGACGACGCCTTTGACGTGCTTCCCGCACACGGAGCCGACGCAGAGGACGGCGAGCGACGCGGCCAGGCAGCACAGGAGTCTCCCGCAAAACCTGACCTCCATCTTTCTCCCCCCTCCGTCTCTCCCCCGTCTGACCGCTTGGCTCGGATCTCTCCCCCCCTTCCTCCTCCTCCTCGCCTCCTGATCCCCGGGAGCGGCACGGGAACCGGGAGCTGCGCGGCGGACTCGCGCGGAGAAACATGCGCGCTCCCGCCCTCCCGTCCCCGCCAATAGACGGGTCCCCGGTATTGAAGTCGGACGGGGGCGCGCTTTTACGCGCGCCGATACCCTCGGTGCGCGTTCCCGTATGAAGATAGCCTATGTCAACGACGTGAAGACCTTAGTGTTACCAAAATATAGTTAGTAACGCGTTATATTACTCCGTTACTGCCTAAACAAAATATATTACGATAACGCGTTACGCGGTCAGACGGGGGTAACGCGTTACTTTTGTAACGCGTTACCCTCAACACTGGTCTTGGCAATAGGAGGATATAACTAGATGGTGACATTATAAACCCCATCATTTTACATGTCATTATGAAGGCTGAGGGTTTGATCAGCACGCTGATCTCGCTGAATATATTGCCTTTTATAAATAATGCTACATCAAAATGACATGACACAAAATATGAAAGGTTTATGGTAGAACATATTTATTTTGATACAAATCAACCAGTCAAGATGTCAGCTTTTTTTTCAAATTGATTTCAAACCCGCACAGAAAGTGCAGATGTCCAAAACAAATCAATCACACAATCAACCAGATGAACAAATCTTAAAGTACAAAGATTTTCAATGAATCACAGTTTTTTTATTATTTTATTATTTTTTTTAAATAGCGTATAGGCCTACAATCTTTTTTTTCACAGGTTAACATTTGTTTTTTGTACAAAAAAAGAAAATAAATATACGTATCCAAGTAGGCATGCCTACTTCTACAGCATTGCTTTCAGTCTGTAGGCCTATGGCTTGCATGTGTTTGATATGCGCGTCAAGTTTTATTTAAAGTTGTTTTACTTGTAAAATATATAGCCTATGCAGCACCAACCTTCATCGGACGCAGGCATTTTTTATTGACTGTTGATCGCAAACGGCGCCCCACGTCCAAGGAAAGAGTAGACTACGACTCTTCTTGAGTTTCTGTTTAAAACCGCCAACGCGTGTGTGTGGGCCCACGGTGACCCGAAAGAAAATATGGGACAATCAACCAACATTAGACAGTGGTGGGGACAGTGGTCATGGTCAGTTGATTGTGGGAGATATGATTATGAAGGGATCAGTGAAACTACGCTCCCTTTAAAAATATAATTGGTGTGGCATAGGACTGTGGATGCTGCTGACAGACCAACCACGGCAGACTCCATCACAATTGACCCATGACAGCGAAAGGAAAAAAGTCATTAGGAAGTGAGAAAACAAGAGATAAAAAAACCCCAAAAGGATAAAAAGATAATGATTCTGGATAAGTGCATAGTAACGTTCAACTTGACCTAGGTAAACCCTGTTTAGCTGATGTATACAGATACATTTTCAATTAACTCAATATCCTGTTGCCGAGGACTTCTCCAATGGGAAAAATGCATCAACATGGAAAACCAGAGAGGTATGCTGAACAATATGATGACTAAATAACAAACAACTTTACACTCAATGACCAAAAACTACTCACAGGGAGTCTCTTTTGTTCTCTCAAATCAAAAAGTTGTTCTTTACTACAGCATCAATAATTCATTCTGTAAACGCACATCATTCAAAACAAAACAAGGACGATGTAGTAAGGATCAGAAGAGGTAATGGACGACTCACAGTGTGAGACGTGTTCGCTGGATCCCCTCCCTGTCCACTGGGGGTGGTCCCGTGCACGCAGAGGAGACACTCATGGACGGCCGATGCATTACCGCAACACTATACAAGATACGGATTGCCGTAACAATATACAAGATAACATTTTTTCATCCGTCTACAGCTTTCCCCAAAGGATCTTGCCAGTGAAGTTAAAGTCCCCGTCACTAACTACATCGAATGGTGTTGAGTGTGTACAGAGGGCAAAAACTAAAACTTTCTAAAACTAGAAAACACAAATCGGTCTTAAAATCACATTAAAACCCGAACGATACATGCCGTTACACAAGCAAGCAAGGTCATGTTTCCCCACGATTAGAAACGGCAGGTTCATATACAACCACACAACAGAACCTAGAGCCCAAATTCAGCCAGGTACATACAGTCACATTAACTCACAGTTGGGAACCACACTCGCATGGTGAGTAGCCACCTCCATGCGATGGTTCTCCCAGTCTCTGCAGACTGGGAAAACCACGAGGGCAACCACAAGGTAACTTTTGGCCCCAGCATCTCTATGAAGGACGAACCTTCCTCGTCCTCTTCCACTTCCTCCTCACAGCTTCCTGTTTCTCTACAGCAATCAGATTTAGAATATGGCAGTAAGTCATAAGCATGGTCTAATCCTGCTGCGGGACTTTTCTTTTGTGCGCGTGTGCCGAAAATCCTTACATTACGCTGAGGAGCATTCATTCCCGAATCTAATTCATCACGCAGACCTGGCAAACCGGCCCCACTGCTGACCGAGGGGCGGGGGCTCCGTTTTTTTATATATATATATAAAAATATATATATTTAGTTTCAGACACTGATGGAGAGACACTGGCCCTCAAGAAAGGACAGATTTCTGCACTTTCTGCCGAAGCAGCTGAATGAGATCCCAGGGTCGCTCAAGAGAGACCAAATCATCCCTCAGCCGGTGGAACAACAGGGCGCTCAGTGGGAGTCATCATCTACATGGCGATGGAAAATAGGAATTTAATGGATTTTCATAACCTCCACTGGAGTCTATTTACTGGGTCTAGATGCCTTTCAGGTTTCTGTTGTTTTTGTCTTTAAAAGCCTGTGCTTTTCTGAAGCATTTTCCCCACTAACAGGAAGTGGCCATGCAGACTATTGTTTCAACACACTTGACGCAATGCATCGTGGGTATGACAGCGGGGTCAGGATGTGTGTATTGAGAACAGAAGGCTGTACGTCTTGCTTCGTCCTACTCCACTTGCAGTTGGCAGCGGGCGTTTACATGGACACCAATAAACCCAGTCATAGTTGATTTTGAGATGGTTTAAGGCAATACTGCGTTTATTCTAGAAAATGTGCACCACAATAGGCGTGGAATTTGGAGAAAACATGATACACCCACTCCTGCTCTGAATCCATTATTATTCACAGTTGTGGTTCATTTGTGCCCATGTAAACACGCTGAATAATAAAACAAATTAAAACCAATTTCCAGTTGATTGTCTCAAAACATTTTCATCAAAATAATACCTCTAAAAACAAACCAAAAACAGTGCCTGCTTGCATTGATGAAGACATCAAGCTCACGTCACGAGTCAAAAGTTGTGAATCATTGTGTAGTGTTCTTTTTAAACCGCATCGATAGTCGCATCGATAGTCTTTTTTCAATGACAGACGCTAACACTCTACGAGTAGGAGCTAGGCAGCTATACTAGACAGGGCAATGTGTTTGGTGTGCACTGTGCAATGTTTCACTCCGTCACAAAGCTTGAGAGAGAGAGCGAGTACAGCACGGGATGAATGGGGACCAGCGGCCGCAGTTGCTTCCGCTTAAGAGAAAGTTACACAGTGGGCCCTTTTGGTTACAAAAAGAACCAGCAGCAAGAGTTTAAATAAACAACAACAACTTGCACAAACAAAATCTCAGTCTAATACAACATCTATACAACATTCAATTCATAAAGGAAGAACCCCCAGAGGTATGATACTGCATAAAAAGGGTAGCAAACTAAATATCACTAAAGCCGTGTAATTGCTTCAGATTAAAAGCGTGATGAACAAAAGTATTGCAATAGTGTCCTCTACAAGAAACAAGAGAATCAATTCAACAAGTTGAATCCCCCCCCCCCCCACTTTAAGTATGTTGTCGTTCAGCCTGGTAATTCTATAAGGAAGAGAGGGAGCGGAGTTACTATCCACAAAGTGGGCTGTATTGACTGCCAAACGGGCATAACACAGAACACAATGTGATGTTATTAAGTGTGATTTAGAATGACTCCCCAAAGGACAAGTGGCCATTTAGCTGGGGAGGATTGCTTCGTAGCACCGCGGGTCTAGTGATACCTGATTAGTACACAAATGCCACGGCCCAGACGAATGGTCTACTCAGGCCTCGACTTAGGAACACTCCGCACCCATCTCAAAGTCTCCCCTATCCGAAGGCAAAGGTTGTGTGTGTGTGTGTGTGTGTGTGTGTGTGTGTGTGTGTGTGTGTGTGTGTGTGTGTGTGTGTGTGTGTGTGTGTGTGTGTGTGTGTGTGCGCGCGTGTGTGTGTGCAAACATACGTGTGCTTGTGGGTATATGCTGGTCGTTGATCAAAGCAGCTGCTAAAGAACACTTCTATCTCACGAAAAAATATAGATAGGATAGTTATAAGACCGGGCGGTGTCTTTTACGGGGGTTGCTGCCAGGCTGAGGTGGTGTGCCTCAGCGGGGCAGCAACGTCAGGTTGCAAGAAGAGAGGGAGGAAGCCCCTGTATTGGCGGTCCGCCACTATTTTGTTCCATCTTTCAAAACTGAGCTTTCCTTTCAACTCTACCTTCCCAACCTGCAGGGCCAGCTCCTAGCCGTCTGGCTGTAAATCTCCACCCCACCTTGCTCTTATTCAACAAGTCTTTTCTCTCACCCCTGCAACCCCCACTACCCCCGGGGGGCCACCACTATGCCCCGATGCCACCGACCTCGGCTCCGTTCTGGCTCGGCACCGCCACAACCGTGCCCTCCTCAACCTCAGCCTGCTCTTCCTCTTCACCCTCGACGGAGACGCTGTCCCCCATCGAGAGGAAGGGAGCAGCGGACCCACCGTCACTACTACCGGCGGCGGCGGCAGTGGGGGAAGTGGGTGCCCTGTGGGTCCTCTCCAGCTTGCGGTGCTTGCGTGGCTCCGACAGGGGCGTGGTGGCGGCAGTGGTGGTGCCCCCATCTTGGGTGAAGACGGCGCGGATGCGGCCCACACAGATGTCGGCCGCCTCGCGGGTCTCGCGGGACAGCTGGGACAGGCTGAGGAAGCCATGCGGCAGGTCGTCCACCACGCACAGGGTCACGGGCTGGTCGACGCAACGCAGGCGCTTGGCGAACATCACAGAGTCGTCCAGCATGGGATCCAGAGCACACGCCTGATGGAGGGAGGGGGGGGGGGGTGGGGGTAGGATGGAGAGAGAGAGTTAAAGAGAGAGTTGGAAGGGGGTGTGGAGGTAGGATGGAGAGAGAGAGTTAAAGAGAGAGAGAGAGAGAGAGAAAAAAAAGGATGGAGAAAGGGGGAGTTAAAGAGAGTAAGATAGATTTAAAGAGTGAGTGACAGTGAGAGAGATGAAGGATGGATGGATTGGTAGAATGGACAGAAAGAAAGAGGTAAAGGTACAAGATAAAGTGGGTGGAAGAGTGAGAGATGAGGGGGGTTAGGACACAGAAAGTGAGGGAGAACAGGGGAATAGGACAGAGAGAGAAGGAGGAGTAGGATGGAGAGACGAGGGGAGTAGGATGCAGAGAAAAAGTAGGACGAAAAGGAAAGCAACGGTACAAGAGAACGGGGGTGAGAAAGGGGGGGGGGGGGGGGGGGGGGGGGGGGGGCGGATACAACACAAAGCTAATGAGACTCTTGTTCATACGTGGAGAGAATCTTAATTAACAGATGAAGAAAGAGCAGCCAAGTGTGGTTACCCCCCCCTACCCTTTTTCTTTTGTTTTCACATCAACCTTTTAATTGTCGCTGTCTCACTGGTGTCAAACCAGTGCCCCCCCCCATCAACAACACCCTATCTGACACCCTATCTGACGGTTTAAGAACAGCTACGTCGTTAAGATATGTCGGATACCAGAGAGTCAAGATCTCTTTGCATAACTTTCAACACTTGCTCGCCTCCAGGACATTCCTCCACATCAAAGGTCCTTTTTTATCTCTCTTTATATTGATTTTTTAGAGTTTATTTCAGATGACTTTTTTCCCCCAAGGTGAGAAAACGGGTACTGAAAGGGGAAGTGGTAGACTTTTTAATTTTAAACCTGGAACCTGAAACTTATCACTTAACGCTCATCACATTCTGTGGTTCCGTTTTAAAAATGTGTCAGATATAACCTTTTGTTTAATATAATTAAGGGTGAACCTTTGCTTTTATATCGTTACAGCGCAACCCCCCCACCCACTGAATTTGATTTTCAGTGTTTTGACCTTTCTATTGGCAATTATGTATACTTTTAACCTTAGAGGACCCAGTAAACAAAAACCATATACAAGGTCCTTGATAATCAACAGTTACTGTGTAGATGGAATACCTTGAACAGAAAATGAAATAATAAGCAGCTCACACATTGAACCCAACACACATTTCACTCTTCACAACCATGGAGGTTTTCACAGAGGGAGAAAACTAAATCCGACTACACATGCCCCTGTATATAACGACACAATATAAAATATATGTGTATTCATTGCCTTTCTCTAGAGCGGAGAGAACATCATATTGCCCATTTCACCTCTATAAACAGAGCATAACAAAATGTATTAAAAAACAAACAAACAAGGCATTACATATGACATGAACCAGTGTCTGAAATTCGGCCAAAATAGGAGCTAGACCACAGGGCTAGTAACTTTCAAAAGTTACTAGCCCTGGTGTAAAGTTACTAGACCAAGCAAATCAATGTGTGTCGTAGGCACGCGCATCACGTTTTCACAACACACATCACAATTTTCAGAATAAAGATAAAAAAGAAGCCATTTGGTGGACTTTCAGCTCAGAAATGATAGAATTTCATCATGGACATTATTATTGTTATTTTTTATGTGTGTTTTCAGATATTTTAGGCATGATTGTTTTATCAGTATAGGCTAACTTTCACTCACTCACTCGCAAACACACTCTCTCACACACACTCACTCACTCACACACACACACACACGCACGCACGCACCAGGGCCGGTTTTACCGATGGGCAATGTGGGCGACCGCCCAGGGCGCAATCTATGTGGGGGCGCACGAGCGCGCCCTCAAAAAAAAAAAAAAAAAAAAAAAAACGAGTGCGCCCTCAAAAAAAAACCAGCGCGCCCTCAAAAAAAAAGAAATACAAGAAAAACTAAACTCAAAACAAAACTCGCCAGTTTTCTAGACTACCGCTCATTTCCATGTCAGGCTAGTGGAGTGGGCGCTGGGGCGCCCTCGTTGTCACATCAACTTGCTGCTGAGAGTCATACAGGTTGTGTGTCCGAGAGGCAAGGGGAGGGGGGCGACTGATAAGCGAGCTGCACACTAGCCTACATGCGGAAATTTACTAAAATCTCCGCGATTCTGAAGTGGACATCGTACTACTTCAGAAAAACTATCGGAGCCACATTTGAAGCGGTAGAAAAAACGGTCGGTTGAGAGGCGCAGATTGTATTTTTTTACGGAACATCCGCCCGATATAATGTCGTGATGAGATATCAACACCCAAATCAGGCCACACAACACAATCTGCCTCCAAATAAATTGTATTTCATAATTAACATAGACCCATATGCCTACACGACACGTAATTGATTGGTTTATGTGTAAAAAAAAGAAAGAAATGTTAATAAATAAATAAATATCAGACAATATCAGGTTGATTGACGGGTGAACGGACGTTGGCAAAAGGTAATGCGATATAGGCAATGTTATGATGTCGACAGTGGTGGGCCGTCAGGGACAGCAAGGCCTTCTCTGCTGGCGTAAACATCATCAGAATATAAATTGAATTTTGATACATTTTTCCACAAATATGTATAAAATTATTTCCCAGAATTATACTCTTTCCTCTTGGGTGCACTGCTTTCAGCCTCAGGTTGAGATTTGGAGGGCTGTTTTATATGTTAGAGCATTTATCCAATCACATTCAGTCTCATGTGTTGCCGGCGGAAATGAAGTTCTGTTTAGGTTTTCGCATTGTGTAGGCTAGCTAGTATTAACCGAGACATGAGGATTCATTTATGACAGAACTGTCATTGTTTTCGAAAAACATTCTGACAGCACGTACATTCAGATTGCACTTCATACCTGTTGTTATGTTAATGTTCTAAACAGGTTGAAAAATAGGGATGGTTCTTGTTTTTGTATCTAAGATTATATGTAATAAAATAATGCAAATAATATAATATATTGTTTTGTCCTGTTTGTCGGCGGGGGCGGGGGCGGGGGCGCCCAAGGGATGGTTCGCCCAGGGCGCAAATGTAGCCAGGACCGCCTCTGGCACGCACGCACGCACACACGCACGCACGCACACACGCACGCACGCACGCACGCATGCACGCGCGGCGCCCGGCGTCAATCCCCGGGCGCATAGCGCTGTGAGGCGGCTGGATTCGCGAGATCATGCGAGAACTACAAGACCACGCGAGAATCAGGAGACCACGCGATCATTTGTGGATGTCAATATAGAACAAACAAATAAAAGGTTACTTTGCCTTTCCGAAGTTGACTTGCAGTTGCTTTGTCTGTCAGAACTTGATTTGATGTTGATTTGGTCGTTTTAGATTTGTGTGCTTCTACCATGAGTTGGTAGGCTATATAGTAAATGTTTACTTTTTTTGTCTGGTTTAATTGTGTTTATTGTTGTTATGTCCTAATGTGTTGTGCTGTAGTCTATAGACAAAGTTAGTTAAAAACGACAACGATTTGTGACCGTGTTCGATCGGGAGGGTAAATGGGTTTAAATTGACGCGGTTCAGCAGCGGCTCTCGTCAAAAACAGAACGCTACGTAAAGATAGTGTTGCGGCTGCAGCGCGCCGCTCCTGGGACGCTGCTGAGACGTTCCGCAGCGCGCCCGGTGGAAATGCTCTCATTGACTAGAGTGGCAGCGATCAGCAGCGGTGACCGCGACGCAGCCGTAACGCAACGCTTCACGTCCCCAGTGGAAATGAGCAGAGGCTGTGCAAGAGAGGTTTATAATAGCAAAAATAGTTTCGCGATGACGGCTGCAATGCTTGTAAAAGACGCTCCGTGCAAAGGGGTTGTAAAGTTGCCAGACACACGGGCTGGCAAGTGCACAGAGTTACTAACCCGATAGGAAAGTTACTAGACCCGGGCGAGCGGGCGTGTCGCCATTTCGAACCCTGCATGAACCATTGATTTTCTTTGTAGCACCTTCAATTTCAGGTGTGTGAGTGTGTGCGCTTGTGTTTTATCTGTGTTCTTGAGTGGTCATTAATGGTGGTGGGGTGGTGTGTACCACTATGTGTACATTAACAGGGTGGTGCTTACCACTATGTGTATAATAACAGGGTGGTGCGTACCACTATGTGTATATTAACAGGGTGGTGCGTACCACTATGTGTATATTAACAGGGTGGAGCGTACTACTATGTGTATATTAACAGGGTGGTGCGTACTACTATGTATATTAACAGGGTGGTGCGTACCACTATGTGTATATTAACAGGGTGGTGTGTACCACTATGTGTATATTAACAGGGTGGTGTGTACCACTATGTGTATATTAACAGGGTGGTGCGTACCACTATGTGTACATTAACAGGGTGGTGCATAACACTATTAACAGGGTGGTGCGTACCACTAGGTGCACGGGGGGCAGTCCTCTCAGCATGCTGTCGGGTGCGAGCAGTGGCGAGCAGTAGGGGTCCAGGACCACCGGGGAGCTCTGCATAATCATGTTGGCCGGCTGGTCTGAACGCAGCGGCTCGAAGCCCACCGGGAACTCCCTGGGGAACTGGGGCTCTGAGCCGTCCACCTCCAGGCCACCAGGGGGCGGTATGGCCACCGAGGACAGGGCGAGGCTGACAGACGGGTCCACCTCCTTGGAGATAAAGAAGCTCACGTCCTCTGGCTGAAGGATGGACGGGGGAGGGAAAGGAAACAAGGTAAAGTTATGAGGATGACATCCAGTGTATTTACTCCATTATTTACAGTACAGGATAGTGTAGTGGCTAGGCTGCCAAGAGTGCCCTGCCGAAAGGTTCTGGGTTCGAACCCCAAAGGTGCTGCAGTATACCTTTAGGCATCCGTGTGCAGGATGCCCTGCTCCTTAATGACATGTACGTCACTTTTGTGATAAAAACAAAGACTGCTAATTCACTGTACATTGCTTTGGATGCATCGTCTGCTAATAAATCCTATCAATTAAAATAAATGATAGCTTATTAGTACACAACACCACGCCCTGGCTGAACTAAAAACCCTTGGCCGGAGCAAGCTTTATTTTGTGTTGCAGAACCTCAGCCATATGTGAAATGAATAAATAAATAAATAAAATACAAAGAAGTCTGACGTCACCCTATCCGGCTGCTAATCCCGCTCGGCTGTGTGAGGACACACACGGAGAGGGACTGATTTCCAACACATCACGTGGTCCTCCACTGCTAAAAATGTTATGCATTCAAGTCTGCTTAGCGCTGACGCAAAGCGCCCCAGGAGTCGTGGGCCGGATGCAAGCTCAAATCTGCTCAGTCACTTCAGTGAGGCAAAGACATGTATTTTACCATTTTTACTATTTGAATCATTTTGCAGAGTCTTGCAGTGAATTGAGATACGGGTCATTTTGGAGCAGGTAGGGGTTTTGGCCTCTTGGTTGTGGACATTGGGGATCTAACCATGTACATTCTGAGTTGAGAGAACACTGTACACTGTACCCCCCCCCCCCCCCCCCCCCCCCCCCTGCCCCTGCACCTGTGTGTCCTGTATCCAGGTTTTAACAACAGTACAACAGGCCCCAGAGTACACTCAAACTGCACTCTGTCTCTCTCCAATGCACAGACCGTACGGCGTGGGCGAGATAATTAGTTGCTAGGCGGAAGGGCTTGTGTTAAAGCTGAGCCCTGAGATGCTGTTGCAATCAATGGATTAAGGGTTTTAATGCTGACAACTGCTGGTTGCTCTACGAGGTGGTCTGGTATTATCTTGTGAGGCAGCTGTATTCGCAAGATTACGATCACACAAGAATCCATCTTGCCAGGCTTCAAGTTATGCGCTTGCCAATCAGTGTCCTATGAGGAACCACTGGCAGCTACGGCTACAGCTACTGACGACAGTGAGAAGCGAAAACAACAATGGTGGCTCCTAAAGAGGTGAGCATAGATGCTGCTATAGCATCAGTTATATCTGAACTGGAGAGTATTTCATCATTGAAAGAAGAGCAAAGAACGGCACTGAAGGCTTTTCTCGATGGAAAATAAGTTGTCGCTCTTCTCCCGACTGGTTTCGGCAAGGGTTTGATTTACCAACTGGCTCCTACTACATCGTATGGTTTGTTGATCTGATTGGTTGAAGTTAGCCTGTGATAGACGTTGATAGACAGATGGTTCATCCAATCACCTGCCACCTATTTTTTGAAAGTGGCCACCCCTTTTCCAAAAAGTTTCCAAGGACAACTTCTCAGATGGTTCTGTGTAACAAACCATCTGGCGTGTCAGGTTAGGTCTGGTAGAGGAGGACCCTGGATGGGAACCACCAAGGAAGTGGATTTCTGTCTGTACATGCAGTTGAGTCAAAGACTGAACATCGTCATTCCTCCACAAAATAATTCGATTTAGTTTTTGTTCTTTCTGGATAAGCGAGTCTGGTAAATTACTTTCCAACGCACATTTAAATGGGCAATACATCATTGCTGGGCGATACATCATTCCAATGGTTTGTGATCTCCTCTGAAATTGAAATGTTTGTGTTCTGCTGGTATTCAGCAGAGCAGAGCCAGTAAGTTCGGATCCTAGGCAGTTCTATTATTACATTATTGAGTTATCGTTAATCATTATCATCAGCTTAACATAAAGTATCTCACAGAGCCCCTCAGCCCCTACAGGAATCTTCGTTCCTCGGACACTGGACTGTTCAGCGTCTCTCACACCAGGTTGCAGACTTATGGGGACAGAGCATTTGGGGTGGCTGCCCACCCTATGGAACTCATAAAATGTAATGTCTTCAATAATTGATGGTTCACTGTCAATGTCAACCATCAATTCCCCAATGGGGAAGGGAGTGAGAGGCTTACTGTGCGTTCCGAGTGCAGCGATGCATTATGGGAGTTGGAGTTGTGTTGGGAGCTGAGGTCCTGGCAGGTCTGGCTCTTCAGAGACCAATTCCTGCTGGAGAACTCTGTGGGCTCCGGAGGCACTGGGGGGTCGGTGTGGGGGGAGGCCATGGACGCCTCCGATACACTCTTCCTCACTGCGCCTGAGAGGGAGGGGGGTGGGGAAGAGAAGAGAGACAGAAAGAGAGAGAGGGCGAGAGAGAGACATCGAGAGATAAAAAGAGGTAAAGACAGAGAGAGAGAGAGAGAGAGTTGAGATTTTTTTAAACGTGGCAGACAAAAAATAAAAAGAGGAGCGAGTGATACATTTTAGATAAACAAATAAAATATTTATATTTTGTTCCATGTCTACAAGAACATAACAGTCAGAGGGTGAGAGAGACAGAGAGAGATGGGCAGATTAGGTTAAACACACCAAGTAGTTGACTGTGTGACAGCGAAGGAGCGATGGAGAGAACACCGTGATAGTGAGGTTCATTAGGGAAGAAGACGGACTGTGCAATTTGAGAGAGGCTATGAAGAAGAAAGTGGCCGGACGCTCAATTCCAATTGATTCTGTGGATATTTGAAGGACACAGAGAGGCGAGGAATAAAGTATAATTTTCGCTAGGGACGGTAATGGTGGTGGCGACCGCACTTATGTTGCTTCACTCATATAAACTTGTTTGTCGTTGGTTGTCCTCTGGCTTAAGTCCAGAGGCTTAAAAACTCACACTCAAATAAACAAGAAAGCGGGGGGGGGGGGGGGGGGGGGGATAATTAAGGAATGCACATTGCGTACATACAAAACTCATCATTTGTATTTAACCTTTATTTAAAAAGGTCCACCTCATTGACATCAAACATCTCCTTCACAAGAATGACCGGGCCAAGACAGCAACAGCATACAATGAATCTAAAAATTAGGAATTATTTCAAACACTGCTGTCATGGAGAACACAACAGTGTCATCTACAGCCACCTATGATGCCCATTAGTCAGTAAGAAAATGCAATGGGGGAAATAAAAATAATGACGAGGATGTGCCACCAGATATGTAGCGACTTCAGCACAACAGTTACAGGCAGGGCACCGCTGGTTCAACATCTGCGGGGGAATGGATATGAATCAGGGGGGGGGGGGGGGGGGGTGCCACATGGGTGGGGCATGGAGTATTAATTGGTTGGTTGCACCTCTATGGGTGTAATTAGCATTGTAGGATAATACAAACAAAGAAGATAACCAGGTTGTCTTAATCATTGCTCCAAAACAGCAGGGCATCGGAAAAACACAGAGGCACGCGCACGCACACATGCGCGCTTTTCTTTCGAAGGATATCGTCTTTGCACAGCTTGAATCTGCACAACATGAATGAAATAAAGTGAATAAATACAATCTCTCATTCTCCACACACACGATAACATGGAATATTCCCAAGATACAAAGAAAAAGAAAACGGGTAAAATTAGTAATATCCACACACACACACACACGCAATAACATGCACTATTCCATGGATCCCAAAAAATGGACAGGTAAAATATCCACATACATGCACACGCACACACACACAGTAAAATATTAGAGCAGAGAGTAGAGTACCAGTAGCTCCTGCCTCCGTAGCCTCGCTGGTGGTGATGGCGAGGGTGGAGGACTTGCTGGGGTCCAGCAGAGATTGGATCCAGTTGGAGGCGCCCTGTCTGAAGTCTCGGAGCAGCAGGGCCGTGTCCCTCCTCACCATGCCCAGCGCGCTCACCTTCTCCACGGGCCGCTCCGTCTGCTCTGCGCTGCCTGCGCCCGAGCACCAGGAAAACACACAACAAGAGGGAATTTACTCGCATCTAGTCGTTGAGCAAGGTGGTTCTCAAATGGGGGAACCGCGTACCCCTAGGGGTACATTGAATGATTGCCTTCAAATTGGAACATTTTAATATTAAGTGTATCTGAATACTTACTTTCCAATGAATGACAAACATCATAAGCGAAGCCCATGTTTTTCAGTAAATCCTAAGTATTTGCACCACCCATTTAATGTTCATGTTCACCAAATAATATGCACGATAATATTGTAGCTACATATATTTTCAGATGACAGATAATGTAGTCTGAGATTATTCTTTGAGAAACTTTCTATTTCTTCCTTCTTAAACTTCTTAAAACGTTCTATTTCTTCCTTCATAGCTGCCATAGAAACTTTACATAGTGTAGGTTTAAGTACTTGTTCTGTTATTTCTTGGATTTGGAAGTAAACAATAAGATAAATGAGGGTGGGAGGGGATGCTACTGGGTAACTCAGGGGTGTGATTGGTGATAGTTGTACCCAACCACTAATACTTTTAAAATTAGATTGGGCGCCCATGTCCGCCCACTCAGGCTTCACAATCACAAAAAGTGATTAGTTTCAAATGTAAAAAAAAACAAACATTGGCCTGCTTTGTGGAATAGATGAAATATCCGAGTTAGAACCAGTGCCAGAATGGTAAAATTAAAAAAATCAATTTGAGGTTTCATGTTTTCTCGAAGCACAGCGCAGATGTAGTCATGCGTTTATATAATAACGTTATTATTATGCATATAGTTATAGACAGAAACAAGGTTCAATCCAGAAAAAGGACAACACAGACTCCTGGAAAGTGGAATATAAACCCGGTACACAACAGATCGTGGTGTCATTACAGAGCAGAAACAATATGCAGGCATCACCCTGGTCATCCATCAGCAACACAGTGGAGGAGGAGGAGGAGGAGGAGGAGGAGGAGGAGGAGGAGGAGGAGGAGGAGGAGGAGGAGGAGGAGGAGGAGGAGATGGGAAAACAGACAAATAACACAGCCAGTATGTTAATGACAGGAACGAAAACTAGGAATTGATGACGGTGAAGAGACTGTCCCCCCCCACTGGGCACGGTGTCACCGAGTGCAGCAGAAGACGGGGAAGGAGGGGGAGTGCGCGAGAAAGAGAGCTAGAGAGCGAGTGAGACTCGGCTAGACACTGTTGAATGCCAACATGCGTGTGCAAACACACACACACACACACACACACACACACAAAAGAAAACTGCCACAAACACCCACACGCACTCAGTGCACACACATACTAGCATGCAGTGTACACACACACACACACACACACACACACACACACACACACACACACACACACACACACACACACACACACACACACACACACACACACACACACACACACACACACACAAATAAAAAATGCGTGACACATATACACACACACCTGCGTAGGCGCCGAGGCAGCGGGAGAGCACGCTGAGCGGCAGCAGGGGGTCCATGAGGGTGAGCAGGCGGGATGGTGAGGCGTAGGCGGTGAGCAGGGTGGCCGGGTATGCCGCCACGATGCCGTCGGGCATGCGCACGCCATGGGCCGCCGCGCGCATCGACGTGGTCACGCTCAGGTTCCCTCCGGCGCTGTCCCCCGCCAGGCACACACGCTCCCCGGTCCAGCCTGGGGGGGGGGGGGGGGGGGGGGGGGTGGAGATATAGAGACACAGACACAGAGAGAAAGAGAAAGAGACAGAGAGGGAGAGAGAGGGAGATACAGGGATAAAGAGACAGACAGAGAAAGAGACAGAGAGGGAGAGAGAGGGAGATACAGGGATATAGAGACAGACCGAGAAAAAGACGGACAAAAACCGAGAAAGATAAAGAGAGAGAGAGGTGAGGGATGAGGGGAGGGAAAGAAGGGAATGAGAATATGAATGAAAAATTGTTTAATAAAGGGTACGGCAATGAAAAGGAGAGCACATAATGAAGAGCAAAATGAAAAAGGACAGAAAGAAGAAGAATGAACAGAAAACGAGGGAAAATATTAAAAGACAGGAGGAAGGAAGTAGGAGAATGAACAGAGAAGCAGAAGAAGATAATGAAGGGGAAGAATAAACAGCAAGAAAAAAAAGAGATGGAAAAAGGAAAAAAAAGAAAAGAAAACGAGAAAGGCGACAGGAGCAGAAGAGATAGAGGCAGCAGCAGCAGGGGTGGGGGAGAAGGGGGAAGAAAAAAACAAGAGAATAAGGAGAATGTAAAAAATAAACGACTTTTTTATCGGTTGCTATGTGAACTACGCCGGGGGGCAGGAGGCGAGTGTGACTCACTCTGCCATTAGCCAACGTCTCTGTTGGGGTCCTGCATTACTGTTCCTCTGTCTGCTGTGGGAGGCTGGCAGGGAATCCATGCTGCCTCTGGCCTTCTTTCTGTTTAATTCTATCTCTTTTCCTGTACTACAGCCACATATTGCACTGAGCACATTGTTAACTTCTCGTTTGTGTTTGTCGGGAGGAGGGGCAGACTTTTTTTCTACTTAGTGGATTTGTCAAATGTATTGCATTGAGTGTTGGGGATCCTGTGCTCGAGTACTGCAGACGCTGTAGAACACTGCATTGCACTGCAGCACATCAGCCTACAGGCTACCGTGTCAGCCATTGCTCTCTGCCGCCTTCTTGGTTAAAACAGTCAGACGTCACACACAAAGGTGCGAGTTCACTAGGGCGGGAATCTTAGGTCAGGATTTGCAGAAATCGATTTATTTTCATTCTCCCATCACATTAACAATGAAATGAAATGACAATGTGTGTGAGTGTGCGTATGCATTTGGGTGTGTGTGTGTGTCTCTGTGTGTGTGTGTGTGTGTGTGTGTGTGTGTGTGTGTGTGTGTGTGTGTGTGTGTGTGTGTGTGTGTGTGTGTGTGTGTGTTACCTAGGAGGTGGTGGTTCTTGAGGGCCCAGCAGTAAGCGTAGAAGCACTCCTCCAGGGCTCGGGGGAAGGGGGCCTCCGGGGCTAGGGAGTAATCCACTGACAGGATGGGGGCGCCCAGGTCCTGGGACCAGCTCTTTAGGTAGGGCTGCAGCACACACAAGGGGAGAGGATACCTCCTTTAAAGAAATAGGCTGATGGCCCCCTTTCTTCTCACAGTGAAAAACTCTCTCTCTCTCTCTCAAGAGAGAGAGAGAGAGAGAGAGAGAGAGAGAGAGAGAGACCCTTTTATACAGAGATCCTGTTATATTGCCATGAAAAAAATCTGTCATTATGCTGGCTTTGCCTTTTTACACAGAACCAAACAACACTGGCGTAATGATGCCCCTGTGTGCTACACAGCATGCTGGTGTTCCAGAATCAGAGGCGTGACGTGTTTGACGAGTGCTGACGCAAAGTCGCTGTGAATTGTACAACATGTTGATGCGTAACGCTACAATGGCGGATTCGTACAAGCAACGTGTTTGTACGAACAGAAATATGTCGGAGGAGAAGCTGAAGAGAACTAGGGGGCAGTTTGCGGCAGAAAGCTGTAGACGGAAACGTTTGGTCCTTTTTGGTCATTTTACGCTGGTCTCTGAAAGAAGAATGTGGAGGAGAGAGAGACCAGAAGGGCCTGTGTTCTGGGCTAAAGTCCTTCTGGGCTAATTTCGATGAAGATGATTGGTGGACGCAAAACATCACACCCGTCCCGCAATGCCTGTTCACCCTTTTTACACAGACGTCGATTCGGCTCTGTTACAACCTCTGCTGCCGGCATAAAGAAGGAACAATAATGCCCCCCCATTCTGTGTTTATACAGAAGGCGAGGCGGAATAAAGGCGCAACATTCCCGCCTTGAACAGGTTGTGTTAAAGGGGCTAGAGAAAGAGAACGTGACAGAGACAGAGACATAAGGTGCATTTCCATCCACCTGTTTTTATTTGAATTTTCAATTTGTGAATAAAAAAACATAAGTGGAAACGCCGAAAATTCGGAAAAGTCAAAAAAAGTTTTTACGCTTGAGGGAGGTGGAAAAGTTGGTGTATCGATAAAAGGTTAATGGGACAAAGTGCAATGGAAACCGATTCAGCGAATGAATGTGAATAAATGATGACGTACACAAATCACGTGACTTAAATGTCACTCCAGCTTCCGCTCCACTGGAGAGGCGAAAAATGGCGGCAGACGAAAATATCAGGTATGTGTGGACCGAAGAGGAGACTGCAACTTTCCTTGAAATAGTACAAGAAACAAAACTAAATGCCATAATAGATGGTTTGTTTTGAGGTTTGATTGGCGCTCTTTTAATTACGTCATCTCGTTAGCGCCACCTACTGCTTATCTCAATTAACCAACTCCTAATATTCAAATAACAGTAATAGATGGAAACGTGCATAAATTCGCATTTTCTTTTGACGATTTTCTGAAAATTGGATTAAAATTTGCGATACATTTGGATGGAAACCCAGCTAGAGACCGGGTTAGAGATAGAGAGTGTGTTGTCTTTAAGGCATAATGTTGGATGGACTTGAATTTTGGTAGGTGTTTGTCCTGCTTTAGGAGATCCGAGTTCACAAGATCACTTCCTGTTAGTCATTCGAGGAAGCTGGCTGAATCTGTCGACATGCTTTTCTATAGTCACTCTAATCCACACTGTAAACGCCAGAGGTAATGTAAGTAAATAATCATTCATCAGTCATAGATGTGCATTTAAGTGAAAAAACATTTGATTTGTTTGTAATTAAAAATGTTTTATTGACATGTATTTACATTGGGAAAGACTATGTATCCTGTCTTTGTTAGAGTTTTCACTCTGTGTACAACAGTGTAAAGAGCTACAGTAAGTAAAGCTTATTACGACTCGAGTCATCATTTTGCAACAAGAGTTTGGCTAGTTGGATAATCGCACCTCCTACACTGTAATGAGAACAACATGGTGAGAGAGAGATAGAGTGAGAGTGAGAGAGAGTGATTGAAAGAGAGAGAGATTGGCCAAATGCCGGATGAAAATTATAAAGTCATGAAAGCTACAGATGCTCTTTCTGATGTCATCCGTTTCCCATATTTCTGTCTAGACAGAAGAACAAGCTTCACCCTAAAGGTCACCTCATCTAAAAAAAAGAAAGAAAATGTCTCGCTGAAGGATTTCAATCACAATGAGAACGCACACACAATGAGTATATTTCTCACCTCGGCTCCCAGCATGTCCTGGCACATTGCCTTTTTTTCTTTCTTTTTTTTTTGCGGTGGCTACCCACCAAAGGCAGACAGGTTAACAGCTTTCTATTCTTATACTCGCCTCTGGGAAAGAACCGTTTGCACTTCAACCACAAGCCATGACTTTGAAAAATAAGGAAGAAGGAGAAGATGGAGAATCCAATAAGTGGACCGTAAACCTCAGCTGTCTGGTCTGCTACAAAGCTCTCCTCTTCTCAGTCTCACATCTCCACACCACCACGTCTCAACTTCAACAGCTCTCTCTCTCTCTCTCTCTCTCTCTAGCTGATAGTTGGCCAGGGTCCATGCCTTGCAGTAATAGTGGAGGTAGTAAAGCGGTCATGCAGTCACCTGATTTGAAAGATTCCATCAGCCAGTAAGGGCAAAGATTGTAAACAAACTGCAGTTCGTAGCAGTTGACCGAAATCCTCTTGAAAATGATGTAGGCTATGTGTCTCGCGCTGTTATCGTTAATGTGGACAGGATGAAACAATTGTTTCCACATAGCGACACCCCGTCAACACACGGATTAGGGCAACTGCATCCCCCTTTGCGTAAATTCACAATGGCAAAACTATGCCTCATGTTCAAAGCAGAGATGACATGATATCAAGAGACGTTATCAACCATAAAATAACACACCGTGTTTTTTTTAACTGTCTGTTGTTAGTGCAGCCAAATGTGGAGCACAAAATCACAATTTTGCCAATTGAGATTGGGTTGAGATGCTTTGTTGATCATCACCTGAACAACTTCTATGTGTATGTGTGTGTGTCGGTCAACTCAACCGCCAAAAAATATACGTACAAACAAATATAAACAAATCCCATGTTGGCACACCACTGGCTCTGGGAGACAGCTGAGCTGCCTCCAAGTCCTGTCTGTCATAATAGATCCGAAGCCACGGGTAACTGTGTGCCTGTGCGGTGTTCAATTACACGTTGGAGTGAGGCGGTGTGTGAGGGGCTAAATGCGTTTATGCAAACAGAGGAGGATTTTTCCTTGGAGGGTGTCATCATGTGACAGAGCCTATAGCCATGCCTGCCAATCAGACAGCCAATCAGCTGACTGATGACACAAACACACAGGACACACACAAACACACCAGCCTGCAGGATAAATGTGTGTGTGGAAGGTTGGCTTGTTTGTTTGGCGAGAGCAAGGCCAGTCGATGACAAACGTCTCATAAATCGTATATCGCAACCTTACACCCCATCGTTCAAAATGAGGAATAACAGAAACAGGCCATGCAGTAACATGTGTTACACACAGTGTTGGATATAGAACTGTGATGGCCAGCCACTTCAACACAGAACTTAATGGGAATATGAGTTCCACTCATCCTCAGACAACAGCAGCAGTTAATCTAGCTCTGCAGGCCGTTTCCGCTGCTGGCCAGACCAGACACGTGCACGGTCTGTCTCTCACACACACACACACACACACACACACACACACACACACACACACACACACACACACACACACACACACACACACACACACACACACACACACACACACACACACACACACACACACACACAGCTCTGGTCGCAGGTCATCCATTACTTCACCGGGAGGATCGATGAGGCTCAGAGGACAGGAACACCGTGGGCTCCAGTCCCTTAAGGCTCACCATCCATCTCCTGTCCAACACCATGGCCCAACCCCCCCACCCAACACCCCCTTGGCCCTCCACCCTGGCCCCCCGGGGAGATGGGCCAGGACAGGGAAGTGAGGACAGGGGTGAAGGGAGACCGTGTAGGGAGAGAGGATTGGCGAGAGAGGCACGACACATTTGCACTTACAGTGTTTCAATAGTGAAAGTATTCTGGCAGTTGGCGGTGCTCGTGTACAGGAAAGTCTGCCAGTCTACAAACAGGAATGTTGTCAAGCAGGCCGTTGCACAAACCATAAAGAAAACAGAAAATAGTGTACAGTTATAGTGTAGAGTTACCATGGTAACCAGAGATGCCCATGATGCATGCAAGATGTGGACAGCACACTGTCAAATCATGTATCACATTCTCAAAAACATTACCTAAAGCCCCTTTTCCACCGCATAGTCCCGCTCAACTCGCTTGCATTGGTTTTCCATTAGCAAAAGTTGTGGACAGTACCGGTACCTGGTCCTTATTTTGGTATCACCTCGGTCGAGGTTCTAAGCGAGCTGAGCCGATACTAAAAGGTGACGTGAAAACACTGCAGACCACTGATTGGTCAGAGGGAATTGTCAGACCACAAAACCACACTGTGGTCAATTGACGAAGTGCAGACATATCAAGAACACCATACCTTTGATATCCTCTGTTATAAGAGTAGCATAGCTCCTCTAAGGAATAAGGCAGTTCGTAAGAGCGAGCGGCCAAATGCAAGCAGAGCAGAGATAGTAGTTACCTAGATGTAACTCCAGTTCTACGAGTACGTGTGTAGCCGGTTAGAAGTGAAGTTGACAGTTTAGCAGTAAATGTACAGTGTAGGTTACAATTTGTCAGTGAATAAAGGCAGGAAGGTTAACGCCTCCATTGTTACTGTGCGTTTGTGTCACGTTGAAGATGATGTCACGGCAGTTTCATGCGGCATTGCTATGATGACCGGCTAAGAATCATGCCTACAATGATAGGGTGCTATCTGCAGTTGAAAATTAAGTACTAAGAGCATGTTTTTCTAAAAACACAAATAACCAAAGAAGGAAGGAAAGAGGGAGGGGGAGTGTTAGTGCCATGGGAGGTGGGGGGAATAGTCTTTCCTCCTCCCTTACTGTTGCATGTTAAATCAACATAACTCTCTCCTCACATAATAACCCCCTCTCAAACCACGATGCTGATTGCTACCCAGTTGCAGATCCGAGACATACCGCCGCAGGCCACCTTGTGTTGCTTCATGCCGTCTTTTGTCTCACAGAAGACAGTTAAAGCAGCAGCACCATGCAGCCCGGCCTCACACAGCTTGGGCAACGGCCAAATCCCCATACCCTCCTCCACGTGGGTGGAGAGGGGGGTCAGGCCTTTGCCCTATGGATTAATGATGCAATCAGATTTGAAATCCCAGCAATCGAGTTTGAAATCCCAGTTTTCAACTAGTCAAAGCTGTTGAAATGTAACCTGACGTGCCAGATGGTTTATTACACAGAACCATCTGGGAGTTGGTTTGTGGGAAGAACTGTTTGAAAAAGGGCAGGCACTGTCAAAAAATACTTGGCAGGTAATGAACCATCTATTACGGGCCAACTTCAACCAATCAGATCAACGAACAATATGACGTAAGAGAGCAAAAACATATTTTCCATCGAGAAAATCCTTTCAATGAAGAAATACTCTCCAGTTCGGATATAACTGATGGTATAGCAGCATCTACGCTAACCTCTTTAGGAGCTGCCACTGTTGTTTTCGAACAGTCGCTTCTTGCTGTCGTCACACCCATAGACATAGCTGCCAGTAGCTCCTCATTGATTGGTCCGAGCCACTATGGTTCGGCCACAAGCACATAACTTGAAGCCTGGCCAGACCGATCACCAAGACAAACAGAATGTGAACTTGCGAGATCGGGATGGTCTCACGAGGCTAGTTGAAATGTATCACTCGTACATTTTTACTATACTTCAAAGTGGAGGCACCTTCGCCTGAGGCACAGCGGTCTCGCCAGATGTGGCAGCGAGGAACAGGAGAAAGACAGAGGAGGCGAGAAGGCCAAGGCCCCTAGATCAAGTCGGAGGTGGAGGAGGAGGATGCAGGAGGATTAATTACCGTCTAATTAGCCTAACGGGCTCATTAGAAGCCACGCCATCGAGCGGGAAGGTGGAGGCTTGAGTCTGCTAACCCTGCTGCTCCTCCACTGACAACAAGTCGTCACTTTAATTACCCAGGGTTCAATTTCAATTAGCTTGAGAAAATACGGTCAGTGCTTGATGGAAAGGAGATGGGGGGGGGAAGGAGGCATCGGGAGACAGAGGTTGGCATCCAAGCCAAAAATAAAATAAAAGTTTCCAGGGTGGCGGTTAGCTATACTCGTAATATTTTTCAGATCTGAAGAATTTTGTTTCTGAAGAGGAGCAGTTAGCACTAAACTTTATTTTCTCATCTCTTTCAAACTTCCCATTTCCTCAAACACATCTGAACAAAGACAACTGTCAAAAAAAACAAAAAACGTTTTAAGATTCTGCCAGTGCAACTTGGGAGGTTTTTACCTCGGCATTAATCCTTAATACAGATTCCCATCGGGATCTCCTGGGATTGGGTTTTGTGACAACGCCCGACGCACAATCCCATCGGATTGGAGGAACAAACCCTGGCAATTCGTCTTTGTTACCCCACAGGGGACTCGAGGAGAGAGAGAGAGACATGCAAGGAGGTGTTGCAGCGGGAAAATATGGCGGGGAGGGAGGAAGGGAGGTGTACCTCGTGGGACTTGGAGGTCTGCGCCACAAAGCCGCCACCATGGAAGTGGATGAGCAGGCAGGGGGACGGCGGGTGGCGCTTGGTCTTGAGTCCCAGGGACAGGGATATGGCGCCCCCTTCAGAGCGAGTGAGGGACAGCAGTGCCTCACTGTCCTGAGAGAGAGAGAGAGAGAGAGAGAGAGAGAGAGAGAGAACTTTTAATCTTATTTCAAAATATTAATTTATTTTTTCGGTGCTTTGG
Source organism: Merluccius polli (assembly GCA_030340625.1). Classification (NCBI taxonomy): domain Eukaryota; kingdom Metazoa; phylum Chordata; class Actinopteri; order Gadiformes; family Merlucciidae; genus Merluccius; species Merluccius polli. The sequence goes on from JAOPHQ010001435.1 coordinate 213,480, forward strand.
CAAATATAAATGTATATTTCCCCTGCCAATAAAGCTCTTTGAATTCAACGGAGAGCGAGGGGGAGAGAAAAAGAGAGGACATTTATGAAGGGAAATATGCATAAGGAATAGGGAGTCAAGTCAAAATTAGTTCATAAAATGTAATGAACCTGGTTGTTCCGGTAAACATACCCTAATTTCCGCTAAATAAAGTTGAGAGAGAGAGAGAGCAAGAGAGAGAGAGAGAGGTGTGTGGAGGGGATTCCCGCTGAGGTGTGCTTATGTTGTGCAACATTAAACCAGCATTGCTGCTTGTTGGACTGAAATCAATGGTTCAGGGTGTTTGCTGATAAGAAGGCTGGTTCTGTGCCAGGCTACAGGGAGGGGCGGTGAGGAAGGAGGAGGAGAGGGAGAAAAATTCAGAGAGGGAAGAAGATAACTCCCCAGAGAAACGATACCTAACCAGGTAGAGGTAGAGGTAGAGGTAGAGAGAGAGAGAGAGAGAGAGAGAGAGAGAGAGAGAAATTAAATACAGCAGGCCGACTTATTTAACAGTGAGGGGAAAAAAACAGTATTGATGTGCTGTTAAAGACTGATGAAGAGGAGGAGGCAGTGAGGGATGGGCAGCCTTAAGCCATTAGGAAACGCTTTGCATTTAATGACAGGATCCGTCCGACTGCTGCACAGGACAGGGCAAAAGAAGGACAGCGAAGACTCGGCCAAACACAGACTATTCTTCAAGAATGTGGAGTTTGTGCCAGAAATGCAAAACAAAAAATTATTATAATGACTTTTTTGTTGTCATCGATGATCACATTAAAATGAGTTTTCGCACAGTCCTTTAAAAGACCCTTTAAAACATTTGTTCTGTGACGCACCATCTTTCACTTTGAAGACATCACATTCAAAAGGTAAACAAGGTAATTAAGTAGCAGTAAGGCAAGGTCAGTCTATTTATATAGCACCCTTCAAACACAAAAGTAATTCACAGTGCTTTACATAAGCAGGAATCCGACTTTAAAAGAGCTTTCAAATCAATAAAAGACAATCATTTAAAAAGGTGTTGTGGGTAAGATTCAAGAGTTGTAAAGAGAGAGCAGAAAAGACTGTTAGAGAGTACGATTTTGAAACTAAAAAACAACAAACATCTCCTCCCTCTCTGCTCCCTCCCTCCCACGTTTCTCCGCCACTGTGTTGTATTTCACGCACCTGTGATTGACAGGCAAGATTCATTTTCTGAACCAATCAGGGTCAGAAATTACCCAGGAGCAGTCTAAAGTCTAAATTGGCTCATACAGAGGCAGGTGCAGTCAACTCAAAACACATTCTCACAGCGCATTTCACTCACTAATAGCTGACAGATGGCTATGCCATTTCTAACCAATTACACTCAAATAAAAGCTATGGAATTTTACCGATGGCACCTTTAATAGAGAAGTGTAAAATAAAAGTCTACGGGGGTAAAATAATACATATGACGTGTAGACATGAATTTTGATTCAAAAAAACACACAAAGCTGTGATCCCTGATGTAAAAGTGGTAGTAGTATTAGTGTAGTAGTATTAGTGTAGTATTTGTTCAGATTACCTGTCCTTCGCGGAGGTCGTAGGAGATGAGCCTCATCTGGACGGGGGCGGGGCCAATGTGAGCTGAAGGCGGAGCTATGGTCACTGAGGCCTTGGGGTTGGCTACCAGGGGGAGGTCAAAGGGCATGGAGGGCACGGAGAGGGCGCGGTTGACCTTGACCGGTGTTGAGGTCATGCTGGCTAGACTCTGGAGAGGTGATAGGAAAAGAGAAAGACAGAGAGAGAGAGTGAGAGGTGAGGGATACGAAAAAATGGTGATGGATGAAAAAAAATAAATGGTTGGAACTAGATGTTAATAAATCATTTTTTGGAATACATTTTGTTCTACTCCATTATTTTTAACTGCCTTCAGGGTAAGAGGCATAAAAGGGTGAAACAAAATATACTCTGTATTCCAGATATGCTTTTAATATGAATTATAGTTCTGCTCACCTTTACTGGTGAGTTGGTGAGTATCACAGCTGAATACAGGATAAAGACCCTGGTGTATATGTGTGTGTGCGTGCTAGGGATGCAAGAAATCAAAACTCGAAAACACGAGTACACAATCAATTATGCGAGTAATCAATTACTTGTTTTGTAGGCGTTTTTTTTTTTGTGTGTACTATGGTGCCTGCTATAGTTTCCACATGATTTCTCTTTTAAAAACTTATTGATGACATTGCACTAGGGCCTTGCTGCAGTAATGTCACAGGCAGTGTGCGCAATGAACTGCAGCTGCGTTAAGACAGCCTACTTCGCCAGTTACAGCTTTCCCAAATAGCTTAATGTTGTATATTGAACTGAGTCCTAAATAAAAACACATACCCGAAACATAATCTGATTAATTCTGTTGCATCGGGGCACTTTAGCTCCCAATAATATTTTAACAGGCGGGAGGCTGAAGCTGACTTGACTCCCAGTCAAACATCTCATTGGCCATAACCATGTTGCTTGAGAATGGCTGCATATCAAGGCCTACCATTTTTGTGTTAGTCATTCTCCCACTTCTTGCAGTGTCACATTTTATTTTTGTGAATGCAGCCAACATTTCCTGACCCAAACGCATGGGACGCGTGTCGCTCAATTGTTTCGGATGCTCCCATCTGAGATGATTTAGCATAGATGCTGTATTTTTAGATACTTCATTTCTGTCTGACACAGTTCACATTTCCCTGCATCTCCTCCTTCATTCAACCATCATTCATCCATGCTTCGCTTCGCGTTAGCCATGGTTTCTTGCTAGTAGTCTAGGCAAGTGCAGCGAGGAGATGTATGTAAGATCGGAAACAACAATGACTACGCAACGGCGAACCCTTTATTTTTCACTACTTAATATATTCTGCTCCAAACTTTGACTAAACACATATCAATATAATATCCAATATAAAAATAAAAAAAGACTACAACACAAAATTCAATTACTACATTTTTGCAATCATTTTTGGTTTGGTTAATGGGTACTCGTTTACTTGAATACACAGTTGCACCCCTAGTGCGTGCACGTGTTTCCTCGGTCCACTCACCGACAGCACCTCGGTCTCGGTGATGTTCCAGAAGGCCTTCCAGAAGTGCACGTCCAGGTTCTGCGTGATGCGCTCGAACTCGCCGCCCCGTAGCTCAGGGTCGATGGCGTACTTCCCTGAGGTGAAGAACGAGCTGGCGGCTACACCTGGGGGGAGGGGGGCGGGTGGGCGGGGGAGAGGTCAGGTCAAGGGTCAAGGCGGGGGAACGGACCAGTCGGCCAGGGAAGGATTGACGGAAAAAAACGAATGAACGAACGAACGCACGCACAAAGAAAATAATGGTTGTTGGTGAAAAAAGGGGGAGTGTTTGGGGAAAGGGAGGTCTATCAGGGATGGAGGGAGGGCAAAAGTAATACTAGTCAATAAGGAACAGAAGATCTCAGGAGGTTTGGATGAATGGAGGACCAGATGGCTTAATAAAAGAAAAAAATGAAAGTAGAGCAGTAAAGAGAAGGGCAAGAGTTTGTGAAGAGACAGATGGCTAGTGACTGATGAGAGAGAGAGAATGAGAGAGAGAGGATATGATGATGAAGAAACGCAGCAACTTTTCAGTGTTGCTTCAGAAGTGGGGGTGACAGAAAGCAAGAGCGAAAGTGAGAAAGATAAAGAGAGATAGAGGGAGAGAAAGAGAGAGACCAACTTAGCTGTCAGATGAGATCAATTCGATTGGACATTCAATCTACATTCACAGCACTGAAACGTTTACTGATTTATCCATCAGCTAATTGCCACTAAATAGTTTACTTGACATTCGATTAGTTGAAACAGAGGCTCTGCAGATTCAACTGCCAATCAAAAGCTGCGTCCAAACACTATTTGGTTTCCATCTCTTGTGCAGGAAAACAATGGTGGCGATAGTCAGGAGAGCACACTTAGCTTGTGAACATGGGTACTACTATTTGGTTATTTTGCAGACACTTATGTCCAAAGTGACATACGGTGAATTCAGTTACACATCCTTAAGGAGCAGGTAGGGGTTAGGGCACCTTGCTCAAGGATGTCTTCAGGTCCGATACACTCTCCTGTATCCTATTAGAATTGCCCCAATCAGCTGAGGACCTAGCCAACCTAGCTAAGCTAGCCCGCAGTGCTGTGTGTGAAACCATTCAGGATTGGGAAGGGGAGAAAAGGGAAGTGTAACACACCCTGGGTCTACACACATCTTTGTGTCTGTCTATTCACACTAGAGAGGCTGGGATCCACTCACCATAGGGTGCAATACTGCCTGCTTCCACTGTGGTGCAGCAAAGGGCACAGGATACAGCAAGGGTTGAATTTGTTTGTTTAGTTTGTTTGTGTGTACATTTATTTTTCTTGAAAATCAATATTTAAGCATGTATGTGTATGTGGGTTTGTGCAAATGTGTGTGTTCTTCAATCCAGGCCTGTGTGCATATCTGGCCATGTGTTCAAAACATTGTTAAATATGCATGCGAGTACATCAGCCAAAGCCCCTCGGGACTCCCCAGCAGATCAAAGAGCATCTCCGAGCCAAACACACATCAAAACAGGTACACAATCAATGGGTTAGCCATGTGTGTGTGTGGTACAGGAATAACCAATGAAGGAGCAGGGAAGGGAGCACAAAATGCCGTCAGCGGCCGTGGTGGAAGGAGAGGACTTCACTGACCTATTCCCGACTGGTGGCGTTTGTAGTTCTCTCCAAACGCCACCAGGCCGATGGCGATGGACTGCAGAAAGGGCCGGATGGCCGGCGTGAACTGGAGGCAGGGAGAGAGTGGTGAGTCTCATAAATCTTTATGACTTTTTCAGACAAAAACACAACTTTAATGACCACAATATTTATAAGCCAAAACCCCTTGCAGTAGATCTGTCAGGGATTACCATCTTAAGTACCATCTTATCTTATAATACATCTCTTATTTTAAAAAACGTTGGCAAAAGATGGCATGCATAGGAGAGACAGACAGAGCATTTGAGTTCTACGAAGTGAGAGACATAGAGAGCAATAAATAAATACTGATCTGATGAGCACCAACAACAAAAACGAAACAAGCTCCATCATTAAATTATTCTCTTTGGTCCTCTCTCAACAAGTCCAATTAGTTGATAATCCCCACCTCCCTCCCCTCCTCTCCTCAAATTAGGTATTTCTGTCAATCATATTGAACTATTTCAGCTTTTATCCAAAGTGACTCATAGTGAATTCTAGATACATGTCATTAAGGAGAAGGTAGAGGTTAGGCATCTTGGGGAACCCAGTACCTTTCTGCAGGGATCCGAACAACCCTAGCCTTACAATTTACAATTGAGTTATTTAGCAGACGATTTTATACAAAGCGTATTTATCCAACGCTGTTCAGACATTGGGGATCTGACCCTGAACATAGTACCTTTCTGCAGACAGTCCATTACCCTAGGCACTAGGGGTGTAGCGGTTCAGGCGAGTCACGGTTCGGTTCGTTTCACGGTTTTTGGTCACGGTTTTCGGTTCGGTTCAACACTATATATTAGAGCTGCTTTTTACTGTTAGGGGAGCTAGCTGGATACACTTCTAAACAGCAATTTTATTGTTATAGCTATTGGGAACATTTTAAAACATGCAACGTATCCGGGGTAATTGCGCTTTAGTTAGGCCAGGGGTTTTCAAATTGGGTGAATGTGAGCCTCCCCTTAAAGTAGCTAAGGACAGCCGAGCCCCCCCCCCCCCCCACCAACCCCCTGACCTAACCAACTGCAGTAAATGCTTTTGTGTGTTCCAGGCAATGATGACTTTCAATAACTGATCAAATGTAAATATTTTTTAATATTGTATTTGAAGACATTTTATTTCCACAACTTTTTAAAAAGTGCATTCATAAACGAGTCTTTGCAACAGCAAATCATTTCTTCATGCAGGCCTAATTGAGGCTACTTTTAAAATCACTGAACATCAGTAGGCAAGCCCGAATCTACCATTTGGGCAACCTGGGCATTTGCCCAGGGGCCCTTGAGCCGAGAGGGGCCCTTTGCGATTGGGTATATATATATATATATATATATATATATATATATATATATATATATATATATATATATATATATATATTTATTTTATTTTTTTCCTCATGGCCATGGACTTCGGTCGTCGGTCCGGGCTGTATCGCGATCGCGCACCCCCCCGCGCGCGCCGGTCGCCGGTCCGGGCTGTATTGCGATCGCAAATCGAACAGATTCACATCTTTTCATAACGTTTTTTTATGATTTCAGCCACATAAAACCTCAGATTTAAACAACAAACAACTTTGACTTTCAATGTAATCGTTCATATCAGTGGGAACAATGAGGCCTCGCTTCTGATGCGCAGGTGTTCAATGCGCGGCTGCACTGCAGAGAGAAATAAACGCAAGTCGTCCTCCACCTGCAGCCTTGATCTGTATTTATTTTTAATCAGGGTCAGTGCGGAAAACCCACACTCACACAAGTAGGTGGAGGTGAAGGGGATAATTTTATTTACGTTATTATTTTATTTACGTTTATTTAAATTATTTTATTTTAATACGTTATTTTTTCTTCGCGTCTCGTCGCGCCTCCCCTGTGGCTCTTTGGCGCCCCCCAGGGGAGGCACGCCTCACCTATTGAAAACCGCTGAGTTAGGCTATTGTTTAGAGCAGGGTACTTTGTAATTTGCCTATTGTGTAGAAATATGGACTAAAAGATGGCTCTATAGAGAGGAGTGCTGCTGCCTGTCTCCTGGGCAGGTATACACCACTAGACACACAGGACTCATACCAGTGGTCGCGTCTTTAGTTCCGTGTGTCAGATCACTCTAATGCGGAGCGTGAATATCTGTTGAATATCCAATATGTTAACTTACAAATATTTTAGTCTTTTGTAAGACAAGATGATAGTAACAATCTATTCAGTTTTTTAAGACTTTAACATCTTTTCGAAAATTCGAAAAAAACATGACATCCCTAACGAATACTGCTTCTACCAATATAACTACTTATCATAGCAATACTATGCGTCATACACTTCTTCCACTACGTATCATACTAATAGGCTTATCATACTACTTCTAGGCTACTACTTATTCTAATTCTACTACTAGTACTTATCATACTAATACTACTTCTACTAGCCTTCTTAACATGCAATACAATTCATACAATCAAACAAATGTTTTGAAGCGGCACCTTTCATTTATTTAATAAAAAGTGAAAGTTTGGTGAAAGTTAGGGTTGCACTTTATTAATCCCAATAGGGAAATTCATCTTTGTACGTTTGCTTTCGTTTGTTTAATCGTGTACGCACATTTTTTTTGGATGGGAACCGTTACACCCCTATTAGCCACTACACTATCCTACCAACTCCCCCCCCCCGAAACACACACACACACACACCTGGAATCCCAGGCAGCGTCCATAGAAGCAGCCCTTATGCATCGATGCGTACTCGCGCACAAAGCTCTGGCTGAGGCCGCTCTCCTCCTGGAAGAAGAGGTTGCCGTGGCTGTTGTCATGCAGCAGCCGCTGGGCCAAGTAGAGGAGGGCGCGCAGCTGGCACAGGGCACTGCAGTAGGCCTCCATCTCGCCGGCATTGTGCGCTGCGCGGAAGAATATGCTGCGGCGGCTGGTGCTGATGTAGCGCCCCTTGTGGATGATGTGGAGAATGCAGCAGCGTACCACCTTGGGGGGGGGGGGGGGGGGGGGGGTGAAGAGGAGAGACAGAGACAGAGAAGCAGGGTCCAAAATGAACACCAGCCAATGACAGATAGATTTGGTATGTACAAAATACCAGGGTTACTTATTAAAACAATTGCTTGCCCAGCAGATTTTTACACTTGTACAAATAAACATGACCAATGACATACTTTCCATTAAATGGAAACTGAATTCAAGTATAGAGGATCAAAGAATCGCAAATGCAATAAATATAAAATCCTCTGAGGTCAATAGTACAGTAAAGCTATACAAAGAAAAACAGGATGCTTGCGGTGAGCTTGTGTGAACAAACACATTATTCCTGCTTTGTGGATGTGTTCCCCACCATTGGTCACAGCAGCTATGTTTGGAGATGAAGTATTTGACATGGAGAGCTCGGGGAGGAGCATCTCTTTGTTAACGCTCATCTAATTTTAAATGTTAACGTGTGGATAATTAACTAGATTTCTGGGGATTGCTCCAGCCAAGGAAAGCCATTGTGGTTCATCAATAGCAGGCGGGGAAGCAGAGACCAGTGTGTACACAGGGAAGGTATGGAGGGAGGAGGAGGGGGGGAGGGCTTTATTTCTGAGAAATTCATCTATCTTGATTTGTGATATAAGAAACATCAATTTGTGAAACAAATGGGCTGACCTTGAAACAACACCAGATATCAAGGTAAGGTATGGATTGTATGTGTTTTCTCAGTAGAGGAAATACAAGCCTATTGCCGTAGATGGGCGCACAGGAAGACATTCTCACAGGCACCCACGATAAATGCATGTGTGTTCAGATAAGGTATGGAAAAACACATTGCTTCACACGCACCTGCACACAATCAATAAAGTGATCGTGCAAAAAAACTGTTTCATAAAGAGCTCCTTGGCCCATAAAACAAAACAACATTAAGGGTTTCCCACAGTTGGCGAGAGCGAGAACCTAATTTACCGACTGCCTCTACAAACAAATTAACTTTCCACAGTAAAAGGCTGTGAAAAAAAAGATATGACGACGACAATGTGCGCGTCAGTTCATGTCAGCGTCTGCATTCAATTTGACAGTAAACATAGGCTACTATTAGCCTAATATAATTAGCCTACTATAATATAGCCTAATATAATATACCATAATTAACAGAATACATCTATGAAATCAAACAGTGGCTGGTCTCCGTGGAGATGCAGCGCTCCGTTCTGTCTGATTACGCACAGTATTCACATCCGATCATTCATCCTCAAACAATGACAAAACCCCTATTAATTAAGAGAATGCGAAGCGTTTGACTGATTTAAAAATATATGTGAACGATGCATAAGCGTATAGAACAAATGCAGAACCATTCAGTTTAACAGAACAGCGATAATGCACTACCCACAGAGAGAATAATTTGCACTAGCACTAGTGGGTGTGTGCGTAATCCCTGCTGTGATTTGTGTTTTTTTGTGAACGCTAATGTCCTTAAAGCACCCAAAGCCTAATGCAATTGCTGTAGGTCTATTAGAAGGTGCTGTAGGTAAGACCTATACCTATCTGATCTAAGCGCTATCATTTGAGTGTAATTTGTTAGAAATGCCATAGCCATCCATCAGCTATATTAGTGTGTGAAATGTGAGAATATGTAGTTGACTGTGATGTATGAGACAATTTAGCTTTTAGACTGTGCCCGCCTAATTTCTGACCAATCAGGGCATCTCTTCTCTGTTTGGTTCAAGGACTCCATCTTGCCTGTCAATCACGTGCACCAGTGTTGTAGTACTCGAGTCCGGGACTCGGACTCGAGTCCGACTCGTGAGCTAAATTTAGAGACTCGTGACTTGACTTGGACTCAAGCACTGAATGACTCGAACTTGACTCGGACTCGTGCATTAGGGACTCGAGAATTAAGACGAGGACTCGACTTTTTTTTTATGTCATTAGGCTATAATTGTAATATGCCATTATTCTATAATTTGGTATATGATTAGTGCAAGGGAATGTTACTGCTTCATGTCATACATCACACGTAACTAAGTTAATAACGTAACTAATGTAACGTAATTACGTAACTACGTAAATAACCCACACAGCAAAAGGACTCCGCGACGGATCCGCCGCGGAGGTATCGTAGCTTTCGGAACAGATCCGCGAAACGGACCCGTATCGGGGTCCACTTGCACGCCGCGTTGGAGCTACGGAGGTGGATCGCGGACCCCCGTGGCTCATAACCATGTTATGAATAGCTTGAATAGCTTAAGCTATTCATGAAGACATGGTTATGTATGTGCAAATAAAGCACATTAGAGTTGCATTTCTATGAGTTATTGTTAAGAGGACAGGACAGTAGTTATGAGCACTAGAGTGAGTTAAAAACAGTAAAATACATATGAAAGTTCATAGCTGCCTCCATTAGGACGCGCCTATGAGCTGCGGGTTACGTTTTTTTAAAGTGTAACAACATGTATGCTTACTTTAGTGCTGACTCGGACTCGACTCGGACTCGATGTGGATCAATAGGGACTCAACTCGGACTTGACTCGTATGAGTAGTGGACTCGACTTTTTTTTTTTTTTGGACTTGACTCACACTCATACACTGGAGAATCGAGCCTGGACTCGGACTCGAGGCATAGTGACTCGACTACAACACTGACGTGCACACACAGCTTCATCATAGTTCCACCATGAATGCAACACTTCTCAATGGCAGAGTTGTGGTGTTTATTTTCAAAATCTTGCATTCTTCTGCTCTCTAATGCGGTAATTATCCATCACATGTAAACTCACGCACAATCAACCCTCTCATAAACATACACACACTAATCTCACCCCCCCCACACCACCCAACAACCCACACACCCACCCTCACCTCACCTTGACCAGGGAGCGGTAGCCGTTGGCGGGTATGTGCGGGTCGAAGTCAAAGTGGTGGTAGACGGAGGCGAAGCCGTGGATGACAGGCTCCAGGCTGCGCGCGTGCTCCTGGATGAGGGTCAATGCGTCCACAAGCCTACGGGCTGAGTCCCCCTGGGGCCCCTTGGCCCCGCCCGAGAAGAAGGTGACGTTCTCCTCGCAGACCCCGTAGAGGGCCGCGAACACCGTCCTGGTGTCCATCACTGAGAGAGAAAGGGTGCCATTTAAGCAATAAGCCAGGAGAGGCTGTGGTTTACAGTGATTTCAGAACAACTAGGGGGCAAAAACGGTTATTATAGACTACCGAGCAAGATTTAGCAACAAAAAAAACCCATCATTGAAAACCAATTATCAATCACCGCCAAGCAATATAGTTCCTCAAGACAGCAAAATACAAAAAAACATGCTAGCATACAGGCTTTAGCATACAGGCGAAATTGCATACAGAATTGTTATGTGGTCACAGGTGTCTTTATAGTATTTTACAATGGCTTCTAGCCAATCAGAATCAAGGTAACTATCTGTTTTATAATTTCTATGGATAGACTGTTGACATCGGGATCTGTCTGAGCCCAGAACCTTGGGGAGTCAACCGGGGTAAAAACTACTGGACTATCCTGTGAGATAGTGCTTTATTAATCCCAGTCGGGAACGTTGAGATGTAACGGACATAGTTAATGAGCTCATGTTTTTGACTGCAATGATAATCCGTTTTTTGCTAAAGCCATGTGCTGCAAAAAGTCAATTCCACAACCGGTGGAGATTAACCGTCTTGCTCAAGGGTACGCCAGCAGGATGTGTTTCCTTCCCCCACAAGCCTCTTTAAACCTGGGCCCTGCCATTCAAACTGTCTCTATTGCTCTTCTACTAACCCCGGAGCTCCAAAAATCTATCCTCGCTATGACAAGAAAAGTACGCTTTCTCGTACATTTCCCGCTGAGGTTTTACTGCTCGCTCTTTGACAGTGATTTCCCCATGGAGCCCAGAGCAGGCTGATAATATTCAGCACAACCCACACATTGGTAATCGGCAGACACTGTACAGAGTGGAGGCATCATCGGCTGCACCCCCCCACACCCCCACCCAACATAAACTTCTTCTGCTGCTAATAACTAATCCATCCCTGTAGCCAGGGCCCACAGCGCTGCATCGATTGGAAACTTGTTAAGCAAGCGCTGAAATTAAATGATGTAAATCCGACGGATTAACCGCACAAAAATCCACCCGGATCTAGACAGAAACACGTGGAGCTTTGCATAGCACACACACACTCAGTGGTTAAACAACAGATTAGTTAGGAAAACACATTGCCAATCACACACACTTTCACTCACCTTTCATCCCAACAGGTCACATAAACTGCTTACAGTATACTGTTAAGATCTGCCTCTGTGTGTGTGTGTGTGTGTGTGTGTGTGTGTGTGTGTGTGTGTGTGTGTGTGTGTGTGTGTGTGTGTGTGTGTGTGTGTGTGTGTGTGTGTGTGTGTGTGTGTGTGTGGGGTTTGTTGTGACATGTCGCAAGGTCAGGCGCATGCCTCCTGCGCGCGGAAAATGCCGTGCCGCTTTCCACATAGCAAAACAATGGAGTGGGCCGCGCACGGTGCCTTGACACATCTCATGTGAATGCACCTTAGCCCTCGCAAGGATGGGTGACAACAGCCAGCGCCAACTCCATCCTGGCTGACCCCCTGGGTGTAGTGTGTTCAGGAGCAGGGACATCCGAGACCGTTTCCACAACACAGAGACCCAGGGCAGGGCGGCGACGCACCAGGATAGGGTGACTGCCGGCACGATGAGAGCTGGAGGATTATAGAGAGTGGAAATGTAGGGGCGGGATGGTCTAGCGGTCTGGGTGGCTGACTCACAGCCAAATGGGTCTGGGGTTCCAATCCGAAACATGTCTAGTCGCAGTCTAGCGCTTATGCATCCTTCAAGGGATATTTCGAAAGTGGGGTTGTATAAGGTACTTATCTAGAGTCAGTGTATTACCGTAGAACTTCCTTATTCCTACGCATTAGCGCAACTGTGCAAGATCAGCTGTTTGGGAAGAACGCGTGGTTGTGAGAGAGCGCCGCTCTTGTGTAGGAATATGGACGTTCAACTGTTAAGAAAATGTAGTGCCAAAAGAAAGGGCTGTCTGACGGCAAGGTAAAGCCGTGAGAATATTACTTATAGAGTGTACACTTGAACTGATTTTGATTTCTTTAGGTGAGTCTTTTTTTAGGCGGCTTTGCTGCTAGCCCCGTTCACAGCAGTACATTGCTTAACGTCTGTGCTGGTGCAGTCGTCGGCTTCTCCAAACTGGGGGCGCGTCGACTGCCTTCTACGGGGGGCAATACACTGACTTTAGAAAAGTACCTCATACAACCCAGATTTTAAAAATCCAAACTATCCCTTTAAGCAAGATGCATAACCCCTACCAACGTACCATTAATGATAAGCATCAACAACAAAAAAAGCATCCGCTACTACGGTAAATAGTGTGAGTAACGTTGTGTAGACACATTGGCAGCACTTCGCCCGTCAGGCTACATCCACTATTTAAACGAGTGATGAGTGGTAGGAAGAATGGGCTAGCATCATCTTTCTGAGAGGAGCTTGGACTCAGGCCCAGTCTCATGTTTGTCCTTTGTGGGGCAGGGGAACAGGGTGTTTCTTACATTGCAAAACAAACATGCAATATCACTGTTGAAAAAAACACCTCACAGAGTTGTGCTGAGTTGCGCTTGCAACTTGCTTTTGTCAGTTACACAACTAAGAGAGGGGCTGCACCACAGGAAGACTTTTCTGATTGTTTTTTTTTTCTCTAGATGAAAGATAAACATAGCATCTCTCTTTTAATTTGCAATTAAACACAGATCTAATTAATATTCATTGGCTTTCACGTTGACGGTCCTATTCACACATATGTACATAAACATATGTCAAGAACTGTTGATTGATCCATCGCGTACTGATCTCATCAAACCGTGTTAAAGTTAGAAATATATTGGATATCCACGCTCCGTAATAAAGCATCTTGAGTGGGAACTAATGGGACAGTCTGCGGCGGGTCTAGTGTTAGATTAAAACTAAAAAGCCAAAGCAAAGGTGTTAAAGCGGGGGGCAAAAAGAGAGTTGAACCCTGGTCAGGTTTCAACACTTGACACCGCTAGACCCACGGTGGCTTTCCATCTGTTATTTTCAACATTGCTTCTCTTCTGATGTTATGGTTGTATTTAGCCTATGGATCTATCGCGCTGTCACTTCAACTTGCTTCCCTATGGAAAGCCAAATGGGTCACAATTCGCCCCTTTTCAAAAAACACTACGGCATATAAACTGTCAGGACGCCGCTTTTTACACCGCGTAGGGCGAAGTATGCCCGCCGTTCCCAAGCTGTCGCGCGACAATGTGACGTCACGGGAGCGCCGTGACTATTTATACTCGCGCTGGTGGCCGCGACAGTTGTTGAAGTCTTCTCCTGAACAGAGGTGGCGCCACTGAGGAAAGGCAAGCAACTTTGCTATTTCCACGCAGTAGAAGAAGAGATATACTAATACTGGCACCCCTGTGTCTTTAATTTCTTACACATCATTAGACATTCAGTTAAGGTTCAGTTCACCAGGATGTCTCTCACTATACAGCATTATGTCTATTACTTTACATTGCTATTATTCTACATCACTGCCACACCTGGTCAGCCATCAACAGTCCAATGTATGGCAGCAGTTCTCATGAATAGTGTTTGTAAGCATATATCGTAATAACTTTATTTTTTTATAACTTACTGCCGCTTTGAGATAGTTTTTCAGCCACGTAATTTCACTCGTCTTTGGCCACAACAACAGTAGACAGCACTTACATAAAACCACGGTTTATTAGCGAAAAAATAAAGGCCTACACCACACAATAAAATAGAACGTATAAAGAAAGAAGCCTTAGCAATAAGGCGCATTAAAATGTGCCTTCGAACTCGTCCAGTTTCCTGTTTCCGCTTTGTCGCACTCAGCTGAAAAAAAAAAGAGTGGTGCGCGACAGTGCGACCGGGCTAAAATCCTGTCGCGCCGGCGAGATCTACGTCATTTTGACGTCACATTGTCGCGCGTCAGCTTGGGAACGGCGAGTATGGTAAACCGCCGCTTTTCACGCCGTTTTATTAGTGAAAAATGCTGCTTTTTACAGCACTATAGTGAGGTACATTAAAACGCCGCTTTTTACGCCGTAAAAAAAACGATCAAAGGGGAAACACTGTAATGCATCATTCACATACCAGCTGATGGGAATATCAGAAACAAATGGCTAGCTGGTGGTCATCAGAAGAGAAAAGTGGATTCCTACATTCACAACCGGTTTTTAAATCAAAGGAAATACTTTTTTCATCGCACTAAAAAGCACCATTTCTAAGCACTACAGCTAACGTAACTAGCAAAACTCTTGAGTAACTTGTGTGCAATTAAATAGTGTTGTCACTTGGTTTACATGGGAGGAGCGACAACCCACTCAGTCCTGATTTTGTCCTGACCATCGTTTCTCATATGAAATCTCTTTGTGGACCAACATGTCGAACAGTTTTAGCTGTTAATGTTTAAGTTATGGACATCCTCCATTGTTATTTGAACGATTTCCCTTTATCACACCTGGAGATGGTAGTGCTTTGGATAAGGTTCTGTGTAATGCGTGTCCTGTAATTGTGCCTTCGGAGTAAAACATTACTGTTTGCATAGCATAATAACACGATTACTACTGTTTCATTACTATATTTTACATGAACTATTTCAAATGTCAACTTGCCAGCCACATAGCATCAATAATTTACAGTATCATGTAATTATACATACTAACTTTATACAAAGTATTGCATGTGTTGTTCTGCTATCTATTTCCATGTTTTATCTTAAGGTTTTCCTTAAAATGTAACACTAGAAATGCAGCGATTTGCTGTATATTTTCAGCACTTGACAATAGGTTGATAACATAGGTCTATAACATTAATAGGAGTAGGTTGTTCTGTTAATCACATAACGAATTGCACACTGCCTCGCATGTTTAATAAATGAGTGTTACGCAGACATTATTTTTGTTTTCATGGGTCGGGGTGCCTTGGGAAAAAAAAAAGAAAATCAGTGCGGTGCCATGGTTTAGAAAAGTTCGGAAACCACTGGTCTATATTAAGCTTCCTAAATAGAGACCAGGCCAGTGTGTGCTACTGTGAACACCAGCAGAGGGCCAGAGGCAAATGTCCTAACACATGTGGGTGTGTGTTACCCCTAACAAGATGTAAATAAACACAAACAGCCATCAAAATGGGGAAATAGATTAAAACAATTCAGAAATAGATGCCATACAAACAATTAATAAAATATTAAACAAATATTAAATATTATACATCCGCCTTTTTGCAATACACACATAACCCATAATGTAAAAACAACAACCGTCTTAAAAATGGGAACTAGTTGAAGAGAGCTGAATGATGTCATGTTTTTAAAAACATTTTAATTATTTAACATTTACACTAGGGATGCCATGGTGAGGAAATGTACTTGTGCCAACACCGGTGTTACCGATTACACCGGATATTTTACAGAAAATGCCGCTCAATATCTGTGGAGCGCTTACTGTGATCTTTAACGTTAGATCGTTAGGCCTAGATCTTTTCCTTACTTTGAACAAAACCAAAGCACAAGAAACTCAACAAGGCAGCAAAGAGCTACTTCAACAAAATAAAGGAAATGAATGGGCTCGATCCGTATGAACACTCGGAGTGGTCGGGGATCTCAACGAGCTGCTGCAAGTCACATTTCCAGACGTGTTTTCCTGCCGTGTTTGTGGTGGGAAAAAACAAGGAAGATGGTTCTAGCCTGCCTAGTGACACGGTGGTTTATTATGGCGATCGATCACAATCAAAATTACACGACCGGCGCACCCCTGGCTAGCGCTGATATGTGAAAAATAACTAAATGAATTTTATTTATATTAAAAAAAAACGACGGTGTAAGTGGTGGGCAAGTGATGTAATCGGTGTATGCCTGAACACTGTGTAACACCAGGTAACACTGACTACCGTGACATTTGATGCGAAGACCCTGATGCAAAGAATGTTGCCAAGCAAAGCAGGTATTTTTCCCCCAAAACAACTCATGCCTTAAGACAATATTTAAATAGAAATGTAATAAGCACCTTAACAACACGTTACATTGGTTAAACAAAAAAAGGCGACCAAGTCGGCCGAGCTCAGGATTCATTTACACATTACACACAATCACAACAATCCTACAAAGAAACAAACACAAAATCACACCGCTGGTGCTCGAGGGAGCATGTAGTCTCGTCTAGTAACCATGACGACTCGACACCGCCGGGAACACCGTGCATATCAGCTTTGGCCGGCTGCCCAAATTAAAATGACATTGGTTAATTGGAATATATAGGTATAAATCTCTTGGCTGGGCCGAGCCAGGGGACCGATACTGACAGAAACAGGTCCAGCAGGACCCTGTATGTCCCCTGGATCAGCAATAGCTGCTGCAGAACCTGCTTTCCAACCTTACTTAACGAGTAGAAGGGTCATCATTGTGTATTACAAATGCATGCTGGTCAGCACGGGCCAGCCAGCGATCACCTACCTCTAACTCTCAACATTACAGTCTACTACAAACATCACTTTAAGCACTTAACCTTTGCTCTTAATAGAGACACGGCTAGGCATAAAATGATGGCACCCTTGGCGCTTGATGACTGAGAAGACAACGACACACTGATGCTTCCACAGTGCCCACGGCTCAACCGGCCAGAAAGCTGCCACTGTGTGCTACGAGCATAGTGACAGTCAGCAGACCACACACACACACACACACACACACACACACACACACACACACACACACACACACACACACACACACACACACACACACACACACACACACACACACACACACACACACACACACACACACACACACACACGGTCAAGTGACTAAGCATCAACACACACACAAATTACTTCCTCAAATTATTTTCACTGAAAGCAGTACACACAACCGATTTCAATGGCTAATTTATGTATTTTTTTAAATCCACACTTGGATGGACAGATCAGAGAATCAGCACCAATAAATCATGCACAACATGCAGCGTAGCCCCAGTGGCTGTGCGGATCTGTTACTCCTGTTGGTGTGTGTGAATTTGCGGATCTGTTACTCCTGTTGGTGTGTGTGAATTTGTCACCTAGGCACTAAAGGAGACTAACTATCCAACTACTGTAGGTCTACAGGGTAAAATTAAAGAAGAAATGTTTACCGGCATCCAAGTTCATCTGAGTCTCTTCTCTTCCAGAGCAACAATGAGAGCATGAGGGGAAAAGAGAGAGAGAGAGAATAAGAGAGGGAGGGGGGGGGGGGGGGGTGAAAAAGGAGAAGGAGCTAGGCCACTGCGATTGGCTCTCTTGCTCTCATAGCCTCTTCCAAGTCAATCATGTGTGGGGGGAAGGGGGGGGGGGGGTAGTCCCCCTTCACCTCAGCTGTTTGTTTACCCACTTAGACAATGTGGGAAGGGAAAATAGTGTGTGTGGGGGGGGGGGGGGGGGGGAATTATCAGCAGCCCCACTGTGTGTGCACGTACATGTGTGTGTGTCTCGCATTTCTGACCCACAGCACCAGCTACCTTCCACCTCCTTGTCGTCCCTCCTATTGGCTGCAGAGGAACACCCAGCGACCTTCTGCCCACTTGGCAGCAGCCAGCCGGGACGCAGGAGTAAAAACACCGGCAGGGAGTCTGGCGGTGCGGTTTTAATTAAGATTAAATAGCAGATTAGCCAGTCGTTTACAGTGGTTATGCATTTGTTTCTGTATGAGCCGTATACATGTATACACTCTCCAAGACCTCAAGAAGAAGTGTTTGTGGGGGACACACCAATAAAAAGAGATAGTGATATCAAGGCAAGGCAAGGCAAGGCAAAGCAAGACCGATATCAAGACCGATATCAAACATACAGGGTGGGAAATTAGCACCCACCACCCACCAAATGTGGTCGGCAGGTGCTAGTTATGTGTAAAGTTAATTTATCTGGTTAGCTAAACGTGTGACAGAAAAGGAAGCGCTTAACTGAACTTGTAGTCTAAACTTGGTATCTGAAACAGCAAATTATGTCTTTCCTTGAACTTTGACATAACATATCCAGTTCACCTGGGAATCCAGCTTTTTGATCAAACTCATTTTAGGTATTCAGTTTACTAATTACCTAAAATAGGCTTCATACTGTAAACACAGAAATGTTACAATATTTAAAAACATATTCATACTAAACTGTGCTTTTATAGTTTTGGGCTTTGGCATGTTGTATTTGCAGAGTGGTTGGGAAACAGCGGTGTTGTGGCTGTCCGAGGGGAAAGTCCCTGTGCCAGGGCAGCCCCTGTGGTGGTGGTGTACTTTCGGGAAGAACAAAACAGTTCTCCCACTAAAGAGATGATAGTGTCTATACAATCTTGACAGACAACCAAGAAAAACTAAAGTATGAGTCATCTTAAAACAGAGAAAAGCAACCTAATATTCATGCAGCGATACCAGCATTTGGCATTTTTCATTGCTAAATAAATGAAACAATAAATCCATTGTCAAATAATCAATATATTATCTGTGGATCGTTTAATCGCGTAAGCACTATTTCGGACCATGCAAAAAAACAACAACAACTCTCGATCGATTTTCACATCGCACCCAAAACAAGCCCATGCTAGGAATAGCACAAGGTCTGCCTGTTCCTCAAAACAGATGGACAAGGACAACAACATGTGCGTCTTCCCTGAGAAGGATGTCCATGTTTTCAGTTTCAAGGCTTTCCAGAATAAAGGCGGTTTCAGTGTGAAATGGTGATTGCCGATTTGACACATTTGCGATTCGACTGGAAAAGTCTTTATTAAGCTTAAGCGGTCCAGAGCTATGGGATAAATCATTATTAGCCTTTGCCTGGTACTCAATTGACATTCAATTTAAGGAATGCTAAACTCCTCAATGTTTATATGGTTATGTACAATTCAGTCCAGGGTTTATATTACGTGTATATATTATGTGTCATGTACATTTTTAGCTGCAGTTGTGTCTTCATATTGGCATCATAAAATTAGTTAAAGGCAATATGGACAAATACATTCATGTAAAGGTTGGATGTGGATATTAGTGATGATCTAGAGTTGTTTTGGTTAATCCAAAAACTATTGAAGGAGCTATTGAAGAGTAAAGCACCAAATATGTCAATATTCACATCACATGGAAAGTTAAAATACTGCTCTAAACCCAAGGTAAAGGTGAACTTGACAGAAAAATTAATGTGACAGTTTGATGTGGATATTATTGATGATCTAGAATTGTTTTGATGACAATACAATAACAATTGACAGAGGTATTGAAAACATAGTCCAGAAATGGCCAATATTAAGATTGAGCTGCATTGAGGTCTTAATAAGGATATCATAAAGTAATTAAAAGCAATATGGACAAAACAAATGTGAAAGTTGGACGGGCATATTAGTGACAACTTAGTTGTTGGTGACAATCCAATAACAACTGAAAGAGCTACTGAAGAGTAAAGCAAATAAAAGGTCACACCACATGAATGGTATTGGCAATGTGTCACTTGCTATCCTGTCAGACTACCTCTGATCTACTCCAGTTTTTTAATCTACTATATTACCCAGAAATCACTCCCTTCAATGTATGTAATAATCACCTGAGGTCTGTGGATCAGCGGTGGTGGCCTAACGTCCAAGTGAGGACGACCCTTGTTCCACTCTCACATCCTCCATTAAAAACAGGACGAATGTGAACAACAGGAAGTCAGTAACAATAGGCAGCCACACCCCTTTGTATAAGCAGCGGGATTCCCTTACCTTGAAATACTTGTTCCCTTGACTACTTGAAAACAAGACGCCAAAATAAACCATACCATACCTTAAAGTGTTCAATGGTATGTTGGCAATGTGTGTGTAAAAGGAGATCAATACAATCATATATCAGGCACAATCACATGCAGTTACCACAGAGTGATGCCATCGATTTATGGCAGGGCTGTGAGAGTTGGAAAGCACCAGCTATTATTAGCCATTATTATTATACAGACACTGTCCTGATCACAGCACAAAGTAAAGCAACAGGACAACAACAGTGTACACAGACAGCCATGAGATTACTGACTTGATTTACGTGTGGACATGCTTTCATCCAACATGCAGGAGGCGCAGCTGTCAACGTATCGTTTATATTTCCGATGAGCAAACATCCAGTTTAATGTATATCGCACATATAAATGAGAGTAATAATGAATTGACATGATGTATAATAGGAGCCATTGACGTTGGCACGTTATTTGGGGAATGATACAATATACCACTGTGTTATTACTACTTCAAAATCGTCTGTTCGCACTTGAATGCTGTCAAACAGGTAACAATATATACAACAAAATCATACACGTGGAGTTGACGTATGACTACACATAGATGTCAGATGTCCCTTTAATCTGTGCTAAAAAGTGTCAGCCTCAACGTCGTCAAATAGCAAACCAAAGACGTAAGCAGTGGAGAGGAGAGACGTGCACAGCTGTAGATCTAATTAATGTTCAAAGCTACAGCTAGCTGCTTAGGCTGAAAGAGGATGCTGAGCTGTAGCGTTATCCCGGTCTACCAAAACATCATTTCCGTTCTGTTACTTCCTATGAGCCGTGTACGCCATTTAAAAGTCCGCGGACGAGGAATCATCAAACATGCCAAGAAAGGGAGAATACATATTGAGTTTTGACGATAACTCTGACAAAGCGACGTCCGAAACGCGCGACAGAAACGGGTATCCCGCTATCGAAAGTCCCGCCTCTCTCTCGCCGCGGAACCCGAGCAACGGGAAGTCCCACCCCCTCTCTCTCGCCGCTAAACCCGAGCGACGGGAAGTCCCGCCCCCCTCTCTCTCGCTCCCGCTAGTAGCGCTCATTTGGAGCATCCCGTCCCGCCGTGAGAGGAGCGCCGCCTGGGAAACGAGGTTACTAGCCGCTAGTCCCGCTACCGCACCAGCTAGCGGCCCTAAGGACGCGTCCACGGAGAGCCGTAATGCCATGCTCAAAGGCACAGTCAAAGTCAAAAAATAAAAAGCAAACAGACAAGCAAACGCGCCGCAGCTTACCGACGGGTCCTTCTTTATGCTTGGACGAGCGTCTCCCATTCACACCCTTTTCCACTCCGCTCCCTTTCTTCTTCACCGTCGCCATCTTCACTGGCGCTGCGCTGTGTGTTTACGCGCCGCCTCAACGACACATCTCCCTTATTTTCTACACGCCCTACCTGGTAAGGGGTTGGCCACGCCCACGCCGCACGGGCCGTCCAATCAGCGGCCGTGCGGTCAGCGCAGGTAGCCAATGGCGAGGCCGCTTGGGGGGGGCCCTCTTACGCACGGGCCCCGTTGCCCTTGGTAACGATGAAACGGTGATCCTCGGCGTCTGGACCACATGACGGGTTAAGGCCACACATGGATGAATGCAGACGCTTGTTTCTACATCTTTATTCATGGAGGGGGGCAGATAAATGGGTATGTTGTGCACAACAATACACCATATTGTATATCGATATTATATATAGTTAAAAAAAGAAAAAGAAAAGTAGGAAATAAATTGTAAAGTAGGTTAAGAGCAGTTTTTGGGCCACACACACAGAGACACACACACACACACACACACTTCATGTTATACATATACAGTTTAGCAAAACTATGTTTTGTTTTCTCCCCCGTTTCCTTCAAGGTTTCTCCAGTTGGGCCTCGGTCTCGGTGTCGTTCAGGTACACGTCTTCGTAGGTGACCTCGGCCTGGGAGCGCTGGATCTGGTCGTAGGGAGTGCCCACATCCTCTATTCTTAGCCCCTTTAGACAAAGAGCAGCAGGAAAGTTGGGACACATTCAAACACACAGATCGATGTATACAGAGTTAAGTGGGTTATCGGTTCAAGATTGACACGTGCATTCATATTTTTGGTCATTGTTCGTGAACACTTTCAGGAAAGGGATAAAGTTCAGAATGTTCCTGTGAGTCACCCCCTTTCTCAAAGTGGGTGTGATGAATCACTATATATATATATATATATATATATATATATATATATATATATATATATAACTCTGAGTTGTGACGTGAAGGAAATAATAGAAAGGTTGTGTTCTGTTTGTGATTTACCGCATATATATTCTCCTTTTCTCTCATTGACTTCTTCTTCTCCAGTGCATATATCTCCTTGGACTAAAAAGAGGAGAGAGGAGAAGAATAAACTTGTTGATGATGATGATGATGACGATGATGATGATGTAAAGGTGCTGGGCCGGATTTTTGTTACACGACAGGACTACAAATTATTTAGCAAAGCAAAAAAATGTATAATTGCAGTCACAAGGGAAGCATCTGTAACAGTGTCTGGTATGTTGCTGGGAGGCAGGGTGTTGCAGACATTAACCAGTTCTGGGAAAGCGACTGAAGGTTGGACAAAATTCTTACAGGTTGGCAGGTAGTTAATATTGAAAAAGAGAGAGGGTGTTAATGCAGTGTATCTTGACCTTGAAGAGTAGTCTGGCTCCAGGCAGCAGTACAAACAGCAGTAGTAGCACGCCCTGGACGGTCAGGATGTGGTTCTTCGTGTTCTCACTGATGTTTAGTATTTTATTCATCGACTCTGTGCAGAAAGATGGGTGGTTATGGGGTCAAGCACAGCCAACACCTACTGATGTATCTATATACTCTGTATACATAAGTTACTATCGGGCTGTTGCCTTACTCACACCACAGCAAATAAACCACAAGCCCCAAATACTGGTAACTTTCACTTCACCACTAGGTGTTTATTTGTTTTTTTATTTATAAACTGTACATATAATTGTATATACTGCTGTTTCTAATTGTGACTGTTGAACTGAATGAACATGAAATGTAGATATAGTTATAAATAGGTTATGTTGTTTGGTAAGAAACCATTGGTGCTGTTGCAATGTAGGCCTAATGCATATTATGTCACCTCATGTATTAAGTCTTATGTTCTCGTGATCAGGGTTTTGAAAATCCCATTATCGTCCAGATTGCGACTAGTTCCAGTCTGCGCTATTTCAAGTAGAGAGCACGACTAAAGTCTGTCACGGGACTGTAGTTGTAATGTTGAATTGGCCGTCCACCACATTGCACACAGAAACATTAATGTATTAAAACGTAGGCAAGCCATAAGGGTCAACTGGATTAATGGCTCAATATTATTTCATAACATGGGGGGAGGAGGTGAAGAATGGTGAATCCATATTAAACCTATTTTACCATTTCATATTTCATATCAACTTTTATCCATAAGCTCCATTACAGTAATTCAGATGTCATTAAGGAGCAGTCAGGGGGTTAGGGCGTCTTGCTCAAGGAGGCTGTTAGGCTGTGAACATTGGGGCTGAACCCACTGTACCTTTCAGCTATGGAAGTCCAACATAGTGGGGCTGAATAAGTCATCTAAGTATTATCACAATATGGCCAAGTGCAATATCCAAATCGCAGGAGCTGCAAGGTTTTGGAGGATCAAATGTGTAGGCCTAAATATAAAAGTATCACTATGAAGTAGGTCTATTGTAATGATTTTTCTCCAAATGTAAGAACATGTTTTTGGTATACAGACCCAAACAAATGTCACATGATGACATAGCCGCCCCCCCCCCCCCCCCCCCAACACACCCGCTCCGTACACACCGTAGACCCGCAGGAAGGTGCCGTGCGTCATGAGCGACTCGCCGGCCGTGTTCAGGGCGCACTGGTAGAGGCCGGCGTCGGTGAAGTGCAGCTGCCTCACGGTGAGCGTGCGGCACCACCGGCCGTGCTGGTCGGTCATCTTGGACCTTTCGTTGGTGAGCCGGGGGCCGGACACGTTCAGCGTCTGGGCGTCCAGGGTGCCGTTGCTCTTCAGCCTGACGACTACCCAGTCGTAGCCCAACCCGTCGCTGCCGGAAGTGTGGTAGCAGCACTTCAGGGTGGCCGTTTCGGACACCTGCTTCTTCACGAAGGGCCGGTCCGTCTCTAGGGTCACTTCGGCGCCCCCGGCCACCGCTTTTCAGGAGGACCAAGTGAGATGATTGGTTTGATTTTTTGTTTTTGTTTGTTTTTGTGCTGGTGGGGTGTGGGGAGTTATCTGTATTATAGACAGGACGTTTTCATGGAAACGGTAACGGTTTTGATAACGCCCATCTGTGGTGTCAGGAAATGTATTTCCTACAGAGCCCAACTCTTTACGCTTTAAATCAAGTGGATATTTTTGTACCAAGAAACAGTGTTTTTGCTAAATGTATGTTAATAGTACCTCTTATGTTTTAATATATGTAGCCTTTCTTATTATGAAACAATGGGAAAAGGTTAGTTTCATTTCTTTCGTCATTTTTTATCTTAACTGGCACTTAACGTTTTCACTTTAGCCATTAGCCAATAAAGCATCGTTGTACTAATTTAAAATTGTGAGTTTCACACCTTCTAAAATCAATCATGCATGGATGAGTATTATTATTTAGCCACATAGTGGTTATACAAGTTATTTTGTAACAATAGCAATGGCTTTAATGAAAAAGTTACAACTAAACATGAGCAAAATAATGCAGATTAACTGCGTCCAATAACCCAGGAATACTCACAAACAACGCTGCACAAGAGGAAGATCGTAACCAACACCATCTTTAAAGCTATAAAACCTCGAGGATCCTTCAAAACACGATTAAACGCTGTCAAAAATGCTCTCTGCTCAAATGCACAAGCACTAACTGAGCTCAGCCCATACAGTAGGCTACTGTCTTGTTTTTGTCCTCTTTAGCAGGATATATGCTTGAATGATTTGGAGAAGTATTTGAATAACACTAAGAGAAACCCAACAAAGTGTATCAGCGGATACATGCTGTTCTGCAAAAGTTATAACAAATACTTTCAAACCTGAAAGCCCAAAAGAACTGCCAAGATGGGTCACAAGATATTTTGTCTACTTATGTGAATTTAAAAATACACTCAACGTCCCAGCAGAACCTTAATATTACGACACCCAAACAAAGCAACAAAAACAAGCATTCATTTATTTTCCCCAATTTATTTAAAAAAGAATGAAAGAAAGAACGTACCACAATGGTTCTTAAGCATACATTACAACCCTCTTACAAGATAAAAATCAAAACCCAAATACACACACACATTATATATATATATATATATATATATATATATATATATATATATATATATATATATATATATATATTGCATATTATTTTTTTATAAACAGCGTGATGGATGCTTGTCTGAGGACCAGATCCGTATAAATCCATTTGTGGTCATGAAGGTGAATATAAACAGCAACGAGGAGACTGATTCTGTCATCTGGTGTGAAAACCATTACCAAGATTTCATCAATTTGACATCTTAGGGTTAGGATGTATGGAAATTAAACTGACTTTGCTGTTGTTTGAGGAGAACCATCTTTTGGGGGAAGCGTAGCCTGATCGTCATAAGGCACCCAAACTATATAAATACATTTTCTATACATCTATCCATTGGAATATAGGATACATCAGGTATATGCAATACGAGGGGAGAGAGGGAGAAGGAGAGAGAGAGGGCTGTAGTAGTCATTCTCCCTGCAAGTGTGTGTTTGACGAGGTATTATTGTAAGATGGTGTAAGGCGGTTATCCACTGCTGATGACTGCAGTTCAATGTTGGACAAATACCTGCGGGCCAGATTATCTCTTTAACCTCATCCTATTGGCCGACTAGATGCTTACTCATCTTGGCATATGGGTTTTACTATGGCACCACTGCCGCGTGTTGCAAACCTCCCCACCAAAACACTACGGAAAATCCTTTCTCTCTCTGCATTTGGCAAATGCATAGTATACTAATTACATAATGGA